>OZ030022.1:52515000-52877500 GCA_964023405.1 Apodemus agrarius
AGGCATTGGTGTTCTGTTCAGGAAATTTCTTCCTGTGCCAATGAGTTCGAGGTTCTTTCCCACTTTCTCTTCTATTAGATTCAGTGTGTCTGGTTTTATGTTGAGGTCCTTGATACACTTAGACTTGAGCTTTATGCTAGGTGATAAATATGGATCTATTTTCATTCTTTTACATACAAACAACCCATTAAACCAGCACCATTTATTGGATATGCTTTCTTTTTTCCACTGTATGGTTTTGGCTTCTTTGTCAAAGATCAAGTGTTCATATGTGTGGGTTTATTTCTGGGTCTTCCATTCTATTTCTTCGATTGACCTGTCTTTCTCAGTATCAATACCATGTAGTTTTTTTTCACTATTGCTGTGTAGTAAAGCTTGAGGTTGGGGATGGTGATTCCCCCAGAAGTTCTTTTAAGAATTGTTTTTGCTATTCTGGGTTTTTGTTTGTTTGTTTTGTTTTTGTTTTCCATCTGAGAATTGCTCTTTTTATGTCTGTGAAGAATTGTCTTGGAATTTTGATGGGGACTGTGTTGAATCTGTAGATTGCTTTTGGTGAGAGAACCATGTTCAATAATGTTAATCCTACCAATCCATGAGCATGGGAAATCTTTCCATCTTCTGAGTGCTTCTTTCTTCAGGGATTTGACATTCTTGACATACAGATCTTTCACTTGCTTGGTAAGAGTTGCACCAAGTTATTTTTTACTATTTGTGGCTATTGTGAAGGATGTTTGTTTCTCTAATTTCTTTTTCAGCCTGCTTATCATATGTATAAAGGAAGGCTAGTGATTTGTTTGAGTTAATTTTGTATTCAACAACTTTTCTGAAGTTATTTATCAGCTGTAGGAGCTCTCTTGTGGAATTTGGGGGGTTACTTATGTATACTATTATACCCTCAAGACTCAATGGGGGGGTGATCTTATCTAAAATGCCCAATAATGAGAGAGGGAACTCGAATGGTCTACCTCCAGTAGATAGACAGGGCCTGCAGTGGAGGGACTCACTGTCAAATTTTCTGACCCATAATGGTTCCTGTCTAAAAGAAATGCTGGGACAAAAATGGAGAAGATACTGAAGACAGGAGCGTAGCATGGCTGACTGAGACAGATGCATGTACTTACACCCAACCCTTGGACTGAAGTCAGGGACTCCTGTGGTTGAATTAGAGGAAGGATTGAAGAAGCTGAAGAGGAGGGTCGCTTCATAGGAAGACCAGCAGTCTCAACTAACCCAGACCCCAGGGAGCCCCCAGAGAGTGAGACACTTACTAGGCAGCATACAGGAGTTTGTCCAAGCCCCACCCCCAACTCTGCAACCCCTGGCACATATGTAGTAGAGGGCTTCCTGGTCTAGCCTCAGTGGGAAAAGATGTCCCTATTCCTGTAGAGACCTGGGGCCCCAGGGAAGGTGGAGGCCTGTTAGAGGGGAGCTCTCTCTCAGAAAAGTGGAATGACAAACTGTGGAAGGGGGAACTGAGAGGGAGGAAATGGCTGGAATGTAAATAAATAAAATAATTGAGAAAATAAAAATAAAAATTTGAAAAAAACCTCAAAAAAAAAGACTAATGCAAGAAAAATGAGAAAGATAGACAGAAGACACAGGTCAGAGAAGTATGACAGACAAAACTACTGGGTTTAAATATAAAACTGTATTAAAGCTTGTGTAGTGATATTGGTGTTAGTTTAATAGACAGTGACTCCTCTGATAGAAGAATACATTCCAATTTTTATGCTGGGGTAATTGTATTTTAATACCATATCTGATAAAAGGCAGAAGAAATAGGGCATTTCATAGAGAATATTGAAAAATAATGCCCTTACTGATGATTGATTACCAAGTAGAGTAACGCATTTCTTATTGGGGGAATGTGTCTTGGTCAGTGTTTAATTACTGTGAAGATATACTATTACTGTGGTAACGAAAAAAAAATGTTAACTGGGGCTGGCTTACCGTTTTAGGGATTAGTCCATTATGGTAAGGAGCATGGCAGGTGGGCAGACAGACATGGAGATGGGAAATAGCTGAAGGCTACAGTCAACAGGCATGGGTGCACATGCGCACATGCACACACACATACACAGAGGGAGGGGGAGGGAGAGGGAGAGAGAGAGAGAGGGACTCTGGGCTTGGCTTGGCATTGCCTTTTGAAATATCAAAGACCACCACACAATGACACACTTCCTTCGACAAAGATATCTCTCTTAATCCCTTCAAATGGTACCACAACTGGTGGCCAAGCATTCAAATATACAAGCCCATGGAAACCATTTTTATTCCAATCATCACAGGGTGTTTGTGTTAAAACCATACTAAAGTCATTGAAGTTGATAGCCAACAGCTTACTTAATGTATTCCATTCTCTAAGGCCCAATATCACTTAGAAATTGAGGCAAGGATGCTCAGGGGTTTATATATATGCTTGGGATTGGTATGATTGAATCCCAAATCAATAATTAAAACAGCAGGATTTTTGGCTCAAACACACATTACTTATTCTCTTATAAATAAGGTTTTATGGGAGCAGAGTTTTACCTGTGGGTCTACAGCCATTTTCCTGTTGCAATTTGTAGGGAAAAAAATTGTAGAAAACTCATATAGCCTCCATTACCAAAACACTTTACTATCTGACTATATGAAGAGCAAGTTTGTCATCTGCTCTAAATTATCATCGTTAAGAGTCCAGGCCAAGGACTCTTAGGGTTCACAGTGATCAAAGTGGAACGCTTTGTGAAAATATGTTCATCATCCTGCATGGGAATCCACTCTCATTCTTCACACTCGATACAGGAGTTGCATAAAAGGGAACCAACAGCCAGAAAGCACAAGTAACATTGTATTCTGAATTAGAACAGTCTTTCTTCTATTAGCCTTACCAAAGCCCTATGCTTGATAGAAGGTTACCCATAGACATAAAGCTCTGGGAGGGTTTCCTGGCCTCTTGGAAATGAACCCCCTGAGATGGCATTTCCCCAGAATCCATCTATATGTTGGTGATGCTTAACACTGTCATTTAAACATGATTTTAGTTTTATCCATGTGTATGTGTATATGTTTGAATTCGAGTGTGTGTTGGTACAAGCAGGTGCCTGCAGAGAACAGAATGTGCTGTCTAGTAAGCTAGTGTTGTAAGTTTGTCTGTGAGAGATGAAACCAGAACCCCCGGAGCGCCCAGGGACTAGACCACCCACCAAAGAGAACCCGTGGAGGGACCCATGGCTCCAGACACCCATGTTACAGAGGTTGACCTTGTCGGACATCAGTGGGAGGAGAGACCTTTGGTCCTGTGAAGATTCAATGACCCAGTGTAGGGGAATACCAGGTCAGGGAAGCCAGGAGTGGGTGTGTTGGTGAGCAGGAGGAGTGGGGATGGGATGAGGGTTTTCAGAGGGGAAACCAGGAAAGGGGATAACATTTGAAATGTAAATAAAGAAAATGTCTAATAAAAAAATTAAAAAAAAAAAAAAAAGCCGGGCAGTGGTGGCGCACGCCTGTAATCCCAGTACTTGGGAGGCAGAGGCAAGTGGATTTCTGAGTTCGAGGCCAGCCCTGGTCTACAGCGTGAGTTCCAAGACAGCCAGGGCTACACAGAGAAACCCTGTCTCGAAAAAAACAAAAGCAAATAAACAAAAAAAAAAATAAATTGGAAAAAAAGGAAAGAAAATAGAGCTCTGATCCTCCGAAAGAGAGGATAGGTGCTCTTCACTTCCGGGTCTGCTCTCTAGCCTACCCCTGTGATTTTTATAGAATTAATTCTGAAATTAATTCTCCAAGCTCCCTGTTAAGTAAGTTTTGATATTTTTTTCATAAGGATTAATTATCACAGTTCCAAACTGGCAATACATTCTGGTAGGGTAAAAAAAAAAAAAAAAAAAAAAAAAAAAAAGCACAGAATTTAAATAGCCAGAAGTTCTGCTTTTGAGTTCCTGACCTTGATACTTACCAGATGAACGACCTTGGACAGCTCTCTTAAACTTGAGACTCAGTTTTCACATAAGCAAAATGTAAACACTAATAATTCTTGCCGTGTCAGGCTAACAGGGCTATTGTTAGAAGCTAATGAGGTATGAAAGCACGATTTGTAAATTATGAAATAGTATGCACACGCTCATTATCATTGGTGATTCTCACAGGCTCGTCCAATGATTTTTCTCTAACCTTTAAAGGGACTTCACTGACGTTCAGGACCTTGCCACCAACTGTCTATTGCATTATTAATGTTTTTGGGTTATTATTGCCAAAATAATCATTATTGCTTCAACCTATGTCTTATTTGACAATGACCTGTGCCTCCAGACACTGCTGTTATCTATAAGAATCACTGCTGCGGGACCGGAGCACCTTTGAGAGGGGGAGAGTGCAGAGAAGGTGAGGTTGCTTCTCCAGCACTCTACCCGGAGAGTGAAGAAGTGAGCGATGCTTCAATCAAATTCCGTATGGTCTCAATTCTCTGACTGCCAGGGCAGTGCTGAGCATGCCTAGAATCCCACAGGAACGCACGCACGCATGCATGCTTTAGTTATTTCTCCCTGAATTCTTCCCTTAATTAAAAAGATGGGATAGAAGCCAGTGGGATACAGGAGACAAGAAAATAGAGTCTCTCCAAATACTGCCCACTGTCCACAGTCTTCCTCCTTCTCTTTGTAGAAACCAAATTTGTTCTTGTAAATGTTTCCTTCGCGGGTTCCTTTCTGTCTGTCTGCCTGTCCCGAACTCTCATCTTCAATGAGGAAGCAAATAGCAGAATATATTGTACAAAAAAATTTTTAAAAGTCCTAAAATCTAGTAGTAGGAATGGATGGATCAAACCCTCCCTGTTGCAGGACAAGGGGAAGTGCACTTGTAAGAGCCAATAAGGCCCGTGAACATTAAGCCTTTACTTTTTGTTTTTATTCTTTTTATACTTGTCATCTTAAGCATCCACATTTTTTTCTGTCTCCCCCCCCTCCCCCCCTCGATTTTCCATATATTCAGCTACCCTAAGGGTGGTCGGTTTGCAAGTCTCGTGTCATAAGGTTGGAGAATGGTGTTAACCTTCATTGTCTTTGTAGCCAGCTGTCTCGAACTAGCTTGACTGGAGCTTTGCATTTGATGCTGGATTAGGATATAATTAGATAAGAAGCTAAATTGTTTTCTGCCCTTTCTCCATCTAAGGACAATTCCCGTAGGGCCCTTGTAGATAGAGATTGTAGTATCAGGAGCTCACATAATTTACATTGTAAAGTCATAAAAATACATACCTAGAGTAACTATCGACCTACAGGTTTCTGCAGATGACTGGTTTCTATATCCTAGATTAAGCTGAATGTTCTGAACTACAATCTGAATTTTCTTCAAGGTTAAACTCTCTTCTACAGAATGGGAAACATGAGAATTACCAAAAACAGTGACCATGATATGTTTGCCAGATAAAACATAATCGTTTTATTTTTCCCCTTTGTACCATTAAGAGATTTATTGTCTTCTATTTATTTTCAGCACTTTTCTTCATTTCTGGGAAGTCTGACTTGCCTAAATCATTATTGCATCTGAACAGAGTTTTGCAGACAGATTTCCGGTAATGGGCTCGAATAATGTCTCTACTTGGCATTTCATAATGGCCATTTATGGCATAGAGAGGGGCAATGTGTCTTATATGTTTCCTCAGAAGCAAATATGATTGGTCTCAGGGGTCTAGTGGCATTGTCTAAAGCAGCCCACCAAACATTTTAAATTTCTTTATAACCACACAGTAAGGAAAAATTTGCATTCGACATCATAATGTATGATTGCTTCCTTAGTTACAAAAAAATGTTTTAAGATTTTAATTGATGTTGCAGGCATGTGTGCCATTTTTATCCTGCACATTGGTTCTGTTACCATTGACTTTATCGGGTAGATGAATAACTAGTTTTAGATGGCTGCGGTTTGGAAATTGGGAAACTAGATTTGACTTGATTTTTCTCTCTTTCAAAATCCCTGGAAATGGCCTGGAGAGAAGGAAAGTGGTATGAGTGCCTGCTATACAAGCATAAGAACCCAAGTAAGAAGCAAGATATCATGATGTGACCTTGTAAATCTAGTGCTATGGGGCTGGAAGCGGAGACGATAATGCACGGGCTGGCTCAGCACCAGCCTAGTTCTGGGTCTAATGAGAAACTTTGAAGGTAATAAGTCAGACAAGAGTAGAGGCAGAGACCCAACATGTTCTCCAGTCTCTGTACATACACATTTATGTACACATAGATAAACATGTATCTCTCTTTCTCACATATACACACATACACACACACACACACACACACACACACACACACATAAGAGAAATAAATACAAATGAAGAAACCAGCCAAACAATTAGATATTGTACTGGCTAGTTTTGTGTGTCAACTTGACACAGGCTGGAGTTATCATAGGAAAAGGAGCTTCAGTTGGGGAAGTGCCTCCATGAGATCCAGCTGTGGGGCATTTTCTCAATTAGTGATCAAGTGGGGGTGAGCCCCTTGTGGGTGGTACCATCTCTGGGCTGGTATTCTTGGGTTCTATAAGAGAGCAGGCTGAGCAAGCCAGGGGAAGCAAGCCAGTAAGTAACATCCCTCCATGGCCTCTGCATCAGCTCCTGCCTCCTGACCTGCTTGAGTTCCAGTCCTGACTTCCTTTGGTGATGAACAGCTGTGTGGAAGTGTAAGCTCAATAAACCCTTTCCTCCCCAACTTGCTTCTTGGTCATAATGTTTGTGCAGGAATAGAAACCCTGACTAAGACAGATATCTTCTGGAACTGGTCAAATCTTTGTAGAATGTAGATCTTTGTTGTTAAATGGACTGCGTGGATAATTAATCTACAGTTGGGGATTTGTGTGTGTGCACATGTGCATGTGTCCATGTCCGTATGTGTGTATGTGTGTGTCTGTGTGTATGTGTGTTCATGTGTCCGTGAGTGTGTGTGTGTGTGTCCGTGTGTGTGTGTGTGTGTGTGTGTGTGTGTGTGTGTGTTTGTGTGTATGTGTCTGTGCATGTTTTATGCTAAGGTGAAAAGACTGATTTGAACCAATGGGGAATTTTAAACCCATAAACATTCTGAAGATGTTTAATAATTTTCATAAGTCTGAATTTACTCTCATTTTGCAATAGTCCCATTTTCTTGTGTGAGTTCCTTGAGGATTTTTGGATATCTTTTTCTCATGGCAATAGCAACTGTAGAAGCAGTGACTCTCCCAGGAAACACTTGAAGCAACAGTCAGCCCCAGGTTGTCACATTCACTGCTGGAGAACCCAGCTTCAACAGATGCTCTTCAAAGGACTTCTCCTTACTCAGAACTTACCAGGTACTCTGGGGTATATGGGAAAATTGTGAGGTGAGCATTCTGCTCTTGAGAATTGACATCTCACTGGAAGAAACTCTGGAATGAGTTTTAAGAAGTCAACCATGATAATATAGTGATGGGAAAGAATATATAGCATAATAGTGTCAGTGTATTGAAGAACTACTGAATGATGTAATGTGGTATTAGCAGATTCCTATTTTTCCTCCATACCAACTTGAAGGGTTAAAAAACACTGGTCCTTCTGTTTTTCTCCTAAGTAAATTGGGGTTATAGCTCAGAACATAAACAGGCATCAAAAGCATTTGGATTAAACAGCTTTTATTGCCGTCTATGATGTTTTGCGGTACTGAGTTGTGATGAGTGAAAGGTTATTGGTTGCTGAATTAGAATACAGTGTTTTGGGAAAAAAGAAGCAGGGATGACCATCTTTTAGCTTCTAACAGATATTCTAATATTAGACTTATTTAGTATATATTGTATTGGTCACAGAGCTTATTATAAAAATAACTAATCTCAACACCTTGGCTTATATTTGTCTCAACCTCTTCCTGCTTCTAGCAGTGGTGTCTGAAACACACTTACAGCATCAGATTATTCATGCCACCTATTTTCTTCATCCGTATTTGTAGTTGGATTATTCATGTGATTGATTATTCAGATTGGTGAACTGATTAAGGTTGTCAAAACTCTGAAGGACATGGCCCATCCTCTCTTCTGTGTCAGCTATATGACACCAGAGTAAATCCTGCAGCTGGATATGGAAATCATTTTGGTTTCCAAGTCTTTACCTGGATGAGACTTTCCTGGACAACCATGCTAACAGAGATAGCATTTGTAGTGGTTTGAATAGGTAAGGCCCCCATAGGCTTGTGTGCTTGAATGCTTGGGGCATAGAGAGTGGTACTATTAGGATGTGTGGCCCTGTAAAGGCAAGCTTTGATGTTATGTATGCTCCAGCTATGCCCAGTCTCCTTCTGCTGCCTTCAGATCAAGATGTAGAACTTTCAGCTCCTTCATCAGTACCATGTCTGTCTGAACTTTGCCATACTTCCCTTCATCATAATAATGGACTAAACCTTTGAAACCGTAAGACACCCCCAACAAAATGTTTTCCTTTATAAGAGTTGCTGTCATCATGGTGTCTCTTCACAGCAATGGAAATCCTAACTAAGACACAATTGGACTGTCTATAATACAAAAAAGCTAACTTTTATTGCATTGAGTCTTTGAAAGTTGGTTTGCTTATTAAAGCATCTAACCCATTTGGTCAGAAGGTATGGGATAAAGTTTTGTCATATGAGAGACATTAATTTGCTCCACATTAAGATACTCTGGGTTTTTTCCTAAATCCTGATATACAACATGCTGAAACAATCAGAATTCTAAGGGACAGTGTTTAGGTGCCAGTCATGTGTTCTTTGGATCTCCTAGGGAATCCTCTTGTATGTTTGAAAACCATTTTTCCTGTATCTTCAATTGTCTAAAAAGGTTCATCTCTTGTTTTGCTAAAATACAAGTCTTAGAGAGCTAGGAAATCAGTTGCATTTGAAATCTGTGTGTTGCTACGTTTTCATGGGGGAAGGAAGGATGCTCAGACACAGCAAAACCTTAGAAGTACTGTGGTAGAACATTCTTCCCTAGTGATTCTCACAGCATAGTCTTCTAACTATAAAAGGAGTCTCCTCAAACTGCTTCCTAAATATGTTTTTCTGTGCCTACACCCAGGCTACTAAATCCCAATTTAGTACTTCAATGTCTACAACTTAAAGAGTTTTCTAGATAATTCTTGCTTTACCAGGATTTACACTTATTTGCTACAGGGACATTTTGTCTGCTTCATCTTCTACCACTGCCTTCTCCTTGCCGCCCCCGGCAGTGCTGTGTACCTTCCCATAAAATTCATGGTAGAAAGAATTTTCCAATGTCAATGTTATATATGGTTCCTTTCTGTCACTGTTTCTAATGGGGATCTCTTCTGTTTTAAAATGCTTTCTAGCCCACGAATGACTTAACATGAATGATCTACACTAGATAATCTTTTGATTTAAATGAGAAACAATGTTGATTGAAGAAAGTAAAATGTCTCATTCCTAAAATGATGGCATATGTTAGCAAGGTATGATATCACATACGGTGATTCTTGCATTTGGAAAACAGAAGAAGGCATACTGCTATAAGTTTATAGCCAGTCTGGTCTATACAAAATGTTTTTAAAAGGATACCCAGGGTGCTGAGTAATAGCTTGTCTTTAAAAAGGAATAGCATTAAATATACCATAAGTTAGTCATGATTCCATGGATTAAACTTTGTTTTTTTTTGGAATTGTATTCATTGTGTGAAGAAAACAGGTATGGGAATAATTTAGATAAGAAATTAAATTTAAACTAGAAAAGGAATATGCAAGAGCAAGATAATAGAAGACTGAATGTCTTTGGGTGGGACTTGCTTTGGTGCATGAGTTAATTATGACCAAAGACTTCGCAGTGATATAAATAGTGAGACTGCATGTTTCCCAGAAAGAAATTAAATCTTATTATATCCTAATTTATTTTCTCTTCTTTTGATCTTCCATTTTTGAAGTTAACACGTACTAGGATACATGGATAATTTATCTGATAAGTTATAGATCCCAGTAGTCTGTGTACCTGCTGGTTTTACCTAGTTTCTTGGTTCTCTTTCCTTTCTTTACTCGTATTTACAGGAACATATTGAATATCAATTCTGGCCTGGAATATGAAGCCATCAAACATAAACAGGGAGATTTCTGCCCTGGCCCCAAGAATACTTTTTATCTATAAAATATTATTCAGCATCTTTAGGAACACAGGCTCTCTAGTCCTTTGGGAAAAACAACAAACAGGCCAGACTGAGATAGGGATATCTAGTTTCTCTTTTGATGAACTATGAGGTAATACAGGGATTCATCATTATATTTACTAGAATTCTTCATATGTGATTTCTTTGGTATACTAGAAAGAGATATATGAGGAGGGAGGAGTTGGTCATCTTATGAGCATCTCAGGCAAAATGGGTAAGTGGACAAATTACACACACACACACACACACACACACATACACACACATACACACACGCATGCACACATATGTGAATTAGCTTCGGGATTTTTTTGTTGCTTTGTCAGCTGTGTGGTCCTAAGCAAATTATTGACACACTGCAATTTCTTAATATAAACATAACATATACAGATGCTTGCATATGTTTTGTGAAGTAACTGTGAAAAATAAAGGGGACAAATATGATCTCACACATCCCAAGCTGACCTTGAATTTGGAATGGAGCCAAGCATGCATGTTTACGTGTGTTTATGTCTGTGTATATAGAAGAGAAAGAGAGGGGGGGAAGGGGAGGGAGAGGGAGAGGGAGAGGGACAGGGAGAGGGGGGGAGAGAGAGAGAGAGAGAGAGAGAGAGAGAGAGGCAGAAACAGAAAGACAGAGACAGAGGAAGCAGTGAGGAGAGGAGTGGTGAAGGGAAGAGAGAAGAAGAGAGGAGGGGAGGGGAGAGGAGAAGAGGGGAGAGGAGAGGAGAGGAGAGGAGAGCACAGGAGAGGACAGCCTTGAATTGGCATGTGTACAAGGACCTAACAAAATGATGGTGACCATTGGGCAGATTAAAGAGATTGAGACTGGGCCCACACATAGGTATTGTCACACTTAAGAAATAAGAAAGGAAGAAATATAGAAGTCAGGGGTGGAAGAAGGGTTGGCATTGTTTAAGAATAACTGAAAACCAGATATTACTTTTTTGCACTTTCTTTTCTTTTTTCTTTTTTCATTGAAAAGGAAAGTAAAAACACTTTATGATAAAATTAAAGATTTACATAGAAAATATATCAGATAATATAGAAGAGATACATAGGAAAACACGTTAAAATTGACAATTTTCATGGAAAATTAAAGAGTAAAGTGGTAGACATATAAAACATTGCTAAATTAATTGAAATATGAAATAGAAACATTTTATGATAGAATTGAAAATTTTATCAGAAAAATATTTCTGATAAAATTGTAGAAAAAATTTAGGTGTTAAAGGATCCAGTTTTTTAGGAGAGTACCAGAACAGAAAAAAGGAGGGTGTGTGTGTGTGTGTGTGTGTGTGTGTGTGTGTGATGGGGGAATAGGTGGGAGGTGGCAAGGACGGGGGAGATGGGGTGGGGGGTGGGGGGGTGTTCGGGGTGGGGAGGGGGGTATCGGGGGTGGGGGGTGGGTGGGGGTGAAGAAGACTTATGGGACATAGGGTGAAGGGGAAACTGGGAAAGGGGACAGCCTTCGGAATGTAAACAAAGAATATAGAAAATAAAAAGAAAAAAAACAAAAAAATGTAAACTTGTTAGAATTGAAGATTATCATGGAAAATTTTATATAGATGTAATAATGGTAGGCATAAAAGCCTTCCTAAGTTGATTGAAAGTGGAATTATAAACATTTTCTGATAAACTTGAAGATTTACATGGAAAATATTTCTGATAAAATTGAAGAAATATGCAGAAAATATGTTAAAATTAAAGATTATCATAGAAATTATACAGATAAAGTGATAGGCATAAAGATAATTCTAAGTTGATTGAAGGTGGAATTATAAACATTTTCATATAAAATTGAAGATTTACATGGAAAATATTTCTGGTAAAATTCAAGAAATATATAGACAAACACGTTAAAATTGACTATTTCATGGAAAATTTTACATATAAAATAGTAGATATGAAAACTCTAAATTAATTGAAGGTGGAATTAGAAACATTTGTGATAAAATCAAAAATTTACATTGAAAACATTTCTGATAAAATAGAGGAAATATACAGAAAGACATTAAAATTGAATATTATGAAAAATAATGCAGATAAAATGGTAGACATAAAAACATTACTAAATTAATTAAAAGGGGAATTACAAACATTTTCTGACAAAATTGAAGATTTATATGAGAAATATTTCGTTAGTCTTTATCTTTTTACTGGGGAGTTGAGTCCATTGTTGTTAAGAGATATCAAGGAATAGTATTTGTTGCTTCCTGTTATTTTTTGATGTTATTTTTATGTTTGTGTGGGTATCTTCTTTTGGGTTTGTTGGAAGAAGATTAGTTTCTTGCTTTTTCTAGGGTGTAGTTTCCCTCCTTGTGTTGGCATGGCCTTGGTTTCTGTTGGTAGGGTTCTTGTGCTTGCCTTTCACCATCTGGTTATCCATGGTGCTAGTTGGTTTTGTTGTCTCTGGCTGGAGTTTGTTCCTTTTCTGGGCCTGTAAGCCTGTGTCCCTACTCCTCTGAGCTCAGAAGTGAAAGCACTGCTGGGAGATCGCTCTCTCTCCTGGTGGGCTGTGCACAGAAGGCTGTAGAGTCTCTGCCAATAGCTGCAGGAAAACTTCAGTCTGAACTGCTCCACTGATCTTAGGCTCTGTGTGCCTCCAGAGAGGTGGAGATCTCCTTTTTTGCACTTTCTAATATGTCATCAACTGCTGTATGTATCTTCCTTTAAAATACCCACAACTTGACTCCACACAATGATGAACTTGTAGTTCTTATTGGGATATCCCTGCAGACTTTGCAGACATTGCTTCAAAAGGTATTCTTTTTTTCCAACTCCATCTGAAGCTCAAGTTCACTTTCCAGGATATTCTATTAAGTGTACTCCACAGAAAAATATTTTACTCTTTTTTCCTAGGTGTCACAGGGGCTTAGCAGTTTAGTTGCATTCATTTTTAAGACAGTCTCCTCATGTAGTGTTCAAATTTGTGTTCTTTCATTAGGCCTCTCTCCAGCTCTGTGCTGGGCTAGTTCCCATCTTTACTCTGCTGACTTTGTTCTTGAGAGGGAGGCTAACAGATTAAAAATACTTGTTTATTGTTTTTTTTTTATTCCACTTAAAGTTTGCGTGATCACGTGGTTGAGAAATAAACCCTAGGTATTCAATTATCTGACTATATATAATCTATCGGTTTCCCACATAAGCAATGTATTTAAGAAAGAGGAAATATATGGATGTATATAAATCCCATTGCAGGAGGGTCCTAAAGATTATGGTTTATTTCAAGTTCTCGAGACTTGGGAGTTTCACAGAATTATTGGTGTAATAAACCCCAGTGGTTTGTTATGGCATTAACTGTTCACTATTTATTTCATGCTATTAATCAATGTACCAGTCATCAGTTACTAGCAACTTGGCATTAGGCTTAGTTGTAATGCTTTTTTTTTATAATTTCTTTCTTTTTATTTTCTCTCTGTTGCTGTATTAATCAAACAGATAGAAATCTGTAGCTGATAAGATGCTTGCTCACATGCAAAGTGTCAGTGGAATTTAATAGGTAAAGGAGATTTAGTCAGAGGGGAAAATGCCTTTAAATGAATGAGATACAAAACTCTAAATAGTAAAGAGGGGAAATGTGAGTATCATATACAGTCCTTCTCCTATGTACATATGTTTTCTTCCTAGGTGCACTAGTTTATAAGTTCTGCTAAGAACGGTATCGGATGACTGTAAAAATCTTCTCCCATCAGTGTCCACAATGTGATTTGAGGGGTTGCCATTCTGTAGACCATTTTCCTCAAAGACTCTGAACCTTGGAGCTTCTTGTTTTAGTATTTACCTTTTAAAAATCTGTGATTATTTGTCTCTTTTTCTTTCCGTATTCTTTGACATGATCTCTGCCAGAATAACTTGCAGTTTATGAGTTTAAGAGGTTGCATTGAGTATCAAATGGCTGATCAGCAGGGCCATCAGAAAGGCTGTGCAGCTTTTGCTTCCCAGAGTTCAGCCAATCCTCTTGATTTCATATCAAGAGGAAGAAGTTGTCAGGTCATTTCCTAGGGTGTGCATAGAGAGCTTTGCTGTGTACTTCAGTGGCAGTCTTTATTGATCTTGTATGTTTAGTAAGTACTTCTTAAAGGTCTGGTTCATTCTTTCTTTCTTCAATGTCATTATTGACAAGCTAGCCCATTATCTTTTAGGTAGATAAGAAAATAGATGGGCAGGAATATAGATTCTTTGAGTACAGGTACCTGAATGCTACCTCATTAAATTACAGTGATATTAGACAGTGACTGTTCATGGCAGTCAATAGACTTTAGCATTCATGATTCCTAGAGGCAGTGCTGCTGGTATTTATCTAAAAATAATTCCAAGATCCTGTCATGCATTTATGTACTCTACACAATAAAAATAAAAATAGCAAAAACAAAAAACAAAAACAGGAAGAGAAAGAGAGAATTTTGTTGGTTTTTCCCCTCCTTTCCATCCTGTCTTTTTCACTCCTAGACTTGTCTAAAAAATAATCACAATCTTCTGCATCCTGCCTGCCCCCCACCCAGTACTGGAATTATGACTGTTTGCCACCATATCCAATTTAAAAGGCTTTTAGTCTTCCACATAGGTTCAATATCCTGAGTCACTGCATTTGAGATCATAATGAATTGAAATTTAGTTTTAGCTGGTTCATAAACTAAAAATGTTAATAAGTATTATTGATAATAAAGTAATAAAAATATTAAATAGAATGTAGTGGTTACTAATGCTCTAATTCTTTTAAATTTGGAAATATGTCTAGCAATGGGGCAAAAGGATAATAATAAAGGATGAACACTAGGTATTAAAAAAATCTCATGTACATAACACAGGTAGGGATGGGAGGTAAAAAACCATATTTGATATTTTCATTTGAGGGTACTAATGTCAACAGGTTAACAAATTGCCCAATGTGCTTCCCATGTAAAGGAATATTCACCAAACTCTCAAGGCTTAAAAGATTATCATAGTTATAGTAAATAGATAACACATTTCAACTTTTCATGTTAGAAGAAATATTAAGAGACAGGAGAGATGGCTCAGTCATTAAGAACAGTTGTTGCTTTGGGGGTACTGGTTGGTTCATATTGTTGTTCCTTCTATGGGGCTGCAAGCTCCTTCAACTCTTTCAGTACTTTTTCTAGCTTCTCTATTGGGGACCTTGTGCTCTTTCCAATGGTTGGCTGAGAGCGTCCACCTCTGTATTTGTCAGGTATTGGCAGAGCCAGGGCAAGGAAGCAGGAGTGGGTGGGTTGGTGAACAGGGGGAGGGGAATTGGATAGGAGGTTTTAGGAGGGGAAAACAGGAAAAGGGATAACGTTTGAAATGTAAATAAAGAAAATATCTAATAAAATTAATTTTTTTAAAAAAGGACACTTGTTGCTATTCCAGAGGACCTGGATGCAGTTGCTAGTACCAACAAGGCAGCTCACAACTCCATTTCCAAGCTATTGAAATTCTTCTTCTGACTTTTTTTGGGTACCAGGAATATAAATGGTGCTTGGGCATACATGCAGGCAAAACATGCACATACATAAAATAAAAGTAATTGTAAAAGAATTAAAAAGAAGATGTATTAGTCAAAGTTCTTCAGAAAAACAGAACTAATAGAAAATGCTGTAGATACTATAGATGAAAATGTAGATAATAGGGGAATAAATGTTAGTTATATTGCTTTGAATATATGTACACATACATTCATAGGGCTGGCTATTTATTATGAGAACTGGCTTATATAATTTTGAAAGATAGGTAAGGAGTCACTCTCTAATATCTAACAAATGAGAACTAGTAAAGTTTATAGCCTAATGAAGCCTACATTTGAAGACCTGAGAACTAGAAATTCAATGACCAAGAGTAGCAAAAAATGATTTTCTGAGTTCAAGAATGCACAGATAATACCCCGTCTTTTCTATGTGTTTGTTTAAACCAGTTCTTCCGTGGGTTGGATAATACCTGTTCACATTAGACTGTAATGTAAATGAAGCCCACCAATTCAAATTGTTACATTTTTATGTCATTCTAAATTCTAAACTTTGTAATCTGCTGTATTTACTTTGGGGATGCTAGTAATTGGAGGTAAACTTAAGGCTATCTTCTTTGTATAGTCTGAACTGGTAAAACTAAGTCATTCAACAGCCTTGGGAAAAGGTTTGAATGACTTTGCTTGGGTCTGCATTTAATTATCTATTCTGAATGTGTGAGGTTTTCTATCTTATACAAATCTCGGCAGTGAGTGGAACTATAAACTAATCGTGCACATTTGAAGGATGTTTTGATTGAGATGCCAATTTCAATTATTGGTTATTATTATATTTCAGCTCATATCTTGGAAGTTGGACATCTCAGGGAAAGGTTTAGAAACAATTTTTTTAGAACATAATTCACTGATTACAAATATTATGGTGTAAAACATATGATTATGCTATAGCATTTTTATTGTTTAGATGAACCTATTTTTACCTTTATTTCCCGTTTAAAAATACAATTCTCTCTTAGTTCTTACTCAAGTGCAAAGACTTATTTCTCTTGAATTAGTATCCTGGACAAGAAAATGTCCTTCATCTTGATTAGCAAGAAATGCAATGTTAGCTAAAAGAAAGATCCACTTTTGAATTTGAATTTAATTAAATTTTTCTTGCAGATTGAGCATATTTTAGTTGCATGGAATTTTAAAAATCCTGGTGTGTGCCGTGTATGTGTGTGTATGTGGGGAGGTCATGTCACAGGTGGGGGGTCAGTAGACAAATTAGAGTGTTGTTTTTTTCTTCCACCCTATTTGAGACAAGATCTCTTTTGTCAATTACTTCTGTATATGCCAGGGTAGCTGGCTCAGAAATACCCTGAGATTCTCCTGGAAGTTTCTTCCAACTCGCTGTATGAATACTAAAATTTCAGGCATACATTACCATAATCAGCTCTCTTCTGGGTTCTCAGTATTCAAACATGGTCCCTTTTATTTGAACAGCAAGTGCCTAGTCACGTCCCTACCTCCCTTGTGGAATCCCTATCAACTCCTTTTCCCCCTTTCTCCTGGCCATTCTTTTTACCTTTCCTGTGCTTATAAGGTGGATAGTTTTCCTCTTATATCAGTACAATTTTATTTTATTTGTATTTATCCCTTTCAAACATCGTTTTCTTCATTCCTGTTATTACACAAACCACCTTTCCTATTTTTCTTATCAAGACACTGCTAATAATGTTATTCTTACATGCATCTGTGTGTGGCATGCGAAATATGATTGTCTAACATCTTCCCTCCTCTCTCATGGCCATAAGTTTTCTTGACTTTGTTAGAAATAAGATAGATACAAATTCTGGTATGTTCAAAAACAGCTTTCCAGAACTGTCAGAGCTGAGAGTCTGTTAGCCTGTTCACATTAGGTTAGCTTCCACTGATGTTGTTTCTGCCTAAATTTTCTTTTAATAAAAGCATCAAATGTAATGAAGAATACAAAACAACTCATCTCTGTTAGGCAAGATAATAGAATTATGAAAGGGTAGTAGTAAGGATGTCAGTTTAATATGTTCAGGGGGCTTGGGAGCAAGGAGCGATGACTCCTTTTCTTCCTCCTCTATAAAGAAACTTGGCCAACAAGGAGGACAGAATGTTATAACAGCAGAGGTGACTTTAAAATGAGCTTTATCGGAAAGTTACTGGAAATTTGTTATTCAAAATTCTAGTCAAAATGCTCAACACAGTCAGCATTGAGAAATCTGTCCTTCCAAGACCATGATTAGGAATATGGCTAACATATTGTAGGAAATGGTGTATGGAAAAATATGAAGTCCTACTGAAAAAGAAAAAAAAAAAGCCAGTTCCCAACCTTGTGTATTCCAGTAACTTGAAACCAGAGTTCTCATAGAATCATTGAGAAATAAGAAGTAGATGACAGAACTATAAACAGTACAAGAAATAAAGCCACGGGATGTCTTAAGCACCACAAGCCCATGATTGCCTCCTTTGATAGTATTATAAAACTGAGAAAAATAGAGAGCTAAGAAAATAGTTAATATGACTAGCTCGAATATTCCACCAGGCTACTTAGTCAGGTGGGACTTATTCCCAGTCTCTAACGGCATTTTGCTTGACGATGTGTTCACATTTAAAACTACTCTGAAACTTTCTTCAGTTCTACAAGTATCACCTCTATTCTTTCGTTTGCCCTCACTGAATTTGATTGACTTTGTCTTTCACTCCGTGCCCCATCTTGTCACACATCATGTTGACTTGTTTTTTGTTTTTGTTTTTGTTTTTGTTTTGTATCATGAAAGGATATGGAGAATCTGCCTGTACTGACACCTCTCCCTAGTCCTCGATGTGATTTCTTGGTGTGGGCGCCGTAGCTTTATTGCTACTTTCTCGTCTTCACTTGGGATCATCATCGCTAAAGCAGAGAGTAGAACGGTACTTTTCAAATCAACACAGATCTTGTTTCCTTATCTTGGAGCCTTCCACTCCCTCCCAATCTCACTCAGTCTAACAGTCGAAGTCCTTAGAGGGACTATGTGTGGCCCACTGCTCACTTCTTTTCCATTATCCATTTTACATTTCCCATGAGTCTCTTTCTCCCGGCAGTTTCTTTAGCATGGCCAACATGCTTCTTCTAGAGTTTACAGGTCCGCTTGTAGAGAACTCTTTTTTTCTGATGCTTGCAAGATTTCTCCACTCCTTTTCTTTTCCAGATCAGTCAGTATGCTGATTTGGAGTCATTCAAGATTCTGTGAAAAGTGGTCCTCTCCCCCACGCCCTCGGCTCTTTCTCGTTTCCAACCGTATTTTTTTTTCCCAATCGAGGGACTCAACTTTTGTCATCAAAATACATATTCGAGAATTGATCATCCTTTCTCATTCTGCATTAGAATACAATATTTATGGCTTTGTTGATACAGTATTATGTCTTCTACGTTGAAAATAAGCTGGGCTGGAGAGTTGGCTTGGAAGTTAAAAAACCTCTGTATGACTCCAGCAGCTACATCAGAAGACTCACAATGTCAGTTCCAAGGGATTTGATGCCTCTGGCTTTTGGGGCACTTGCACTTGTACTTACATAACCACACAGGGAACAAAAGGACATACGTAGAGTAGAAGTAGAAATAAAGTAATTATTTTTTTTAAATAAGAAAGAAAACGAAACTTAAACACAATTTCTTGAGAACTTGACGTCAAAATGATAGGTGTGTGTGTTTGTGTGTGTGTGTGTGTGTGTGTGTGTGTGTGTGTAATTTTCACAGTTTTAATTTTTATGAAGGAAGCTTTCTAACTGAACTGCTGAGCTCTACAAGAACAATCTATTGAAATGGTGAATGTTTTTCATAATGCACTTGGCTTCTGCTTAGTCATTTTAAATGAAAGGAGCAATTAAAGTATTAGTTGAAAAACAAGGAGAATACATGTTTCTGTTATTTTGTTTATTCTAGGAACATTGGGATTTTTAAAAGTTTTTGCATGTTATTTTCTCATTCCTCACAAACATTACTGAAGTTATTGACTACCGAATACTTCTGCTATCTCGCGTGGTAATCCCATTCCACAGATGAGAGAAAGCCTTCTCACATTTGCTGCTCATTCCACTCTGGTCTACTTCCCCACAGAGAAAGCTCCAGAGAGTAAGAGCATGCTTGCTATGCCAAGAATGGCCCCATGACTCTTACCATTACACTTATGGCTCAAAGAGTTTCCTAAATTGAAGGACCGTGCTTTTCTCAAGTGGAACATTGCTGTTTGACTGAGAGTTGACTCTTCCATTTTGTTTGGCCAGCAATGCATTTTTTTTAAAACAACCTATAAAATTATGTCATATCATTTGTACAAGCCAGTGTATGAACACTAAAACCCAAGTAGGTGCTATGACTGTAGATAGATTGTATACATTGAATGACAGTTGTTTTTACTTCCTTTAAAAAGCAAATAAGCACCCTAAAGCAGGCTTAGGTAGGTGGTATTATAGTGGAGTTCATTTTTTTCTGTTTTCTGGACCTTGTAATTTCTATTATAATTGTATGATTTTTGTTCATGAGTCAGCGCTCCATCTGTATTACATTATTATTGTACCACATACCTGTCCAGTCTGATATTCAGTTTGTACCCAAAAATCAGAACAAAAGAGGGGCAGTGAGGGGGATGTATAGTGAATAAGTAAAAAAAAAAAAACCTGCATGGTATTGGTACAGCAACAGGCAGGTAGATCAATGGAATAGGATTGAAGACCCAGAAACAAACCCACAGACTTATGGTCACTTGATCTTTGATAAAGGAGCCACAACCATCCGGTGGAAAAAAGATAGCCTTTTCAACAAATGGTGCTGGTTCAACTGGAGGTCAACATGCAGAAGAATGCGAATTGACCCACTCTTATCTCCTTGTACTAAGATCAACTCCAAGTGGATCAAGGACCTCCACATAAAACCAGACACACTGAAACTATTAGAAAAGAAACTTGGGAAGACCCTGGAGGACATGGGCACAGGGGTAAAGTTCCTGAACAGAACACCAATAGCTTATGCTCTAAGATCAAGAATTGACAAATGGGACCTCATAAAATTACAAAGTTTCTGTAAGGCAAAGGACACTGTCAGAAGGACAAAACGGCAACCAACAACGTGGGAAATGATCTTCACCAACCCCACATCCGACAGAGGGCTAATATCCAATATATACAAAGAACTCAAGAAGTTAGACCCCAAAGAACCAAATAACCCTATCAAAAAATGGGGTACAGAGCTAAACAAAGAATTTTCACCAGAAGAAATTCGGATGGCCGAGAAACACCTTAAGAGATGTTCAACATCATTAGTCATCAGGGAAATGCAAATCAAAACAACCCTGAGATTCCACCTCACTCCAGTCAGAATGGCTAAGATTAAAAACTCGAGAGACAACAAGTGCTGGCGAGGATGTGGAGAAAGAGGAACACTCCTCCACTGTTGGTGGGATTGCAAAATGGTAAAACCGCTCTGGAAATCAGTGTGGCGGTTCCTCAGAAAATTGGGCATGCCACTCCCAGAGAACCCTGGCATACCACTCCTGGGCATATACCCAGAGGATTCCTCTGCATACAACAAAGACACATGCTCCACTATGTTTATAGCAGCCTTGTTTATAATAGCCAGAAATTGAAAGGAGCCCAGATATCCCTCAAAGGAGGAATGGATACTGAAAATGTGGTATATTTATACAATGGAGTACTACTCAGCAATTAAAAATAATGAATTCATGCAATTTGTAGGTAAATGGTTAGATCTGGAAACTATCATCCTAAGTGAGCTAACCCAATCACAAAAGAATACACACGAAATGCAATCACTGATAAGTGGATATTAATGAGCCCAGAAGCCCTAAATACTCAAGGCACAATTAGCAAGTCAAATGACTCTCAAGAAGAAAAAAAGGAGAGGACCCTGGGCCTGTAAAGATTGGATCCAGTATTGTAGACCCAGAACAGAGAAATCGTGGGGGGGGGGAAAGAGTGGGGAATAGCATGGGGGGGAGAGGAATTATGGGACATATGGTGGGGGGTACCTGGGAAAGGGGAAAGCCTTTGGAATGTAAACAAAGAATATAGAAAAAAAAAAACCTAAATTAAAAAAAAAACTATAAGGACTTGAAGTTCCTGTTGTACAGATCTTTCGCTTGTTTGGTTAGAGTTACGCCAAGATATTTTATGTTGTTTGTGGCTATTGTGAAGGGTGTTATTTCCCTAATTTCTTTCTCTGCCTGCTTGTCCTTTGAGTACAAGAAGGCCACTGACTTGCTTGAATTAATTTTATAACCTGCCACTTTGCTGAAGTTGTTTATCAGCTGTAGAAGTTCTCTGGTGGAGTTTTTTGGGTCGCTTAGGTAAACTATCATATCGTCTGCAAATAATGATAGTTTCACTTCTTCCTTTCCAATTTGTATCCCTTTGACTTCCTTATGTTGTCTAATTGCTCTTGCTAGAACTTCAAGTGCTATATTGAAAAGAGATGGAGAGAGAGGGCAGCCTTGTCTAGTCCCTGATTTTAGTGGGAATGCTTCAAGTTTCTCTCCATTTATTTTGATGTTGGCTACTGGTTTGCTGTAGATTGCTTTTACTATGTTTAGGTATGGGCCTTGAATTCCTGCTCTTTCCAAGACTTTTAGCATGAAAGGATGCTGAATTTTGTCGAATGCTTTTTCAGCATCTAATGAGATGACCATGTGGTTTTTTTCTTTCAGTTTGTTTATGTAGTAGATTACATTGATGGATTTCCGTATATTGAACCATCCCTGCATCCCTGGGATGAAGCCTACTTGATCATGGTGGATGATCGTTTTGATGTGCTCTTGGATTCGGTTAGCAAGAATTTTATTTAGTATTTTTGCATCTATATTCATAAGCGAAATTGGCCTGTAGTTCTCTTTCTTTGTTGGATCTTTTTGTGGTTTAGGTATTAGCGTAATTGTGGCTTCGAAGAATGAGTTGGGCAGTGTCCCTTCTGTCTCTATTTTGTGGAATAGTTTGAAAAGTATTGGTGTTAAGTCTTCTTTGAAGGTCTGGTAGAATTCTGCACTAAAACCATCTGGTCCCGTACTTTTTTTGGTTGGGAGGCTTTCTATAAAAAAAAAAAAAAACTATAAAAAATAAGAATAAGAAACAAAAAAGTATGTGCCTTAGGGTAGTACATTAGGAAAAGGCTATCATGAAGACAGTATTCTGAATATAAAGGTTGTGTGAACTTCAACATTGAACTTTAAATAGGTAATTTTACCTTGATTTTTCTGTATTTTTTTCTTTTATATTTCTTTTCTATATTTTTTGTTTACATTCCAAACACTTTTCCCTTTCCCAGATCCCCCCTCACCATATTTCCCATAAGTCCTCTTCCCTCTGCCCATTCCCCAGTCACCCCCCCCCCCCCATTTCTCTGTTCTGTTACTGGATCAAGTCTTTCCAGGACCAGGGCCCTTTCCTTACTTCTTCTTGGGAATCTTTTGATTTGCTAATTGTGCCTTGAGTATTTAGAGTTTCTGGGCTAATTAATATCTACTTATCAGTGATTGCATTTCATGTGTATTCTTTTGTGATTGGGATAGCTCACTTAGGATGATATTTTCCAGTTCCAACCATTTGTCTACAAATTCCATGAATTCATTGTTTTTAATTGCTGAGTAGTATTCCATTGTATAAATATACCACATTTTCTGTATCCTCCATTCCTCCATTGAGAGACATCTGGGTTCTTTCCAGCTTCTGACTATTATAAATAAGGCTGCTATAAACATAGTAGAGCATGTGTCTTTGTTGTATGCAGGGGACTCCTCTGGGTATATGCCCAGGAGTGGTATGACAGGGTCCTCTGGAAGTGTCATGCCCAATTTTCTGAGGATCCACCATACTGATTTCCAGAGCGGTTGTACCACCTTGCAATCCCACCAACAATGGAGGAGTGTTCCTCTTTCTCCACATCCTCACCAGCACCTGTTGTCTCTTGAGTTTTTAATCTTAGCCGTTCTGACTGGTGTGAGGTGGAATCTCACGGTTGTTTTGATTTACATTTCCCTGATGACTAATGATGTTGAACATCTATTAACTTTATGGGCAACTCATTGCAGTATGTTTTTCTATGTGTATATATCACACATTGATGAGGTCCATTCCCTCTTCTACCATCCTCCTCTTCCTGCCTCCAGTTCTCTTAATATTCCCACATACTCCTTCTTTTAATAGTCGATAGCTTTTCTCTCTGTTAGTTTACATCCTTCTATGGGATCACTTTTGGTCACTTGTGATCATGAACCCGGGTCATTTGAATATCTGTTCCTAGAGACCCCAGATTGGCAGTGTGGAGTGTTCCACAGCATCTTGGATGGTGAGGCTTTGTGGGGAATGTTTTATGTGAGATAAACAGAACAGAACAGATTGCCAGTTCCAGTAAGGATAACTTGCTGTCCTCTGTATGCTGGGAAACATTTGATAGAATGTTTGTGTGTGTGTGTGTGTGTGTGTGTGTGTGTGTGTGTGATGGTTGGCTTTCTTGACAGATGGTGCCATACAGAAGGGGAAGCTGCTAAGAAGCTACCAATGAAAGTATCTGAATGTATTTTTATATGAACTCTTAGGGGTGTGCATATGCTTTATCAAATGCTACCACTGTATTCTGCGCATAGACTGATTGTACTAACACTGGAGTGGGCAAGAGAGAGAATCCATCTGATTTGGACAGGCTGAGGTGTTGTACTACCTGGTAACTGAGTACCTGCTTCAGAGTAGCCGGGGTCATTGTCAGAAGGCATGTATGTCCTTGCACTTGGTGCCTAACAACATGTGAATCTTATCACTTTTCTTTGCCTCACAAATGATCAAATCTTGTTCTTCCCTCGCTCCATATAGATCACCTAAATTATTTTCCATTGCTCCAAATCTCATCTATCTGTATTTTATGCCACTTCCCTTTCTATACAAATCTAACAACAAACTGCTTTCTACTCTAGAGTGGACAGCAGTGCAGTAACTGACCAGTTTAGTTGTTTGCAAATGCGTAAGGCTTCAAATCATACATTTTTAATTCTTTCTGAGTTAGCTGTTTTGTAGGAAATCCTTCATGAGGATACAGACTTAAGCTGATGGAGAAGCTTTAGTACAATGAGGTAGGTATGTGACATCACCATCTTTGTAGCAGTCTATAAATGCTGTTTGGATATTAGACCACTATTTCTGATTATCATCACTTCATATTGGATATCTTTTGTTGTACGAAGTGGTCTAATGCACAATCTCCTCTAAGATCTAAAATACTACCAGGAGCTGCTTTAAAATTCACCAGTAATTTTCTTTGGATATGATTATGGTCACAAGAACCTATGATACCATGAGTTTCAAGCTTCTAACATTTTCAATGATGTGACCAGCTATCTTGATAGCTTGGTTAGTGTTCAGCCCTGGGAGCTTTGATAACACCTAAAAGTCTTTCATCATGCCTTTTTATTTAATAAAAATCTATCCCACAGACTAGAGAATCATCCTGTGATTCTATCATGTGCTGCAAACATTAAAATTATATATGTTAGGATCAGGCAGATACAGTTGGGTTATATCTATGCATGAGAGACAATTGCTCCTTTTCTTGAACCTTAGCCTGGTCTCTCATTGTCAAATGACTTATAGAACTCATGCTATAACATAAAAGGTGTTACAGTTAATAAAAAGGGTCTTTGTAATTATCTAGAAAGGGAGCAAAGTCATTTCTAATGAAATGCAGTCAATCAACCAGGGGCTACATTCTTAGAGAAAACTTGCTCTCGATTTTCCAGCAGCTAATAGCTAGTGGTTTCTTTTTTTGTTTATATAACTCCAATCTCTATTCTGTGTCTTGAGCTTGTACAGATGATGTGCATGGTATGAGTTTATATATGCAGCTTCCCTGCCCTGTCCAGAAGTTACTGTTTTCTTGTAGTCATCCTTTACATTCTTTCTTTGTCCTCTTCATCAATGGTCCCTGCATCTTGGGAAGAGGGTGAAACATTTATGTTTCATACAGATGTAAACATTCTTTAGTCCCTTAGTCTCTACAACATGACCAATGTTCTGGATTTCTGTGTCAATTACCATCTATTGGAAACAGAAGCTTCACAAATGAGGCTTAAGTGATACACTGATTTGTGGGCATGTCAATAAGTCATTTTGAGTGAGTTTAATTCTATGTCGACTGAGCAGAGTAATAGTAAGACATTTTCTCTTACACGTACGTGACTTGACCTGTTTACTCATTGGTTCTTGTTTAATAATGTTGCAAGTGAGCTTCTGGAATAAAACTTAAATCTGATCAGAATGTATTTGTGTACTCCCATGAAGTTTGTACCATCATTACACCAGTCCACATGCCTTGATCTATCAGTAGCTCACAAACATATATATGTCTGGATATATCTTGTAGCTCACAGGGTTCACAGCTGGGAATCATTGATGAGTACTTTTCTCCTCTGGTAGTATCTGGTAGGGATGTGAAGCTTCCAGATCAATACTAGCTTGAATTTCCTGTCATTTATGACTCAAATATGTGGTATCTTTGGCAATATGTTCCCACAGTCAAATTCTGGAGGGCATCCAAGAACAACAGTAATAGCCTATAGGGGACCTCAATGATGAACAACCCCCCATAAAATGAATCCATTCCAGATCTTTATAGGTGAAGACTGTTGTCTTGTTATAAGATAACTCTATTTTAAATGTGTGTGTGCATGTATATATCACACCTATGTATCATCTACCTAATCTATCTATCTATCTATCTATCTATCTATCTATCTATCTATCTATTTTCATAGTAGTATGTACATGTCACTTTTATTTCCTAAGATGAAGGGATGGCATGGGAGCCATACCCAAGCTATGCAAATACATGGCTTGGACTGAGCCCAGAACATTTTCTTTTCTGTTCTAACTACCCCTAGGGGTAGGCCTGGAAGCTTCTAGCCTCTGTACAATCCAGTCTTCTGAGCTGACTGGTTCAATCCAACTTCTCTTGCCTTCTGACTGAATTGCTTTGCCTGGCCTCATACTAACTCTGCCACTCTGTCAATATATTCTAATCTTCTGGTTGTTTCTCAATCTCTGGCTCATTCTATCTTCACCTGTGTCTAGCTGGGTCTCTCTGTAACTTGTTTCTGTAAAACTGTCCTGGTAAAACTGTTATACAGGCACACCATCCACCATTCTCTCTCTCTCTCTCTCTCTCTCTCTCTCTCTCTCTCTCTCTCTCTCTCCTATAAAGTACCCTCTCTGCTGTTCTGGAATGAGTTAGGTGTATCTTATCTCTGACTGATTCTGTCAAATATTTCTCTAATTCCTCAGTTTCTCTGATTCATCATTAGAGCAGCCATATTGCTGATTTAGAATATCTCTACAGTAGGTTTCCATATGACTATTTGAAAGTTCTTTAATGTTATATATCCATTACCATACTCCTTCCTCTACCCTGGTCTCTGCTTCCCACCCAAGTTAAGCTTCTTTGTTTTATTATTTCTTTTTCATTCTTCATACCAATGCATTAGGTTTCCTATCCCTTGAAAGTTCCCTCTCTTGACTGCTTAGTAATTTCCTGACCTCAAGGAGTAACCCAAAAGAAACATAAATATTTGAAAATTAAAAGTTAAAAATCTAGAAATGTGAAGAAATATGTGGGGTTTTCTTTGTTCTGGGTTTTGGTTGTCTCATTCAGAGTTACTACTATATTGGTTTCTTAATGCATTCATACTAATATATTTTGTATTCACATCAACTAAAGCCTTTATTCTTAATTACATTATTTTATATTTCATATAACCCTACCTACACTTGTTCAAATGAATGACCACTTTTTCCATTAATTTTTATTACATGTACATATTTATATTCTTCCATATAAACTGCTAAGTACATATGATGTTACTTATAGGTGTGTTTTATAAATTTATACATCATTACTACTAGAGTAGAGAATAAACAAGTCTTTGCCTTTATAGCCCATAATCTTGATTATTTTTTAAAGATTAAATAATTAAGTGAAGTTAGTTCAACAAAGAAAAATCAGTATATAGAAATACACTGAGATTTAGTTTTCTAAAATTATTCCTATAAGCACATAGTTTAGAGCAATCTGCTCAAATCTGTTATAAATACCTTAGTAAAAATTATTAGTTGCATTTGCTATTTTTATTGATATAATTAAATACTTTATAGGAAGCAATTTGGTGTAGAAAGGCTTATTTGTGCTTATGGATTATGGGACTAAAGTCCACCAAGGTGGAGAGTCAAAGTCCTGGGTTGCTTCAAGGTAGTAGAGACATGACACAACTACTTGTTCTTATCTCTATGGATTAGAAAACACAGAGGGAAAAGGAAAGATGGAACTCAACTGGCTTTCTCCCCTCTCCTTTTTGTACTGTGTGGAATCTTACTGCCTAGTATGGTGCCACCAGATTCCAGAAGGCTCATTTAGTCATTCCTATCAGTAAAAGTCCTCACAGACATGCCTCTATATAGGTGTGACTTCTAGGGGGATATAAATCCAGACAATGTGGCAATGAACTAATCACATTAGATTAGTAGGAAAATATCAGAACTTTACTATTCAAAATATAGACGTCCTCTAATTTTATGTTGGTGAATGGCAGGAGAGGGAAGGAGTCTTTTCTTTCAAGTAGCCAAAGAACATGTAAATCAATACTCTTGGTGATCTTATTTTGGAAAGGTGATAAGCTAACTGGTACGGAGAAGGTGCCAAACTGCATCATGTAAGCTGCAGGTTCAAGGAACTATCAGTGTCAAGGTAAAAATGACAATAATTGACAAAGTAGTCATTTCTCTCAAATCCTTGAAGAGATACCACACAGAAAATGAATTCAATCCTGGGACTTCAAACATTTGAATAAAATTTACTCTCTTGCCCAATTTAGAGTAGTCGGGCTTAAAACCTATGCACACAAACAACATAAGTGGACTCAGCAGTTATACTTACATATCTGTTCATATATACATCCATGCATGCATACATACATATTCATGATCATAAATATATATTAAAATATATTTAAATATCACAATAATAATTTTAAAAGAGAGACAACTTTAGGCCACAAGGAAGGGAGTAAAGGAAGAGGAAAATGTGATGTAATTCTATTTCAATTAAAAAATATTAAAAAAACAAAATTTACTAATACATGCTATAATGACTATGACTTCACTTTTATATAAACAAACAACTTTCCTACCGTCTATGAGGTACTTTGATGTTTCTGAAGCTATTAATAAATTAGGTGAAGGGAACATGGACCCTGATGGCAGGCAGAGGACTTCTGTTTCTGCTAGGAATTCAAATCTCTGCTGGAGAGCAACTTGGGAATGTTTAATGGTGAGAATAGATATACTCTATATTTTTAACTCATGAATTATTCTGTTCAATAATTCTATTCACTTTAAGGAAAAACAGCATTACTTTTATACCAGTCAATGTTGACAGTATACATAACTAGTTATATACCAGTCATGAGAAACTATCCAACCAAAACAATAATGTCATTTTCCCTTGAGTAATTCTTACCAGCTTTCTGGTTTTTAGAAGACAGTTGGTTAAAGAAGGTTTATAATCAGTGTTTTCGGAATGTATTTTGAGGAGGGAGGAAGCAAGCCTCACACCAATAATGCATTATTGCATAGTTATTTTTAGATATTAGTCATGGAACAACACAGGTGCCCAGAAGAATTTCTGGGCACATAAATATGAAACCTCTGCCCCTGAGAGCGTCCAGTCTAGATTGAGACACGCAAAACAGGAAGCCCAAGCTTTACCACAAGAAGATGAATGGCATCATTGATCCCTTAATGTGCGAGTGCTGCCAGACAACAATGCTTTATTTATTCATGAAGATTCAACCAAAATTCTGCTCAGAGTATATTTCAGTCCTCTAAAAATGTAATAACCAGAATCATCTCAGTTTAGATGTATGGAATAGTCTCCAAGAATTAGGCTTTTGCCTTTATCTTTATTATCCCAATCAAGAAATTTGGATGTTTCATTTCTCCATTCGTGTGTGTGTGTGTGTGTGTGTGTGTGTGTGTGTGTGTGTATTTGTATCTGGTCTGTATGTCTCTGTGTGTAATGCATGTGCATCCTTGCTCATTCAGGCACTTGTTGAACCCAGAGGTTGTTATCAGGATGTTTTCCTCAAATTACTTCTTATATGTTTCTGAGACAAAGTCTCTTACTGAATCTAGAACTTGCTATTCAGTTAGTTTGGCTGGCCATCGCTTCCTGGGATTCATTTATCTCTTCCTACCCTTACTGGGTTTACAGGCAATTGTTGTCAAATTTAGTATTTAAGTGGGTGTAGGAATCTGAACTCAGATCTCTATGCTTGCACAGCAAGCACTTGGCCACTGAACCATCTTCCTACTCTTTGGGTGCTCCTTATATTACAGAGACAAAGGATGTACAGATGGGTAAGACATTGTTGTCACCTTAAGTATAGCTTATGTGTAGGAAATGCAACATATACCTTCACAAAAGAGCTTATTAGATGTCTGTCTATATTAGCATCAACCACAATATCTGTAAATATTATATTATTTATCCTAACTCTCTTTCAGTGTACAAGATGATTATGATGAACTCTGGTTTGAAACCAAATCACTTATTTAACCCCCCAAATTCTCTTTGTAATATGCTACTGTCTAATTGGTGTGATTGAAAAAGAAAGTCAGTGAAAATTCCTAGAAAGAATAAAACCACTTCAGTGTTGTTTTGGGTTCTCTTTCTGTAGGGTTGATCAAAAGCTAGAAAATGCCCTTTAAAGGGCCAGGTAACAAGTGCTTTGAGGCATTTATACAATATAATCTGTATTCTACTCATACTACTTTGTTATCACAATTATGGAAAATATGTATATGAATTAACTTCCTGAAGTATACTAGTTTTGGTTATGGAAATGAATGGGCTGCTCTATAATTTACCAATGCTTGTACAATACTTCAACAGCTCTCAAAATCAAGAGGAGGATAATGATTACCAAAGACAAAGAAAGAAGTGTTCTGAGAAATCCTGCTAAGTTATATAAATTATATAATATATAATATGTAAAATTATAAATCATACATATAATTAAAGACATATGTAATTATATACATATATAATTACACAATACATATATATAATTACAAAGAATATATTATATATATATATATATATATATATAAATATAATCCTCTTTTCAATAATCTGAGATGGTAGTCAGCTTACATGTAGACTCATGTGTAGAAAACATATTTGCTTAAGTTTTGTATCTTCCTTTTGACCCATGATTTTCTCCTTATCCAATACTAATACTAATATTAATACTAACACTAATATTAATGAACATATTCTTTAAATTTTGCTTCTTACCTATTGAACATAGGGCACTTAGCTATTGAACATATAAGTTGACAATGTAAATACATAGATTTGTTTGATGGATTCATATTCTTTTAGAGCCTTGGCACTAAATCTTTCAATTCATAAGAGACTCTTGCAGGGAATTCATATTCTCTGAAGAAATGGATTCCATGTTCACATGAAGTTTAAAAGGGAAATAAAATCTCTCTTATTTATTCTGTGTACTCTAAATACCACAGTTTCTGGCCAGATAAAATTCTTCTATCTTCACTGTTACTGAACACTGTTCAACTGAAAGCAAATCTTATAAGTGATCATTTTGTTTCATGTCAAATCATTCTCATCCCATGAATTGTACAGTGAAATATTAGGTGCATATTATATCTTAGGACAAAAAGTAAAATATTAGTAAACAATTCCATTCTATGATTAATGGCAAGGTCCACAGATACCACACTGAGCTTGAGTTTCTGGTAATAGTTCAATGTTCCACTTACATCAATCTTCAGGTTTTCTGTCACATCCAAATGCACACCCATTTAAAAAGCACCAGGGGTAGATTAATTATATACAACCTCAGCTTTAAGATACCATCCATGAACAAGTTTCTTTGCTTGCTTTCCTTTCAAGTATAGCTTATGGAGCTTGTCAAATCCACTTTGCATATAAGATGATAAAATCTCAACAGCTAGCAGCAAGGGAGTGGACCCAAATGCAGGAGATAACTGGGGCAAGTCAAAGATAAACGTGGTGATAGAACTGTCATTGCTTCCCACAAATGGGAGATAAATCCATGAGTGCAAATGTCATATGTTGAATAAGTGAACAATCATTCCATCATCAATCAATGCCGATTCTTCTCGTGTTATCTGGATTTTACTTCAGCTGAGTACATCAGTACATCGTGTGAGTTATATAGCAGTTTCTTAAAGATGAAATTATGTGTTGCAACAGGCCAAATGTGTTTGTTGTAGGCCCATCTGTCTTACTAGTTCGTGTTCACACACTAGCTATTTTTTCATATTTAAAGATATTTATTGCATATAAACACCCCAAAGCACAAATAGCAGGCAGAAATATTTCAGAAAAGTCCATGACATATATCAAAGAAAGACTTGAACAAGAGGACAGTAACTCTCTGTTGAGTGTCAGTAACAAAAGTCTTTCCAAATCACTTACCCAATACTTAACGGGTGGTCATGAACATTTCCAATTCTCTTAAATAATGGAGTTAAGATAGGATGTAGATAAATCTGAATGGGACACTCTTTTCATTGGGGAAATTTTGTGAAATTCCTATCCTGTCCAAATTTCATTTAAATAAGAGCTGAAGACACAGTATCAGAATTAGAACGGACCTCAGGATTCTTGTATATAAAGCTCCTCTTGAAACTGAAATCTCTTTAAATAGTTGAGAAATATGATTTTTCCAGACTTTCAAGTGGTTTTTGACTTAGATATTGTTCATCATTAAGATCACAGTATGCTATGTTTGAGCTATGTAGTGTTTACCAATGCTTACTATATGTAGGAAATGTTCTGTAACTTTGATCCCATGTTTCTGCGCCATTCAGTAGTCCCTTATGCAAACCCAAGCCTATTAAAATCAACCATAATATAATACTTCCACATATTAGAGGTGGATTGGAACCAGATCCAATTTTGGATGCCTTTGGATTAGAAAGATCAAATGATTTCAGAATAGGGTTCTTGCCACTTTATAATCTTTTTCTCTATACTGACTGTTTATTCAGACAGGATTACTCTTTTTCCTATAATAATTTTTTTTGTGGTTTGAATATAAAATGTGCCCATAGACATATCATAAATTTTTTTCAGTTTGTTGAGTTTTGTGAAATTCTGTAAAGTCTAGTTGTGACTCAGGTAGAGAAAGCAGGTGGCTATTGGGAGTTCCTCAAAGGCATGTTGGCTCTATGTCCTGTTTCTTTCCATCTGTCTCCTGTCTATCAGTAAGGTGCTTCCCTCCCATGCTACCACGGCCATGATATTCTGTCTGTATCATCTCAGAGGCAATGAAGTCAAAACAAAACAACAAACAGACAAACACATGAGATGGACCATCTAAAATAGGTAGCCAAAATACTGTTTCCTTTGTTAAGTCATTTCAGTCAGGTGTTTTGATCACAGTGATGGGAATGGTAATCATCATTCAGTGACAAAGTTGCTTACACAGGTGAAGGGCCGTGTCCTCACTCTCCCTGGCACTGCTTTTCAGGACACATCTAAAATCAGAGTGACTAGTTCCAACGGTATCTGTCAGACTTGAGCAATGTGGTTTCCTCTTGAGACATTTCATCTTTAAAGTGCTTAATTCTTTTTCATTACCTGCTCATCAAAATTATATAGCCTCATTCTCCTCCGTAGTAAACATTTGTACAATGGGTAAATGAACAAATGCATGAGTCGATGAGCAATCTGGGGATCAGCCTGGCGGTAGAGCTCAGGCAGCAAAGCACTTGCTGCTGAAGCTTCAGGACCTGAGTTCAATCCTCAGCGATCATGGAAAAATGTGCACTATGATGGTACACATTTGGGAACTAGGGAGATGGTGGGCGGCTAATGTCTGAGACTCACTTGCCAGTAAGCCCAGACTAATTGATGAATTACAGCTAGTAAGAGTAAATAATAATAATAATAAATAATAATAATAATAATAATAATAGTCTCTGAGGAACAATACCCAAGGTTGACCTCAGACCTCCAGATACTTGCACAGGAGTATTTGTATATGATCATTGAAGCACTTGCAAACACATGAGCACAAGCACAAGCACAGGCATGTGCATATGTGAATGTGCACACACACACACACACACACACACACACACATATATATATATATATATATATATACACACACACAAACACATACACGCACATGTACACGCACACAAAATCTAAGGGTCAAGTCAGGTTTTGCAAGTTCCTGGTCTTTAAACTCCTTGTCATGTATCAAGGCACTTCTGCTACTCCAAAGATACATGCCAAACACAGAAAAGAGCTGTAAAGATTCACAAAACAGTGTATCAGGGTTGGTGATTGAGTTCAAGGATAAGATTTAGAGTATCTAAATCTGAAAATAAGATTAAATTTATTAGTGACTTTTGAATGATATTACATAATCTCCTAAATACTAATAACAGGCCATGTTGAGAAAACGTAAAGATAATTTGAAAAACAAGCCTTCAATGTTAGTTTCATAACTTATTTAAATTTAAATTATGTTCCCAATGATTATGAAAAACAGCACAGTACTGTCAGTCACATGTCTTACTAGTGTTCTTCTTCATGCCTTTGGATTTTGAAAATTAAAATATGTTGACTTATAGTGGGTATTCTACACAGTCAAATATTTCCTTCCCTCAATGAATACCATAACACAGAATAAAGAATCGTTTGCTATACAATGCTGTGAACAAGAGAGCACAAGTTATTATGGGGTACCTCACATAATATTTGGGGAGCTGAGTTAGATGATAACTTCTGGAAGACCTAACAGATAAAATGACAAGTAAAGAGATGATAGGCAAAGGTAAATAGAGAGAAATACTTGTTGGGATGACTCATTTGTCACCATGGCATGGAATTATGGAAAGAGACCATGAATCAAATCAATGTTTATTTTTAAATCTATCTGTGTATCTGTGTATCTATGTCTATGTATCTATCATTCATGCCACACACACACACACACACACACACACACACACACACACACACACATCTATTCTTCATCCTTCCCATCTTTTGTTCTCTTTTTAAATTAATAAATTAATTTTTTATACTTCCTATTTTATTCTCTGTCCCTCCTCCACCCTCCAACTCTTCTACATTCCATACCTCCTACCCATTCCCCTGTCTCCACATGGATGTCCCCACCCCCACCCCACCTGAACTCTAAACTCACTGGGGCCTCCAGTCTCTTGAGGGCGAGGTGCCTCATCTCTGAATAAACACAGATTCGGCAGTCCTCTACTACATGTGTGTTGGTGGCCTCATATCAGCTGGTGTATGCTGCCTGTTTGGGGGTCCAGTGTTTGAGAGATTTGGGGGATCCAGATTAATTGTGACTGCTGGTTTCTCTTATAAGGTCTTCCTTCTCCTTTGCTCCTTTCAGCCTTCCCTAATTCAACAACGGGGGTCAGCTGCTTCTGTCCATTGGTTGGGTGCAAATATCTGTATGACACTTTCAGCTGCTTGTTGCATCTTCGGGAGTGTGGTCATTCTAAGACCCTTTTTGTGAGTGCCCCATACTCTTAGTAATAGTGTCAGAACTTGGGACCTCCCCTGGAGCTGGATCCCACTTTGGTTCTTCTTTTTCTCAGGCTCCTCTCCATTTCCATCACTGAATTCTTTCAGGCAGGAACAATTATGGGTCAGAGTTGTGACTGTGGGATGGCAACCCCCTCCCTCATTTGATGCCCCGTCTTCCTGGAAGGTGGGCACTGTAAGTTTCCTCTCCTTACTGTCAGGCATATCATCTAAGATCCCTCCCTTTGAGTCCTGAGAGTCTCTTACCTCCCAGGTTTCTGGTGCAGTCTAGAGGGTGCCCCCAACCTCCTATCTCCCAAGGTTGCCTGTTTCCATTCTTTCTGTTAGCCCTCAGGGCTTCAGTCCTTTTCCCTCACCCAATACCTGATCAGGTTCCCCCTCCCTGCCACCCCCCCCACCATGACATCCACTTTCCCACCCAGGTCCCTCACTCCCTAATTGTGATTGCTTTCTTCTCCCTCCCAAGTGAGACTGACATCCTCACATGGGCACTTCAGCTTCTTGACCATTTTGAGTTCTGTGGACTGTATCTTGGGTACTCCGTACTTTTATTTATTTTTAATAAACTATCTTATTACTTATTAGTGAGTACATACCATGCATGTCCTTTTGGGTCTGAGTAACCTCACTCAGGATGATATTTTCTAGTTCCATCCATTTTCATCTAGTTACATCCATCCTCTAAAACTCAGGATGTCCTCGTTCTTAATAGCTGAGTAGTATTCCATTGTGTAAACGAATCACATTTTCTGTATCCATTATTGTGTCCTGGACATTTGGATTTTTTCCAGCTTCTGGATATCACAAATAAGGCTGCTGTGAACAGAGTGAAACACATGCCCCTGTGGCATGGTGGGGGCATCTTTTGGGTATATTTCCAATAGTGTTATAGCTGGGTCTTCAGGTAGATCTATTTCCAATTTTCTGAGGAACCTCCAGATTGATTTCCAGAGTGGTTGCTCCAGTTTGCAATCCCACCAGCAATGGAGGAGTGTTCCTCTTTCTCCATATCCTCGCCAACATGTGCTGTCACCTGTGGTTTTAATCTTAGTCATTCTGATTGGTGTAAGGTGTAATCTCAGGGTTGTTTTGATTTGCACTTCTCTGATCGCTAAGGATTTAGTTCTATAGCCCGTTTTTTGATTGAGTTGTTGGGTTTTTTTGGTGATTACTTTCTTGAGTTCTTTATATATTTTGGATATTAGCCCTCTATCAGACGTGGGGTTAGTGAAGAGTTTTTTTTTTTCCCATTCTGTAGGTTGCCGATTTGTCTTATTGACTATGTTCTTTGCCTTACAGAAGCTTCCCAGTTTCATGAGGTCCCATTTATCAATTCTTGATCTTAGAGCATGAGCCATTGACATTCTGTTTAGGAATTTCTCCCCTGTACCAATGAGTTCAAGACTTTTTCCCACATTCTCTTCTATTAGATTCAATGTATCTAGTTTTATGTTGAGGTCCTTGATCCACTTGGACTTGAACTTTGTGCAAGGTGACAAATATGGGTCTATTTTCATTTTTTCTACAACAGACAGGCAGTTAGACCAGCACCATTTATTAAAGATGCTTTCTTCCCCATTATGAATGTTTGGCTTCTTTGTCAAAGATCAAGTGACCATAAATGTGTGGTTTTATTTCTGGGTCTTCAATTCTGTTCCATTGATCAACATGTCTGTTTCTGTAGCAATACCATGCAGTTTTTATCACTATTGTTCTGTAGTAAAGCTTGATGTCTGGGATGGTGATTCCCCCTGAAGTTCTTTAATTGTTAAGAACTGTTTTTTTTCCCTTTCCAGGTGAGTTTGAGAATTGCTCTTTCCATGTCTTTGAAGAATTATGTTGGAATTTTGATGACGATTGCATTGAATTTAAATTGCCTTTGGTAGGATGCCCATTTTTACTGTTAATTCTGCCAATCCTTGAGCATGGGAGAGCTCTCCATTTTCTGAGATATTCTTCAATTTTTTTCTTGAGAGACTTGAAGTTATTGTCATACAGGTCTTTCACTTGTTTGGTTAGAGTTACCTCAAGATATTTTATATTATTTGTGGCTATCGTGTAGGGAGTTGTTTCCCTGATTTCTTTCTCAGCCTGTTTATCATTTGTATAAATGAAGGCTACAGATATATTTGAGTTAAAAATATTGGAGAGATCAGGAATTCAAGGCCCATACCTTAACATAATTAAAACAATTTACTGAAAAGCAATAGCTAATAGCAAATTAAATGGAGACATACTTGAAGCAATCCCACTGAAATTGGGGACAAGACAAGGATGGCCACTCTCCCCATATCTATTCAACATAAAACAATAAGACAACAAAGAGATCAAGGGGATACAAATTGGAAAAGAAGAAATAAAGGTATCACTATTTGCAGATGATATGATAGTATATATAAGTGATCCCAAAAATTCTACCAGAGAACTTTGCCAACTGATAAACAACTTCAGCAAGGTAGCCAGATATAAATTCTACTCGTTTGTTCTTTTTTCCTTTTTTCCCCTGTTTTATAAGACAAGGCTTCATGCACCAGAGACTTGCCTCAAAAACAAACAAACAGACGAATCTGTATCCAAGTATAACCTTAACTCCTTTTGTTTCTCAATCTACTTCCCAGGTTCTGGGATTCCAAATAGAGCTGTATTTCTTATCTTTCATGATGTGTCTTGGAACAAACTTCATTCTCGTGGCACTATTCAAGGGCATAAATGATAACTAATTGATTATGCAGTATACCTTCTTTGGGTAACTACATATATGCAGGAAACAGTCTACATTGCTAGTGTCATTGATTGTACCAATATATCTCCTGAGCACATCTGTGTTTACTGAAGCTAGCTCATCAGAGATTAGATCCTATACATGGGATATTCACATGTCTAATACATACATTTCTTGTTGTGTTTAGATAGTTTGAGTTGTATTCTTACTACATATTTTAAAATGGCATACTCAATGTACATTATTGCTTTGGATATGACTTCAATCCAATTGATATTTAGGCATGTAATAGTCATTAGCTTGATTTTATTCTAGTCATCAAAGAAACGCAGACATTAGAGCAGCTAGAGAACTTCAAAGCATAGCCAGGAGACTTTAAATCTCAGTTTTATCATTTATGTTAATCTTTCTTTCTGCAAGTAATTTAGTATTTAAAGGTTTATTTGGGGGAAAATATGGCTCTGCTCAAGATAGGCTGAGAGCATATTAGTGGTACTACACTCTTGTATTTATTCATTAATTCATTGAATTATGATATCCACAAAATTGCCTTTAAGAACCACTGGAAGTTACCCAGGATGTAATACTTCAATTTTAAAGAAGTCCTTAGGGGACACTGAGGCTCCCTGAAATGCACCTAGAAGAAGCCACTCCAGTAGTCGTATTGACAAGAGCTAGACAGATAAACTAACCAGAGGAAAACAACTTGTGTCTACTATCTTTCAAATACTAACTCTCTTTAAAATGACAGCTCAAACATAGCCCGGGCTGAAATAATTTTGTGTATTAGCAATGTTATACTTATTATATAGTTAGCAACTACAACAATCATTTGGCTGTATTGAGTACCTATAAGTTAATCAGTATAAATTAGTCCTTTCTATCAATCAGAACATGAACTCTTCATGATAATTTTTATGGTATTAACAAAATTTCACAGGTAAAGTCTCAGAAAAATTAAGTATTTTGTACAAGGTTAGAGAGCTAATAAATGGTGAATAGAGTATGAATCTAGACACTTGACTTGAAAGATGTGATTTTAATTTTGTTTGCAATGTCTTCTTAGGATTATTGTGTGAATTCGTGGGATGGGGTTTGATGAGATTTGGCAACAAGGTTTTGCAGTCATTTTCACTCGCTTTGTTCTTTGATGGTGAAGATTTTGTTTTATAGATAAGATGGTTGGGTTTGGCTTTTTTTGGAAAATATTCTTTTTGAATACATGCACACACACACACACACACACACTTTCTGCAAAGGAAGAATGCTATTAGAATCCTTATGTGCTCATTATACATGACCTTGGATTTCCAGCAATTGTTTGATGGTTTGCTTGGGGTCATTCATTAGTGATGTATGGGGTTTGGGTGGACATACATATGACCAACTATCTACAACATTTCAAATTGAATCTTGTGTCAAAGCAGTGGATAAAAATAAGAAATCCCTTCTATTTAATTTTGGCTTTAGAAAATGTCACTTGCTTTTTTTGTAATGCCATTTATTCCCAGGCTTGGTTGTTCAAGTCATAAAAATTAGCATAATTCAAAGTTATGTGACCAATGATAGAATTAATCCATTGATCCTAGCTTTCATGTGTCTGGGTATCCATTATGTGTAGACGTAAACTCACGTTTAGAAGTTCAGATGAATGAAGATGGGTTTCACCTTTTCCTCCAGTATTCCACTCCAACTTTGTTTTAAATGCATCATCCTAAAAATACCTTTCATTATTAATAAGCCAGTCATGGCTATTCTAGGTCTCGAGTGATGTTCTCTTTGAGCATACAACTTCTAGAACCTTTTAGACAGGGTTAGTGAAGCTCTGCAGCTTCAGTACTCTTGGTATCTAGGTTAGAAACTATGGTGCGGCACCTTTGGGGCATTGTAGAATGCTAAGCTCTGTCTCGGGTTTCTACTCATGAATGCCAGTAGCAGCCATCCCCTCTGTTGTAACAATAAATAGTGTCTTCAGATACTGCTGACTGCTGTACGGGAGAAAAGAATGGTTCTCACTTGGGACCATTGTGCTGTGGTTTGAATACATTCCCTCAATGTATATTAAAATATTTGCACAATAAACTCAATGCTGTAAAGAGGGGAGACCTAATAAGCAGAAAATTTAAATGGGATTTCCTATCATAAATAGATCAATATTGTTATTGTCAGGGTGAATTTGGGTAGCATACTATTGGACTTTCTATCTTCTTAAATTAAATTACTCAACTGACAATATCCTATTTTAGCAGCATGTAGCAAACTGCTCTATGTCAAACAGTTTAGTCTTCAATATACTTTCATGTAATTCCATGACCATCATAACTGTTCTGCTTCCTACAATAATCTTTAAGGAAGAAAATATGTTTTATTACTTTTTTGTTCTCAAAGCTATGAAGGCAAAAGGAAAAATAAAAGTCAGTCATCAAAGTGCCTTGTGCCTGAGTGTGACACAATTTGTGTTTGTGAGTTTTTCAGTTCAGTCTCTATGCATTTGCTGAGTTCTTACTACTTCTCTGTGTCACTCAAGAATGAGTATTGAGATTCTGCCTTTCTCCTCAACATAACCTTGAATAAATTGCTTACTTTCTCAGTTCATCATTTCCATCATGCCTATGGTACAGAGCAATAATAACACTCATGAATAGGCTTTTGGGAATACATGAGTTGAGATATGGATGTCGTGAGAGTAGGATCTATCACATACAAACATCTGCTGAGTGATTGTTACAAATGCTACCGTGGCTGCATGTCAGGACTGGTACTTGGCCCTTGGGGATCAGCAGTGGATTAGTAGCCTTGTTTTTTTGGAGTTCACATCCTCATGTAGTCTCTACAACCCTTATAAAAACTCCAGGCAGTGCAATTGGCTCAGTTGCGCAGGTTGGGAAAGTACAGCTAGTGAGAAAATACAATTAGTGAAATTCACCCAACAATTACATACCAGACTCAGAACTGGGGCCCGGGTTCCTCTGACAACAGGCTACACATTGTGTTTTAGTAGATTATCAACAAACTTGCAGAGGACTACAGTCAGGAGGATATTTACTTCCTCTTGTTTTCATACTTCCTACCTTTTCTTTCATTAGGTTTCTTGTAGTTGGGGTTTTCTACTAACTCCTTCCAGTCTCTCTCTTTAGATTGGGGTAAATACTTGGAGAATTTTGTTTTGTTTTGTTTCATGGCCTTTCTGATACTGTAACTGATGGATCAATCTTGGTCTGAAGATAGATGGGATTTCATTGAAGATGAAATGTCCACCGTGATTCATCTCTGCAGCAAATGGGTAATGTGTACTTTGGGCTTTAAAAATAGAGATGAGTCAAGGAAATCATATGTTTCCCATTTGAAAAGAAACTTTTCAAAGATTTAGGTACTCCTCCACCCTTTACCATCATATTAAACATGATGACCATAATTGGGGCACACATACAAATAGAACCTAAAATAACTCATTCCTTTCTAATTATAGCATTTGGCAATACTATTTATCAAAATAATAATTTAAGCTATTTCTGCTCAAATTCCACACTGACCCAAAAATCTCCAGTGTGTCAACACTCATTAGCCTAAATATCTATAGTCACATGAAATGGAATGTATGATTGTCAACTTTGTAGCATATTCTCTCTCTCTCCCTCTCCTCTCCTGCTCACACTTTCTGCATGGGTAATGAGGCATGCATGCTATAGACAAAGACTGCCTTCTTCTAAATCACTTTCTGTTATTATTGTCCCAGTACTCCACCCACATTGGTTGACTTGTCCTACTTTAGTGGGTGTGGATGAAGCCAGGCTGGTTGGTTGCCATCTGTGGCTGTACCTTTCCAGTAGCTTCTTGCTCTTCTGTAAGAAGCTCAGCCCATCTATGTGTACTTGGTGCCTGTTGATGGAAATCGGATTCTCATTTGTAGGCAAATGAGAAATAGTTCCTCATAGTTTAATGAAACTTAATCAAACTATATCCTGGGAGAACATGCAGTATAAAGGATTCTCTCTATCTTTTTCTCGACATAAAAGCAAAGTTTTTAGAAAAATATCTTTGGTTAAAAAGAAATATTTTTTTTTTACCTGATTTGCAGTTGAATTATGTTTCAAAAGTACATAAACTCATTCTAAACATATTCCTCAACAAAAGTATGTTGAAAATAGAAAGAAAGGTAGTCAAGAAAGGAAGGAAGAAAGAATGACTGAAAAAAAAAAACAAAGCAACTTTTGATTACATTTCTGGAGAGTGTTTTCCTTCCAATCTTCATTCTGTGGCACCGATGCTCATTGGAGTACTTGAAGTGTCTCTCAGGGTTGTGTGCTGTCTGCTTTGCCTCTCACTGCCTGTTGACTGAGTTTTTAAATTCTACTTTCATGCAAAAGATGCAAAATATACCAAGGGAAATGTCTCAGGCTCATTTCTTGCTCTATCCAAGGATCGGTGTCTAGCATATTAGAGCTAGTAGGTCATACCATCTGGAAGATGTATATCGCACACGGCTTTTCAGATATGGAGTTATACACTCACCACTACTACTACTAATTCTTTTGCTGTTGTTTTGTTTTTAATTAATTTATTTACATCCCAAATACTTCCTCTCTTCTGGCCCCCTCACAGAGCCCCTCTCCAACTCCTTCACCCTCCCCTTTGCCTCTGATAGGGTGGGACTCTGCTGGGTATCTCCCCCCCCCCACTCATCTCCTCTTTGCAGGATTAGGCAGGCACGTCCTCTCCCACTGAGGCCAGACAAGGCAGCCCTTTGCTACATATGTCCTAGAGGCCTGGGTCTAGCCCTAGTATGCTCTTTGGTTGATGGCTCAGTCTCTGAGAGCTTCCAGGGGTCCAGGTAGACACTCTTGATTTTTCTGTGGGGTTCCTATTTCCTTCAAGACCTTCATTCCTTCCCACAAACTCTTGCATATGGGTCCCTGAGTTGTGCCCAAGGGTTGGTTGTGGGTATCTGCATCTGTTTCAATCAGCAGCTGGGGTAGAGTGTCTCAGAGTACAGCTATGCTAGGCTCCCTTCTGTAATCATAACAGGGCATCATTAAGAAGTGTCAGAGACTGGTGCTTGCACATGGGATGGGTTTCAAGTTGGACTAGTTATTGGTTGGCTATTCCTTCAGTCCCTGATCCACCCTTGTATTTCTTTTAGATAGGATATATTTTGGGGTTGAAAGTTTTGTGAATTGGTTGGTGTCCTTATCCCTCCACTGGGATTCCTGCCTGGCTATAGGAGGTGACTTCTTTATGTTCCATGTCCCCACTGTTAGGTATCTCCATTTAGGTTACCCACATTGACTCCTAGAAGCCTCCCCATCCCTGGTTTCTGGAACTTTCTAGAAATTCTTCCCACTCTCCCCATTCCCCACCAGCTGCAGATTTCCGTTCATTCTATTGGCTCTTTGAGTCTCTCTTTTGTTTTTCACCACACCTGATACTGGCCTCCTTATCCCTCCCCCACCCTCTCCCACCCAGTTTCTACCCTCCTTCTGCTTCCCATGACTATCTTGTCTACCCTTCTAAGTGGAATTCAAGCATCCTCACTTGGGTCTTTCTTCTTGTTTAATTTCCTTGGGTCTGTTGGCCAGACTATGGCCATTCTATACGGCTAATAACCACTTATCAGTGAGTTCATATGTGCTGGTCTAACTGAATGTCTGCATATAGAAGAGTGCAAATAGATCTATATATATCACCCTGCACAAAATTCAGCCCAAGTGGATCAACAGCCTCAACATAAAACTGGATACACTAAATTTAATAGAAGAGAGAGTGGGAAATAGCCTCGAACACATTGGTACAGGAGACAAATTCCTGAATGGAACACTAATAGCTCAGGCTCTAAGATCAACAATTGATAAATGGGACCTCATGAAACTGAAAAGTGTCCATAAGGCAAAGGACACTATCAGTCGGGCCAAAGAGCAGCCTACAGACTGGGAAAAGATCTTTCCAAACCCTTCATCTGACAGAGGCCTAATACCCACAATATATTTAAAAAACTCAAGAAGTTAGATTCCCAAAAATGACATAACTCAATTAGAAGAGGGGTTCAGAGCGAAACAGAGAATTTGTAACGGAGGAATCTCGAATGGTCGAGAAGCACTTAAAGAAATGTTCAACATCCTTAGTCATCAGGGAAATGCAAATCAAGATGACCCTGCAATTCCACCTTATACCAATCAGAATGGCTTACACCAATCAAAATCTCAAGTGACAGCACATGCTGGCGAGGATGTGGAGCAATTTGGAACAATTCTTTATTGCTCGTGGGAGTGAAAAATTGTACAACCACCCAGGAAATCAATTTGGTGGTTTCTCAGAAAATTGGGAATTGTTCTATTTGATAATTATCCTTTGTCAAAAATGTTTGGAGAACTGGTAAGCAATATTTTCCCTTGTCTGTGTCATATAAAGCAAACAATTTTGTTTCTATCTTGCCTCTCTCTCTCTCTCTCTCTCTTTCTCTCTCTCCCCTCCCCTCTCCCTCCCCTCCCTCCCCTCTCTCTCCCCTCCCCTCTCCCTCCCCTCCCCTCCCCTCCCCTCCCCTCCCCTCCCCTCCCCTCCCCTCCCCTCCCCTCCCCTCCCCTCCCCTCCCCTCCCCTCCCCTCCCCTCCCCTCCTCTCCTCTCCTCTCCTCTCCTCTCCTCTCCTCTCCTCTCCTCTCCTCTCCTCTTCTCAGCATTGCTTAAACTAGCCTAGTGGTAGCTCATGGAGCATGTCAGCAATGAAAATTTCAATCATGAAGAGTTTTACATGAAACAAAATAATTTGTATGTGTTTGTTTAGACTCATGAGAGTGTTGGTTTAGAGGTCATGTTGTCAGTCTTTCATAAGAAATAGTTAAGTTTTAGTAATAGGAGCCTAGCATTGGCTATAAATAAGACATTTGCTGGCATATCCTGTATTCACATGAGCTTTGGTCTATACTTTCCTATCTTAGATTTGTCTTTCTCCTGGGAGCTCTCCTTGCATGGCCAGATGAAATTCAGCTTCTATAAACAATGGGCTCGACCTTCTTTAAGCTGTGACCCTCTAATATAGCACCTTATGTTGTGAGGATCTCAAACAACAAAACTATTTCTAGTGCTAATTCATATCCGCAATTTTGCTACTGTTATGAATCATAATGTAAATGTCTGGTTTCTGATGGTTTTTGGCAACCCCTATGAAAGGTCATTCAACCCCCACAGGGGTCATAATCCAGAGGTTGAGAACCTCTGTTCTACAGTGTTCTTCCTGTACCTTTTGCTTCCCTCCTCTCCTTTATAGAAACATAATTTCACTTTTGTCATTCCAGTAATTATGACGTTTTTCCTCTGGGTTTTTATATTCTTGATCTCTTAGCCTGGATTTGTAGGACAGTGGTTTATTTTCCTTTTACCGAATCACATGGCCTAGCATGTTGCTAAGATTCATAGCAGATAGATTAATGTCTGTAGAGTCAGTAGAAGCAGTGACTTGTTATTCTGTTATCAATATGAGGGATAAAGGTGGAGGCAAAGGACAAAAACATTGTCACCCAGGACCGAAGAATTAGGAAGAAGAGATGACTTAAGTCCCTGAGAAAGACTGAGTGTAAATGCTTAGTAGGACATCCTTCAGATTGATTGTTAATGCATTAATGCAACCATGAGATGGTATAAACATCGCTTCTATTATTTATGTTCTGAAGATATTCTAGTCAATACTTTAACTTCCCAATACTCAATAGGCTTCCCATCATTCCAGTCTTTTCTCATTTACTCTGGTGTAACTAGAACATTTTCTTTGGCATAGTAAATTACTATGGCACAGTACTACCAAGAAATGAAAGATGGATTATTGAATAGAAGGATTAATGCCCATTTTTTCTTGTCTTGGTGTGCTACTACTTCGGTCATTAAGACATGCGCCCATGAGAGATAAGGATAGAGTTTGGGTACACATGACAGCCAGCACAGTTACATTTGCTCTCATATGTACATATGTATATACATATTGAACTTGTAAGTGGAGACTTCAAATTTGCTACTCTCTACTAAAGGCAAAATAACCAGTTTATTATAGACCTATAATTTTCCTAGGTTCCCAAAATGATCCTGAGTTCATTGAGGCTTAAATTTGATGAATGGTCCATTTTAGTAACTGCTGAAGGATTGGCGATAGTTTCTAGCTGGAAATAGACTGAGCTACACATCTCCACATACCAGAAGTGTTTCTGAGAATCAAAAGAAAGAGTAAAATGCTAAAAATAAATGTAGAATGACTGAGCCACCAATTGGCCACAGCATCAGGGATGCTCTCGACACTACTGGATTCCTTGACAGTCTTTAAACAAAAAAGAAATAATAACTTCAGATTGAAATGGGAAGGGGGAAGAACTCAGAACTGAACATGGCCATGGAGGAGTCCAAATACTTAAGATATTTTAATGGATATTAGGTCTTACCAGCATCACTTACTTATGAGGTTCGCAAGCTATGCTAAGAATACATATAGATTTAAAAATCAAAATATAAATAGAAAAGGACAGAGAAAAACTCCATTAAATCCGAATTAATGGTTTTCTTTTTTGGTGTTGATGTTTTTTCATCTTTTCCCTTTTCTTTTGGCCTTGTCTCTTTGAAAATTCTCTCCTCTGTGCATGTGGAGGAAATACCCTTCCTTCCTAACAGCCTGGAGGAATTATGCAATGTACTTTGCATAACTCCCCATGGCCTCAGGTAACAATGTAAATGAATCTTATTAGACAATTTTTTTTTTAAAGTACATAGGGGAAAATATTTTTAAATGATTTATTTTCTTTTGGATTTGGTGTGACTTCTTTCCTTGAATGGAGGTAAGGCACAGGAGAAGGAATTAGGGCATGTTACAATCTGGCTATTTGAGTCAGATGTTAGGGGAAAAAATTGGCATTTCTGAGGTGGAAAAAGCTAGGTCTTCTTCCTTTAGAATCACAAAAATAACTGCTGAAAACTTTCAAACTTTCCAAGAGAAACTTCTTTAAAAGTTATGTGTAACTAAAAATAGGAGGATTATAATGGAAGTTAGTGTGCATGTGTGTAAAATCCCAGAGCAGCAGAGGCAGCCTGGGCTGCAGACTTGGGGCTTGTGATTTTAAATCTCTCTGCAGATACAAATCTGTTGGCCAGAAGAGTATTTAACCCGATGTGGTCACCTGCCTTTTTCCCTCTACAATGGATCTCTTAAGTAAATCTCAGTAAAAATGAACTTTGGGTTTATCATTTGGCTTCAAGGAAAATCCCTGCAGTCACAGAAAGGAATAATGACAATAGTTCTGGAAGACTGTGGCAAGCTTGGCTCATGACGGTGGTGGCTTTGATCAGTGTAATGCAATCCTGAAGTGGTGGCGACCTTGTCTTTTGGTGCATTTGTGTCTAGGCCCAAGATCTTAACTGTGGTCAGACCTTGAACAAACCCCTAACCCAATATGACTGTGTGGGGAGAAGGGGGGCCCACTAGGAGTAGCATTACTGAGTCCACCACAACAAAGGATGTGTGAGCACTCTTCTCAAGTACACTGGTGACTGAGGCTGGTCCAGGAAGACAGTGGGGGCATTAGGGAGTAACTTGCTTGATGTGTACTGGTTTCCCTTTTGGGGAAAAAAAAAACAGCTTTTGCAACTACATCGAAGCACAAGGCTGCAAAACAATGTGATTTACTAAAAGCTACTGAATTGTTTACTTCAAGCAGTTAATTTTACATTCTGTATCCCTCCCCCCCCCAAAAGAAAATATCCTCATGATTCAAGTCAGAAGAGCTCCCTCGGCACTGTTAGTGGTGTATGTATGAGGCTTTTAAAGATTTTTGGATAAGATGGCTACGACTTACACCTCTTTTTCAAAAAGCCGTAACAGAATTGGTTCTAAAAGACAGATAGCTGAAACGGGAGAGGGAGACATGCGTTTAGAGGCTGTGTCTTTCCTTTTTGTTTTAACCTTTGTTTTTTGTTTTAGAAGCAAATATGGCAGTTGTTTTCTAATTGATTTTAATTTGCAGCGAAAGAAGACCTGAATGGGTGAGTAACAGTGTCATTACACGGAGCTTGAAACATCAGGTTGGTGCATTAGGGACACATAGTCTTTCTAAGGCATCTTGACTCGAACACATTTAAACAAAGCAAAACAAAACACTCAGTTGAAAGGAATGCAGGCTCAGGAAGAATTTAGTGTCTGCTGCAGATTGATAAAAGAGTTCTATCGGCCTGCCCCACATACCACAGCCTGACCATGAAACCTTATATTGCTTTTCCATACTGCGCCCTGCCTTGTGTGATTCGTCAGGCCCCTCCTTCCCAAGCGTTAAGTCACAGCACTAATCCCCTGCTTGAAACTCTTCCTTCTTTAGTTGTGGCCATTGTCCTTCCATGCTTAGGTAAGCAGGTTCTGGATGTGAGATGTCACTCGTTAGGGTTAGGGCCAGCCAGGGAACCAATTTCTGCCAATATATCATTTGTATCTAATGTAATGATGAGGCTCACACCCAGAATACTCCCAGTTGCCTTCTCTCTCTCTCTCTCTCTCTCTCTCTCTCTCTCTCTCTCTCTCTCCAGACTCTTGGGTGCCAGATGATTAAGCCTTGCTTCTAGCAGGGGCTGGAAGCAGCTGCTCCCATATCAGACTTCCTCTGCTCTCAGCCAGTTGCAGCTTTGTCTACACCCGGCTGTGATGTGTGGTGCCCACTGGCAGCTCTCGTCTCCACCTACAACCTTTCATTTAGGCACTCTATAAACGTCTCTTAATATCTGCTTGTTAAGCCCGACAGAATGGCATCAGAACAAAGCTAGCCTGGCTGCAGAAGCCCTGGCAGCAAGCAGCATCTGTCAAGGTCTCTTTGTTTGTCTCTCTGATAAAGGTTTACCTGCCTTCTATTGTGAAGGGCTGGATGGGTGGTTCTGAGAACTTGGAGCGCAAGGCATCCATCCAGTTGCAAAAAAAACCTCAGAGAGTAGGAAGTGGTCCTGGGGTGTAGCCAGAGTTGAGTCATGACTTTCTTCCTCCAAATTATTCTCAGTGACTATCAGATCCAACCTTTCCCATCACTGCTTATGTAAGTATTGAAGAGTTTGAATATAACCTTTAAACGCGGGTACTGTATTTTAAAGCGCTTCGAGCAAGATTCAGGCAGTTGTAGTAAATGGTCCCATTTGGCGGAGTTGCATTGTCAGCAAAATGAGGATGAGAAGTTAAAGCCGAGTGAAGCAAGCATCCCTTTCTTTGTGGTATAACCTGAAGCCTTGCCTCCATTTCTAAGAACTAATGTGTGAAATGGTATTATTGGAGAGCAGTGTGTTGCAAAAGAGCCGGGAATGAAATCATTGCAAATTCGTGTGCCTCTGAAGATCCTATTCAGTCATCAGCTAGGGGAGAACCCTATGGAAGGTAAGGGTGTGATAGTTTAGCCTAGCACCAGCTCCAATGCTGCTCCTGAGGAATGCTTGTAGGCTTTCCAGCTGTGCTTTCTGCACAGATCCAAGGAAGGTTGGAGACCTGGAGAAGCTCTCTGCAGCATAAGAAGCAGAGCTCTTGCCTGTAAAGCCAGTGCATGTGGTCAGGTGAGTTGAACAAATCAATGATTAGGTAAAGAAGAGCGATGATGGTAAATCAGGTCTTTTTGGAAGAGAACCTGGACAATGAGTGTAATTTGCCTGTTTTCACATCTGCCCTCCTAGTCCCCTGACCCGGTACAAAACAAAATGACATTTTGTCTGATCCGTCATTAGTGCACAACTGCCTTCCTTTACAATCGGATTTAGTTTCACCTATGAGAATGCTGGTGCTAGGTCTGAAATAGTGTCTGTGAGCTTCTCTGTCTCATCCCTTAAAACCTAACTAGTCTAGAGTACAGGGAAGTGTCTGTGAATGTCGTTGCCACTACCTACCTGGCAGAGGGCAGCAAGTGAAGCAGAAATCTCTGCGTTCTAATTTTATCTACCTAAGTGCTTCTTAATATATAGTATACATTTGCAAAGCAGAAACAGAATTAACACAGGAACTGTGGGTTATCATGTTAGAAACAATGTTGTGGCAAAATATTAGTTTAACTCAGTTAAGGTCAGTTTCAAGTTAAAGAACAAACAGATGAACTGCTTGGTTCTCTGCTCCCCCCTACTCTAACTTTCCTCTTTCCAAGCTATGTCAGGGAGAGGATTCCCATCTCCAGACTTTTCTCCTTATAAGGCCTGACTTCGGCCATTAAGAAGTCTGCCCAGAGATTGGACGACTTCAAGCACTAAATTTTGTCTCCTGCTCTGTGCTCACTGGCAGCAACCGTGCCAAGGTCCAGAAGGAGAATCTGGTGGGCGTGTCTCAACAGGAGACAGTGTTCCTTCGCTAATTGCCATAAAAAAACTTTGAAGCCATTGTCTGGTGGATCTACGAAGACTGATCCTGAAGGTGTGAGGTTGGAGCTACAAATCTGGAGCTCAGAGTTTTAATTCTTAGATTGGCAGTGACTCACAGAAGGGCCGCAGGCACACCGGCTCATCTTCTCAGAGTGGTGCACTTTATTCATCTGCAAAACCTAGAGAAAAATTAACACAGATCCTGACAGGGCTATTGTATGGTTTGGGAATTAACAGTCACGACTGTTCGGGTGACAGTAGGCAACTCTGAGCGCTGAGGTTTGATCCGGTTGAAGCCTCTATGAAGTTTTAGCTGGATCCTTTGTTCTTTCCAATTCTGGGTTTCCCTCTTTGGAGGTCTTTAGACCCGTCGTAAGGAAATTCAAATTCCCTTGAAGTTTTGGTTGAATCTTGGCAAAGACAGATGATTCCCTTTAAGACTGTGTCATATGGTGGTTTTTGCAAAAGAAATCTCCCTACCTACCGCAAAGATGCCCCTACCCACTACCCCCTTCACCCTCTGTCACTACCATCCTATAGGAACAGATGCCCTGCACCATGAGAACAGGCTTCTGTGGTGGGACCACATTGTCTCTGAAGCCATCTGGGTAAAACCCTCCTTGTAGTCTTTGGTCTTGGAAGAGCTATGGAGTGAACCGAAAAGCATCATAAAGACATTGTCCTTTGTTGATGGTCTTCTTCCATGTCTGATGAAACAGCCCTTTTGGGGATAAAAAAAAACGTCAAGATGAAAAATGACATGTCAATAAATAGAAATTGAATGAATGTGTTAGCATTAATTCGTTACATTCGACATATGCTCCTCTGAAGAAGTAGAGTTTATATTCGGGCCCAGCTGCAGGCTTCCAGTATGGTAAAATGGGAAGGGACCCAAGAGAGATTGATTCAGCAGCCCCACATGGCTTCCATCCCACTCCACTTGCTGTGCCTTGCTGTGCATACTTCTTTCATTCGAAGGGTGTGCCATGGCTAAGTATTATAGGCCTTGGTGTATATTGGCCTCTGCTCCCTCTCTTCCATATTTGAGCTCTCTTGGGCACTGAAGCACATTTCTGTCTCATCTACTTAACTTTGCTGTGAAGTCCCTGCCACCATGCCTGTCTCTTTAGCTTGCTACATTTTACACTTGTTTGCCAGTGGCTGTGAAAAGAAATGACAGCAGAATTTCTCAGGGACTTGGCTCTCATCCAGCATGGAAAACACACTGAGTTGATGTCTCCCAGAGCCTGTCTTTAACTCAGGTGTCCCCATTTCATTGGGCTCCACAGATTTCCTACATCTGTGGTGTATGACATTGTAAAGACTTTGACTCGAAGACCTGCTCTCCCCCCCTTATGCATCCCCATTCCGCATTTAAGCCAAGGAGCCCATCCATCAGGTCTCAGACTGAAAAAGTGCAGAATGTTTCAGTCCTGCTTTTAGCAGTGCCCTGTGGAATAAGACACCTCCTGCTCAATGTTCCTTCTATTGCTCTTAAGGTGTGAACAGACAACCAAGATTTATGAGCTGACAGCCATGCTGTGTGAACACTAGCATGGATGAGTGGGCCTTTGTTCCTAGCTTGGTATAAGAAGGAAGTAATGAAACAAAAGAATCCTATTTTAGAAAGAGTCATGCACAGGGTATTTTATTTCTCCTGCAAATAGCTTCTGCTCTTCTACTCTTATGTGCCAGGTTACTATCAAGCTAGTTGCTACTGATTCTTTTCTAGAAGTAAACTTTGTTAAACATGAGGCCCCCAACCCTTTAGAGGGAGTGCTGTGATTAAATCCATTGAATGAAGAGGAAATGGAGCCTTCAAGGGGTTAGGTAAGCTTATACAACCAGGATCTGAATGCATGCTGTCCTGCTAAAATAGCAGTTCTTATGACTGATGTGATGCTACATTCATCGGACAAAAGACTTCTTGCTAAACACTGTAAGAAATATAGATGCCCCAAATCCTGGTCTCCAAATGTTAATGATACTAAAATAAGCAAGGCCTCAGTGCACTGCTGTCTAACAAAGATAGAATATTGTACATACCAAGCTTCTCTGTGTTTCAGAATCTTCATTCTCAGATAAGAGGAGTTTCTATTTCTCCTGCTTATTGCAGGTAGGGGGTTAGGTATTCTAAAAAAAAATATGTAAGACAACTGGGATAGCACTCAATGACCTGAGAATTGTCGATTGTTTATTAATGTTTTCTTTTTTAAATGCTCACCACTTATTAGTTACAATAGTCATTGTAAAATTTCTATATGGTGGTAGGCCCACTGTTAATTTCGTAGCCATCCATGTGGAATATAATATACTAGCTATGTTCTCTTTTATACTTTCACTAGAGTGAAAATAGCTCAAACAAATGACCTGCCAGTCAGGACATGAGATTTCTGCAAAGTGATTTCTTTTATGTGAGGCGTAATAAAATACCAAGTTAGGCAAAAACTCTTAAGTCTGCTGAGAAGAAATTGAGGGTTAGGGATACTATGACTCAGGTCTTTTACTGGGGAGGGAGGCAATCAGATCTCCCCTGCTTCTTTAGGGCTTTGCAGATAGTCGTGAAAGCTTGCCACTGGGTTAACCTGTCTTCTGTGGTACCAGGGATGAAGTGGCCATAAAAGTAGTCATGAAAGCTTGTCAGTTAACATTTTCTCTGTAGTTATGAAAAAGAACAAAGTAAGACAAAAGGTCTCTCAGGATCTGCTGTCCCCAGACTGGACAGCCAGAGGCGCTTAACTTTGTATTGAGAATCAAGTCCACTGACTGAAGGCAGAAATCGATTTCCCCTGGGATTTTTGTCTGGAGAAGATGTGTATGAACACAAAGAATATATGTATGAACATAGATTATCTAGGAAGAAATGGAAACTTGTGCATGTGTTACAGATAGTACTGAAAGATGCAAAAGTGAGAAGAATACTCTCCATTGTTTATAGAAATACAAATTAATTCTGTTCTGTTTCTTCAGGGATCTCCCTCATCCACTTCCTTAACCCATAACAATGCTAATCCTGCAAAAATTCAACTAAGTGAAAACTGAGAATTTGTGTAGCTATTTGGTTGAGATGGGGGAAACACAGAGCAGAAGATACAAATGCGATTTGGCAGCTTTTCCTAGAAGATGTTGAGAGTCTGAGTCTATTCATGTATTATGCCATGGACTGTGACCATGACTGTGAAGATGACGGGGTGTGATTACTCTCCGCTCTTCTTATATCCCACTTGTGACGTGTCTCTCTAATCTTTAATCCTGTAAAGACAATTCATAGAGTCAGGGCTACCTGAGTCAGAAGCAGAAATAACGACACCCAAAGTGTCCAGCCTCTTCTTTCTGAGTCCTATGTACTCTAAAATGGTCTTCCTTTTAAGACCATTGTTCAAAAATAATTCAGTTGCCTCCCACCACTTTCCAAGGAAGGGGACCATTCTCCACCTCCCACGGCTTTCTTTGTTTGGAACTGTTCATTCTTGGCAGTAATATTCTTAAACCGGGGAAGAATGAGGGAATTTCGCTGTCTTGGTAAAATTACCTCATTTAGGAATAATTGGTATTCACAGAAGAGATGCACATTTTCATCCACCTAGTAATGAACAAATTAACAAGACACCTACTGAGTTGTGTTAACACAATTGCCAAATGTAAAAGGAACTAATTACTAACCACTTCATCCAGACAAACTCAAAACTGCATTCCTAATGGGCTTTGTGCCTGACTTGATGGAGACTGTGGAGAAAAGAAATGAACAGGTGCTTGGTGATCAAAGCCTGTCCTTGGTGATCGCTCTGGAAAAGGTACCCACTCTTCAAGACTACCGAGACTGCATCTAGCATATCTTCCACGTGGTGAAGAAGTCTATGATATTTGCTCTTTCTTTTCAGAGACAATTGTGGATCATCCATAAAATAGCATTTGACGCGTGCGCAGATGGAGTTTAGAAATAGTCATCTTTTATGTAAAGGTTTAGGGAGCAAACTTATTGATGTAACTATTAGGTCAGCTAGGCACATTCAAAAAGTCATGATACCCAAAAGAATTTCATCCAGGGGATAACTTCTGATAGAGATAGATACAGTAGGATTCTCATATACAAGCTGCACTTTGGTATTTATTCAAATTAACCAGGATGGTTATCATTTTTCCAGATTGTTATTTGGCTCTCTTCAGAGATTACCTATGATAGATATATCTTCCTTCGAACTGACAATAAACTTGTGGGAAATTTTGATTTAATTTTAGGATTACTTAGGTTAAACAAAACACTCTAGTAATTTAAAAAAGAATGGGTGGTGTAGGATAATGAACAAGGTCCATTGATACACACATCCTTCCATCTAGCCATTATTACTGGCTTTCTACTAGGCACTAATATGATTCTAAAATAAATGAAGAGACAAATAAACTCTCTATTCTTAAAAACATAAATTATGGAAAATATGACAGGTAAAGGAATAACAAAGAAGAAAGGGAATGAAAAAAGATGTCGGAGACTAATAACTGGGCTGAAATCCAAGGAATAGGCAGAGAATGAAAGAGGCATGGGATGGGGAAAGGGTAGTCAGGGGAGCTCTGGGAAGTTATCTGCCACTTTAATCAGTTTGCACAGGTATGGCGGTCTGTTAGTGCTTCCAGAACCTGGATGTGGTCCTCGTACAGGTCTATCCATGTGTTTTGTTCAATGAAATTAATTGGGTACAATTCAGTATAAAAGGCAAAACTCATTGCATAAATACACATACATTTTAGGGACATGGAAGGAATTGAAACTTGTATAAAGCCTTAGATATGTTGTATATCCTAATAATGTTGGAAGGTACACCCATGCATCTTGCCCACATGACTGCCTAAACACAAGCTGATTAAGGATAACAGCAATGAATATGCTAGCAAGGATGGCCAAAAGCTGCAAGCCAAGACAAGTTCACACAAACAGAAAATGCTATGAAGCTGAGAAATTGTCTCCCTCAGGAAAGAGCCTGGTAATTGGTTATCCTATATCACAGACAAAACCCTAAACATTCATTCAACTGATATTGCATAGACTGATTATCTATCTATCTATCTATCTATCTATCTATCTATCTATCAATCTATCTATCTATCTATCTATCTATCTATCTATCATCTATCTCTCCATCTCTTCATCAATCCATCTATCTATCTATCTATCTATCTATCTATCTATCTATCCATCCATCCATCCATCCATCCATCCATCCATCTATCTATCTATCTATCTATCTACCTACCTACCTACCTACCTACCTACCTACCTACCTACCTACCTACCTATTTGTCTATCATCTACCATTTACCATGATAGGATAGGAATTAGTAAAAAAGAGACCATGAACTTATAACAGAGCATAGAGAATGGTTTAGAGAAAGAAAAAGGAGGTAGAGATTAGGCAATTATAGTCTAAAAAATGAAAAGACATAATTATCAAAAGACTGGTGGTACTAACCATCCTGGGCCACAGCATGAAACCTGTCTGAGAAAACCAACCAACCAACCAACCAATAGTAGTATTTGTTTTCTGGGTAATTTGGTATATGAATGAATTATTCAGTGATTAAAATAAATGAATCCATGCTCTTGTAAATTATTTTAAACATTAGTGAGGTCAAGGTATGGCAGCATAAAATCAGAAAACACAATAATAGCACACACACACACAAAGCTCATCTTATCATTTGTTCAAAGTCTTGGTATAAAAAGATATTAAAAACTTTCTCAGGATTGGTCTGATGTGAAGGATGTGTTTTCAGTGGGTGTGGCTTCAGAGACGCACTTGAAGATTTCTCCTTCTAAGATCAGGCGGGGTGCCTTAGCTGGGGCCATCTGAAGCCAGGCAATCAGATTTTCCTTGGGGTAAAGTAGAGAGATTAAAGGAAGAGAAATGGAATTAAACTTAGAGAACCACTTACTAAGTTGGTGAATACGATGAGGTGGGAGAAAGAACAATTGACCAGAGTTGAAATATCTGGTGGGTGGCTTTGAACAACCTCGTTTCTTCCCTCAAATGCAGCTCTGAAAATACAGAGATTATTTCATGGAAATGTTGAATTTAGAAGAAAGGACTAAGTTTTATTTTTAAAGGTGGATACCATATCTCTTTATACCCACCTACCAGAGGTTCATGATGAACACGGGTACTTAAGAGACTAGGAAAGACCCAAAAGATAGAATTCACACATCTTTGGGTTTTCCAAAAGTACAATTTATGGTTGAAGAAAGCTGTGATTTGAAATGTTTATTAAACAATAAGTCTTGACAAGAGTTTTAATGTGCATAAATGCCCTTCTAACACTTTTTTTCTTTATTTTCTATATTATTTGTTTACATTCCAAAGGCTTTCCCCTTTCCCAGTTCCCCCCTCACCATATGTCCCATAAGTCCTCTTCGCTCCACACATTCCCCAATCACCTCCCCCCCCCCATTTCTCTGTTCTGATACTCTTCTACAAAACTGGATCCAGTCTTTTCAGGACCAGGGTCCTTTCCTTCTGTCTTCTTGGGAATCTTTTGATTCGCTAATTGTACCTTGAGTATTCAGAGGTTTTGGGCTCATTAATATCCACTTATCAGTGATTGCATTTCATGTGTATTCTTTTGTGATTGGGTTAACTCACTTAGGATGATATTTTCCTACCATTTGCCTACAAATTGCATGAATTCAGTATTTTTAATTGCTGAGTAGTATTCCATTGTATAAATATACCACATTTTCTGTATCCATTCCTCCTTTGAGGGACATCTAGGCTTCTTCCAACTTCTGGCTATTATAAATAAAGCTGCTATGAACATAGTGGAGCATGTGTTTTTATTGTATGCAGGGGATTCCGCTGGGTATATGCCCAGGAGTGGTATCACAGGGTCCTCTGGGAGTGTCATGCCCAATTTTCTGAGGAACCGCCAGACTGATTTCCAGAGTGGTTGTACCATCTTGCAGTCCCACCAACAGTGTAGGAGTGTTCCTCTTTCTCTACATCCTTGCCAGCACCTGTTGTCCCTTGAGTTTTTAATCTTAGCCATTCCAACTGATGTGAGGTGGAATCTCAGGGTTGTTTTGATATGCATTTCCTTGATGACTAATGATGTTGAACATCTCTTAGGGTGCTTCTCAGCCATCTGAATTTCTTCTGGTGAAAATTCTTTGTTTAGCTCTGTACCCCATTTTTTGATAGGGTTAGTTGGTTCTTTGGGGTCTAACTTCTTGAGCTCTTTGTGTATATTGAATATTAGCCCTCTTTCAGATGTGGGGTTGGTGAAGATCTTTTCCCAATTTGTTGGTTGCTGTTTTGTTCTTCTGACAGTGCCCTTTGCCTTACAGAAACTTTGTAATTTTATGAGGTCCCATTTGTTAATTCTTGATCTTAGAGCATAAGCTATTGGGGTTCTGTTCAGGAACTTTCCCCCTGTGCCCATGTCCTCCAGGGTCTTCCCCAGTTTCTTTTCTATTAGTTTCAGTGTGTCTGGTTTTATGTGGAGGTCCTTGATCCACTTGGAGTTGATAGCCACAAACAATATAAAGTATCTTGGCATGACTTTAACCAAACAAGCGAAAGATCTGTATAACAGGAACTTCAAGTCCTTGAAGAAAGAAATCGAAGAAGACCTCAGGAGATGGAAAAATATTCCATGCTCTTGGATTGGCAGGATCAATATAGTAAAAATGGACATCTTGCCAAAAATGATCTACAGATTCAATGCAATCCCCATCAAAATCCCAAATCAATTCTTCATAGATCTAGAAAGAGCAATTCTCAAATTCATCTGGAGTAACAAAAAACCCAGGATAGCTAAAACTATTCTCAACAATAAAAGGACTTCTGGGGGAATCAATATCCCTGACCTCAAACAGTACTACAGAGCAATTGTGCTAAAAACTGCATGGTATTGGTACAGAGACAGGCAAGTAGATCAATGGAATAGAATTGAAGACCCAGAAATGACCCCAAAGACTTATGGTCACTTGATCTTTGATAAAGGAGCTACAACCATCCAGTGGAAGAAAGATAGCCTTTTCAACAAATGATGCTGGTTCAACTGGAGGTCAACATGCAGAAGAATGTGAATTGACCCTTCTAACACTTTTAAAAAGTGAATTTCCTGCTGTGTTGGTCCATGACTTTAATATCAGTACTGGAGAGGCAGAGGCAAGGGATCCTCTGAGTTCAAGGTCAGCCTGGTCTACAGAGCTCTACTAAAGATACTTGCTTCACTTGAATTAGAAGCACAATTTCCAAGCTTTCCCTTATGATCACATTTGACTAATTTTGAAATTTATTTTCTGGGAAACATAGGGTTAGGATATTGAGGATAAATATGATTTTATTATTCTGTTTAGAACTTTGCAGTTGGGTTTTCTCTAAACAGAACATGTATTCAGTCTCTAATCACATTTCCGTTACAAGTGTTTCTTCCCATTTTATGAAATTTGTGGGCCTCTTTATTAGAGGATTATTGTGAGTTCAATTCACCATTTTTTTTGTTGTTGTTCTTTTTGTTTTGCTTTTTGAGACAGGGTTTCTCTGTGTAGATCTGGCTGTCTTAGAACTTGCTTTGTATACCAGGCTGACCCTGAACTCAGAGACTCACATGCCTCTCCCTCTCCAGGGCTGGGATTAAAGTTGTGTGCCACCACAGCCAGGCAATCCACTATTTTTAAAATGTGTTATAAGATAACCTATCCACATTAAGACTCTTATCAAGACTCAGAGTTTCCTAGATGTTTCAAAGCCTAGTCTTCTCCAGCCAAAAATTAAGTATTTGGAAAACCAAAGATCTTTGAATTCTTGCTTTTTTGCATGGATTTTTTTTTGTACTTTCCCTGAGTTAGTGTTGTGCTGCTGCTTATTTACCTCTTAAAAATATGTGCAGAGATTTAGGTCTGAGGAATATATGCACCGGATGTCATATGCTGATGAAGTTTTCTGTTTTCTATGGTGCCTTATGCCACTGGGGCCACTAAAACAAAATGCCACCAGCTACACAGCAGATGCAAAAACAAATGTATTTCTCATGGTTTCATGGTTGGAACATCTTTGAATAAGGGGCTGATATGTTATTTTCTGAAGTGGCCAGCTTTCTGCCTTATAAACAGCATCTTTTTACTGATGCTTTTAAGGGCGAAGAAAATTGTTTCCGGTCATAAGGTTCTTGCCCTCTGATCTAATTATCGCTGAAAAATGCAACTACCTCATACTCCAATAAAGGTAATAAGATTCGAACATGTGGATTTGGGGAAGGCAAGAATTCAAAGATCTTTGGTTTTCCAAATACCTAATTTTTGGCTGGAGAAGACTAGGCTTTGAAACATGTAGCAAACTCTAAGTCTTGATAAGAGTCTTAATGTGGATAGGTTATCTTATAACATATTTTAACATGCAGTCCATCACTCTGAAGTCTGTTGGTTTTACCATCTACCCTTGAGTCCCCTTCTCTTCCTTCTTCATATTTTTTTCTGACCAATCATCATTATATTTTCAGTTTTAAAAATAGCTTCGAAAGTATAGCAGAATATAATTAGTAGTGTCAGCTGTGGGCTCTTTCTCATGGCATGGGTCTCAATCTGGGCCAGTCATTGGTTACCCTTTCCCTCAATTTCTGCTCCATCTTTACCCCCGCACATCTTGTAGACAGGACAAAATGTTGGTGGAAGGTTTGGTGGCTGGTTGGTATCCCAATGCCTCCATTGAAAGTCTTTTCTGATTACTCGAGATGGCCATTTCAGGTTTCATATCTTCTATTGCTAGGAGTCCTCGCTAGGGTCAACCTATAGATTCCTGTGAGATTCCATTGTCTTAGTTTTCAGCTTGTTTCAGAGATGCTCCCCCTTCATGATTCCAGTTCTCTCTCCAAGCACTCTCTCCTTCTATCTTTCCCCTACTGGCCTCTCCATCCATTTCTTCCCCCCAGCCCCGCCTCCATCCAATCCCTTCTCTCTACCTACCCCCTCCCATTGTCTATTCTACTTCCTTTACTCAGTGAGGTTCATATGTTCCCTCTAACCCCCTGCTTGGGCCCTCCTTATTACTTAGCTTCTTTCGGTCCTGTCATCTGAGAGGTGTCGTCCAGCAACTGATGGAAACCGATGGGTAGACACACAGCCAAACTTTAGATGGAGTTTGGAAGAGGGAGAGGAACGATTGAAGGAGCCACATGGGTCAAGGACATCACAAGAAAAACTACAGAATCAATTAACCTAAGCCCATAAGGACGCTAAAACACCAAACCAAAACCATATATGGGACAGGCCTAGGCAGAGATTAAACAGTTATGCAACTCGGTCTCCTTGTGGGACTCCTAACAGGAAGCACAGGGTCTGTCTCTGTTGCCTGCCTCTGGATCCCTTTCCCCTAACTGGGCTGCCATGTCTAGACATAATACAAGAAGATGCACCTAGTCCTACTCCAACTTTATTTGCCAAAGCAGATTGGTATCCATGGGAGGCATGCCTTTTTCTCAGGAGAAAGGGAAGAACGAATGATGGACAGATGGGAGGGGAGTGAGAGCGAGCAAGGAAGGAAGGAAGAGGAAGCTTCGATCGATCAGGATGTAAAGTAAGTAAATAATTAAAATTGGCTTCTGGCATAGAGTTGATAGATGGTTAATGAGTGAGGGTGGAATTAAAGAACAAGACTGGAGAGGCAGAGTAGACAGGAGGGAGACAGAAAGTTGAAAGATGAGGTCTCATATTCCTTGCTACTCTAATCTTTTGAGCTGTTACCTCCACTTTTCAGAAACAGCATCTCCACAGGTTATGGCATGCCAACCCCTTCAAGGCTTCTCCTTGCTTCTCATGCAATATTCTCACAGAATGTGCTTTTGAATGTGGTGTTGGGCACTTGCTCCCAGAAATACTTTGAGATTAGCTAAAGGGGAATCAATGCTATCCTATTACTTTTGGAGAATGTCTGCTCCAGAAACATATCCGTCGGAATTTTTATTCTATCCTTTGGCTTGAAGCACAGTGTGTAGTTTTCACAGGGGGACATTTGCTCCGGGAGTGAGTTTGACATTGATAAGATCTAATTTCACACCCAATGTAACAGGTTGAAGAGCACCCGTCCCTTGCCGACCTTAAGTTTTGTCTGTTGTTTGGTGTCTTTTTGTTGCCAGACTCTCTTTCCTAGTTTTCTCTGCCAAAACTGGCAGGCAAGCAGATTTTCAAAAAAAAAAAAATTAGGCAGAAGATATGATTTTTTTTTCTGTAGCATATGATGAAAAAAATGGAAATAAAAATCATGAAAGTACTACAGCGTCTTTATCCAAATGTAAGGGCTATGGAAGGTTGGCAAGAAGATAACTGTGTATCTGAGTGAAGAAGGTTATGACTACATCTAGATAAACAAAATCTGCTAAGATCATGTTCGCTGCTAGGATGCTATCCTTAATGATAGACACCATAGAGGGATTCGATAAAGAAAAAAGTTGAAGAGGAGGCATTTATACCAGTCTCATCACAATGTTAATGAGACATTAATCGGAGTAAAGCTCAACACCTAGTTGAATTGTAGTTTGTGGGATGCTAGCACGAGAACGCTGAACAGTGCATCCTGACCGCTTTCACAGCGCTTCCAGCTTGGAAATAGATAACTACATTCTTTGGTTTAAAAAAAAATGGATATTATCAGATTTTATTTGTTCCAACCCAATTTTAAAACTTTCTGAATTTATTTATCCCCTGAATATTTCAAAGTGGGGATTCTTGAAACGGCACATGAATATGGTTTAGATATTCATGAAATAGATATCATTTAGTCTAATCAGTTCGGTAAGCCCTTGGGATATTCACAGATCCCAAAGCTGAGACCCAACCACTGGTAAACAGTGATAGTTGAGCTGTCTTAATCATTTGGTATGATTATAAGATGAGGAGACAGACCTGGAAAATTGGCTGGGAAAGGCAGTGAATGTACAAGGTGAGAAGGTAAGAGATAGACTCCTTTACCAGCCAATTCCCTGTATCAGCTGCTACTGATACTGGGATCTTCCATGGACATCTTTCACAATAACTACTTCCCATTCCATACATTTATTTAATGAGTCATTACATTTTATTGATTTCTCTCCTTAAAATCAGTGTGACCAATGTGCCTTATACTCATTGAATCTACTAGAAGGAGAATGTTATCTCTTCATAGTTGAGATTCTTTTCTCTGTCTCCCTTGTTTCTAGATTGCGCTATCTCCACTAGAACTTTGTCGGGCTTTCTATCTTAAATAATGAATCTCTTGTTTCCTGTAGGGTAGATTCCCTCCGCTTTAGCATGGCTTGCATGCTCCCATGATTCACCTGCTACCTTTCCTTCACACTGCTCTTTAAAACCATTATTTTTTATATGGAAATGACATGATGAAAGAGAAATATGGATTCTGTGAGTCTTTGTAAGAAAGACAGAATAAAATGACCAATTTTCTCTGACCTTAGCTGAGATGAACATTAGATTTGTTTCCAAATGTGAGTATGACTTTGAGCAATTTATTGTGTCCCTATCTCATAAATTTCTGAAGGGGATAAAATGTAATACTATGAGCAAATCTCCTAGCCATCTATCTAGCCAATCTCCTAGATCACAGTGTATGTATACATAATGAACAGTTATTTCTCCTTCCCCAACAAATGCATTGCTTTCCAATTCCAATTTGAGAATTTATATTAAAAGTCTAAATCACAGTGAAAGAGGAAAATGTCAACTGGCAAGCTTTGAAGGAGATTGAAACTTTGTTAAATAAGATAGTTATTTCTCTTAAGTTTAGGAAGTGTAAATTTGTTGTGTCTTATGTGAAGAAATATTTCAGATTTTCTCTAGACAAAAAATGCTCTGATTTATATAAAAAAGAATAGATTAAAGCCAAGATAGATATTGGCACAAGATACACTCAGAGTTTTCGTAGGTTAACTTCAGAGATATTAAATGAAGTACTTTATAGACTACTTTTTTTTTTGAAATAAATATTTTTATTCCTCTCCAAGATACAAACATATGTTTAAAGAGTTAACACAAGGCTAGTAGCTTACAGACAGCAGCAAATGAAATAGAGACCATCTATCTGATTATAAAACCCATGCTTTACCTGACGTTGTATCAGAAATGAATAGCTGATAACTATATTTTGAGAGTTCTATTAACCATTTCAGTTAGTGTGTCATTTAATACATCAAAGATAACTGCAAAGAAGGCACAAAAATGTGTTGATGTCACATTAAGGAAAGAATAAGAGCAACTTTTTCTTGGATCAGTCTGACGTATTTTATTTCAAACAAGGTCACTGCAAAATGGTGACTACAAAATGCTGAATTCTGTCCAGTTAGGAATTAAGTTAATACTTTTGGGAAAAACTTCTTCATCAAGGTTTGAAAAAAAACCAGAAAATTAGGGAAACACATGTACCTAAGGGTGAAAATAATTTGCTGTTGCTTACAAAACTACTTTTAATCTAATATATTCTAACATAAAATTTGCCAGTTCTCAGGGAAGAATGGAATATAAATGAATAGGTGTTTTTGCTCTAGTTTTTTTGAGTAAGTGTGACATTGATACTTGGTAAAATTGAGATGATATTTATGACTCAGGTTCAGACAGGGTCCAGTGTTTTCAGAGTTTGTGACAGAAATGACTTTCTAGAAGTCAATCTAAAACTTGTGATAATTCTATTGGTTATTTTTTCAGGCCTTTACTGGCTTATGGTAAAATATAAGAATAATTCTTACAGTTCTGGCAAGCCATGTCCTAAGTGGTGTTTAGGAGTTTGAGTCTCATGACAGTTTATCTCCAGTTTATCAGAGTAGAGAAATACATAGGTAGAGGCATCTGTTCATGGTTAACTCATCTGGAATGCAGGACTTGGTGGTTGCCACTACATTAGGCAAGAATACACTTACTTATTTAGCATCTATTTATTTTGCACTTTTGCTGATATCTGGTATCATCCTCAGTAGTGGGCACAGTCTGGTATGAACAACAGAAATATATATTCTGCTGTCATGAGTCTGGAATCTACCTCTAGATATCAGAGCAAGTGCCCTCAAGGTCTAATGGAGTAGCCATCTGCACACTGCTTAGAATGCAACCTCACATACCACACGCACTGGTATGATTTCTGTTTATGTCATTAAGTCCTATCAAATGATGGAAAACCACTGTTGATCTCAGAACTGAAAAATTCTCCCGTGTAGTTCAAGAATTTTAAGCCAGAACACTCACACGAGAGCCAAGACTATGATATAACTATTAAGGTTTCTTTTTGGCTCTTAGAAGACAAGGCTAGGAGATGCTTTCAGGGGTATTGTGTATTGTCAAGGCCAACTTTGAGAGTAGATTGTGGTAGGCTTGAATTCTAGTGATGCCTTTGGACAAGCTGCTTAAACTTTCAGTGAACGAAAATAATAGGCACCATCTCAGAATTGTGTTAAAAGTAAAATAATATGTTAGATTTACAGGACAAACATGGCTACCATCTGAGTGAGGACAGCAGTGGTCTTTTTCTGGGGTGATGATTATGATGCCAGCAATCAAGGATTATACAATGGGATGGTTTATACAGCTAGCATACACATTATTTCTTCCCCTCTTCTTCCCTTCTAAAGGCCAATTGCCTGATATTGAACTCTTCCCTACTCTACAACATTCTTTTAGTTAAAAAAATTAAAGAACATTTATTATATTTTCATTGTATATATATGTATATGTATACGAATACGAATACATATACGTACACATATATGTATATGTATATGCCCCATATGTATTGAGTACTTGCAGAGTCTAGAAGAAGGTATCAGATCCCCTGGAACTGGAGTTACAGATGGAGAGCTGCTAGACACAGGTGCTGGGAACTAAAAGAACAGCAAGTGTTCTTAACCACAGACACTTCTTTCCATCCCCCTAAAGTCTATTTTAAGACTCAGTAGATAGCCTGTTGGATAAAGTGTTTATCATTTACCAGACTTCACAGTTTGTATCACACGAATCCCACATTAGTTATACGTGGGCATGGTAGATAACCTGAAACTCCAGGATTTAGAAATCAGAGACAGAGCTCCTATGGAGATGGGATTAGTTTTAGAGATAGAGGCTCCTCCTAAGAGCAACATGGCTAGGTATCTTGACTAGTTCCCTTAGCAAGCTCTAGGTTCGGCGTAGAGATTCTAGTTTCAAAAATAAGGCAGTGAGCAATTGAGGACTTCTAGTGTCAACCTTAGGCCTCCATATGCATGCCCTTGAACTCACACACATGAGAACATGTATTCACAGAAAGATTGTAAGGGATCAAAGATCAAAGAATTTGCTGTGAGACTGTGTCTCATAGGAATATTAGAAGCCACACCTACAGAGTCTCAGCAATTTGCAAAACATACACATGTTAAAATATTTTATTAGTAGTGTACAAGTAATTATGTATTTATGATGTGTGGTGTGATATTTCTCCATCGGTACTTATTGTGTAATGACTGAATCAGACCATTATGCCTGTTGTCTTTGTACAAAAGGCACAAAGGAGCAGGGCAACCCACAGTTGTATTCAGCTATGATGTCTAGGAACTACATCAATGACTAGTATGACATGATAACCATAAAGGTACAGCACTAGCACGTACACCTTGGCAGCAACCAACAAGTTTCTTATTGGACTTAAGACCTGTTTAACAAGAGAAAAACCATGCTGGATTCTTGGAACTTAGCTATATATTCAGGGTTGGTGAAGACATGGTTATTGGAAGACCCTACAGTCATTGATTTACTAAGCTACCATACTCCCTAACAAAAATCTGTAAATATTTGTTTCTATATGTTCAGACAAGTGTAGTCTTCATGTTTCACCAAGGAAAACTCCTTTTGCAGCAGACAGAGATCATTACAGAAAGCCACAACCAATCAAAATGCAGAGTTATGGAGTCCAGTCACAATGGATACATCTGTTATGTAGCCTCACACTGAAGGCTCAGGGAGGAAATAGAAGGTGCAGAAAGATTGTAAGGGCTTAAAGATCACCTAATTTGCTGTGAGATTGTGTCTCCTAGTAATGTCAGAAACCATACCCACAGAGTCTCAGCAACATGACTGCTGTCACAGGAACTCAAAAAGGATGACAATGGTAGGCATGCCAAAGGTGACATGGAAAGCCCACAAGGCCTCAACCATGCACAAAGACTGATAGGCAACAGAGGAAAGCTAGGAGGGTGAGATATTATCTTCCCCAGAGTAGAGTACATCAACGGTGACTTCAATGTTAAGGGTCAGCCCTGAAAACGTCCTAATAATGTTATGTAGAAAGAATATGTTATACTTTGATATATACATATATGTACAAATTAATATAAACATATAATATTTGACAATAATAATTGGTGGAAAAAGTCACATGTCTGAAGATCATTAAGGGATATATGGGAGGGTTCAGAGAGAGGAAAGGGAAAGGGAAATATTGTAGTTATATTCTAATCTCAAAAATAAAGTAGAGACACTTTTTAAAAACGCAGTAAGAATTACTTCTACTCATTGAGTGCATTGTGACCTAATCATGTTCCATGTCCAAATCGTGAATTAAATGTCCTTAATGCTATAAATATCCCACAGGATTTAAATATTCCAATGAGTTGGGAAGAAGTTAGAAGCAGCTGAAAGCTGTTGGAAATATCATTGTAACCCCAAAGCTCTGCTCTTCCAGGCTGAATTTTTTCTTCAGTCATTTCTCTGATATAAAGTAGTTTCTGTTTTATTTTAAAGGAAAGTGTTTTATTCTTGTTGCACCTAGCTGCTTAGATCCCTATCAGCTCACACACTAAACTTCATTTAGTTAGTGGTATTTCATTCTTATTATTTGTTTAGATACCTACACTTTTTCAAAAAATACCCAATATCAGTTCCTTCTTCTGTTCTGACATTTGACTTTTTTCTGTACTTTCATTCCTTTCTTCATTGATTCATTCATTTGCTCTTTCTTTCTTCCTCCTCCTGCTCATTAATACTATTGTTATTGTTGTTGTTTTGTTACTATTATTATTACTATTATTGTTATTGATATTATTCATATTATCATTCTTATTTTTATTATTATTATATATGTTGCAGGTTTTTCCCCGAGTCCTGGCTTGAGATCAGTCATTGCTCCAAGGATTACTGGTCTCTTTCAGTGGAGAAGATTGTTTATAAATCTAGATCTGTACAATTGTTATAATCTCTACTTGTGGAATTTTGTCATTTCATGGCCCTCTTAATGGATACAGCAAGAGATAAATTTATTAAAATGTATACATACAGTAACATGCATTTAAAAACATATATACAAATTATAAACAATTTTCTCTGTGCTCTTATTTAAAACATGGAGGCAAAATTTGGGATGAGAAAGAAGCAAGGAAAAGAGTAGGGAAAACACTAACTTATGTTTAAGAAATGAAGGCAGTAGGGACTGAGGAGACGCCTCAGTGGCTAAGAGTGCTCCCTACTCTTCTAGATGACCAGGGATTGAATCTTATGCCAGTTATAACTAGAACTTCATGTTCTCTTATGGCTTTCATATGCCATGGTATATATTCACACATACACACAATGCACATAAAAATTAAAGCTGATCTTAAGTTTTTTTTTCACATAAAGTAAAACCAACAGGTATATTTGGTTCATATACTTGTGACTGAATCTCAGTTGGCAAGGATAAGCCTCAGAACAGAACAAAGAGGAAGTAATTAATACACAAGTTGAGAATTTACTGTTGGTATTCACAGAGTGACTCAAAGATGATTTTAGTTACGTTGTATAGTGAACATAGGTCTCTGAGTAAAGCCTAAAGTTGAGTTTGTGCTTCAGACAAAGGTCTAGAATCATCATTAAGTCAGAGTTAGGAGATGAGAATTTCACCTTTAATTTAATTTTGAAAGAAGTCAATTGGTCTAAACTTTTATACTATTTTATTCCATTGATTTGCATATAAAGTTTTATATGTAATATGCATATATGTGTATATATGCATACATATCATCAATTCTGTACAGGGTTTTTATCAGGTCACCCAAGTCTGATGCCTGGCAGGTGATAAAGGGTTACAAGATTCATTCTTAGGGTATAGAGATAAGATCATTTTAGAGGAAGCCATATGGACTGACAGGAAAAGGCCCCATAAAAATATTAATAATAACACAACAACTGTGTTTTGTGTATACATGTGTTCTAGAAAGATGCATGAAAATGTAAACAAAACACATTAGTTTATTTTCTCTAAAGCATAAACAAACATTGCGTTGTTTGGCAGAATCTGCAAAATGCATATTGCTTTCTTTGTTTTTTTTTTTTTTTTTTTGCTACAATAGAAGAATGTTTTGTATTAAATCCATTGTTAGTTGGAAATTAATCCCCAAATATGCCAATGAGGTTTTCCATAGTATTAAGAATCTGAATTTCATATGAAAAACTACAACACTGGTGGAACACATGAGCTTTTATAAATTAAAATAAAATTTAAGGGACAAAAGTTTCCCAAGTTGGATGTAATAGACAGCCTAACATTTGCTGGAAGGTTTAGATACCTTAGCTTGTTGGTAAAGAAAGGATTATAGAAACATGAGTATATTGGAAACTTGTGAAGAGTCATACATTGAAGGGCTTTGCAAGGGCTGATCTCTTGCAGAGCTCTAAGAGGAAGAAAAATGGAGGCTCTCCAGGGATCTGCTGATATCTGTATAGACAAATCTTGGAAGACATATTTCTTCCTTCATAGTGTAACTGGAGTAGCATATAAATGAAACCATTGTGTGTGACCTAGTCATCCTTGAGAGCTCTGGACTCAGAGTCATTATGAAAGTGAGTTTGCTGACTTGACCACTCTGCTGATTGTCCCCAGGACTATAGACTACAGCAGTGTTTGGAGAGGCACGATACTGAATGACAACAAGAAAATGAACACAGCATTCTCAGGACAACGTTCCGGACCTCCTTGGTTCTTTCAGTGACTGGACCGTGACCCTTTCCAATTAACTTCTGAGGACTCGAAAAATCCTCCTGTGGTTCAAGGGGAGAGACTCATGAGAGCATGAAGAAATAGGTCTCTGTGAGAATGGAGAAGCCACAGCCACAGTCCCATAGCTCCCAGCTATTACATTAGGGAAGGGGAGGCGAAGTGCCCACCTTCACCGTGGAGTAGCAATGCATTTGGCCTGATCTTCAAACCTGACAAGGTTTATTTACTTCCAGGAAAACCTTTGACTTTTCCCCCACGTTCAAGAGTGTGACTTTCTATTCTTTGTGGCTTCCCTATTTCTAGGAAAAGGTTCCTGCCACGCAGTAGGAAGGCAACAATTCATCTTGACTGAAGGATGTACCAATGCAAGTGTGACGTGAACGCTCCTCGGGTGTTTGGTGCTGATGTGGGAGGCACTTCCCTTTCCTCTGGGCCAAGGTTGGAAATCAAGTATGGAAACTCTCCTGTCTGTATGGTTTTATGGACCCCCCCTCAGATTTTCTACTGCCTTCTTGAGAGAGAGCAGTAGGCAACACTGATATGGTCTCTTGTGCTACCATACCGTCTGTATATATGGGACCAGAGGCCCTTACATGGTAGCCAAGGCTGCTGCAATTTGACTGAGGTAACGTATCCAGGTAAAGTTATTGTTGTTGCCCTGCACGTCACATCCCTAAAATGCTGTGATGAGAAATAGGAGCTTCAATGACCCTGGGCCAGAAGTTTATGGACCTTGGAAATAATGCTGACTTGAAAACTGTGCAACCAAATAAATACTCTGTTTTAACCCGAAAGCTCTAGAGAGGAGTTTCTGAGGGGGACGGTTACATATATCTCTCAGAAAACAAAGTCATCTCTGACATTGATGATCTGGAAAATGGGAAGAGTGGTTCAAAACTGAAAGCAAGCTGATACCCTGAGAAGAGGGATGGATATTTTCTGATTGACCAGTTAGCTGGGATGGCCTGCTCTGTCTGCCTTTTAACAGAAACAATCATAGGGATGAGTGAAATGCTAAAGAAATGCTTCCACTCTGCGATCTCCATTAACAAAGCCTTAGTGGGGAGACGGTATTGTCAGCATGTCACCCAAATATCCAATTGCAGACGCCAGTTTTGTGTTGTCCAAGTATTTCCACACAGTGTTTTGTTATTGGCCCTGCTCAGAATTTTACTTAGAATTAAAAAAAATAATAATAATAAAATGAGACCTCCTTTTGGAAATTCCTTTGTTTTACTAGATTTCTTTTCTTACATCTTTTGTATAAACATTGTGCAAATGTTAATTATTAGTTCTTATAGCAGTTATATAAATTAGTAATTAGAACCTTAGACACCTCAGGTTCAAAGCTTGGAAATCAAGTAAAAAGCAGTTTGTTATGTGGGAGGGGAGCTTCAGTATTATTAATTCCATAAGAAAATGTTTAGGGGGAAAATAAAAGTAGAAACAAAAATGTAGAAAATTGGGACAAGGAAAGGGGCAGGGCCTGAAGGTGCTCATCGAGTGCTTTGGTTTGTATATGCTTGGCCCAGGGCGTGGCACTATTAAGAGGTTTGGCCCTGTTGGAGGAGGTGTGTTACTGTGGGTGTGGGCTTAAATACCCTCAACAATAACTGCCTGGGAGTGAGTATGCTGCTAGCAGTCTTCATGTGAAGATGTGGAGCTCTCAGCTCCTCCTGCTCCATGCCTGCCCTGGATGCTGCCATGTTCTCACCTTGGTGCTAACGGACTGAACCTCTGAACCTGAAAGCCAGCCTCAAGTAAATGTTGTCCTTATAAGAGTTGCCTGGGTCATGGTGTCTGTTCACAGCAGTAAAAGCCTAACTAAGACATCAAGCAAGCCTGAGTTTCATTTCTGGAACCTTGTAACAGAGGAAAGGGAGAACCAACATCATAAAGTTGTCCTCTGGCCTCTCTCTATATATATCCTTTGATCTCCATATGCATGTATCATGTTATGGAGAACTCCTCCCCACATTTCAATCACAAAATACTAACTAAAATAATCTAAAGTAAGCAGTTCAATCTAGAAGATCAGGGACTGAGGACATGGCTCTGTGGTTAAGAGCGCCCGCAGTTTTTCCCCTGGTTAAATTCCCAGCACCCACATCAGGAGGTGAATTGCTGCCTGTAACTCAGCTCTAGGAGAGTCAATTATCTTCTGGTCTCTGTGAGCACCCAAACACACATATCAGACATGTACACACACACACACATACACACACACACACACACACACACACACACACACACGCACACACACGCACACACACACACACACACACACAACATAAATAAAAATAAAAGTAAATTTTTAATCTAAAAAGTCGTTAAGATTGTATGGTTAAAGTAAAACAAACAATAGAAGCACTCTGATTAATATCTTTGAACTTGAGGAAGAATGGGCTTGAAACATCTTTAAAGAACAATAGGAGTCCCCTTCTTTTCTTGATGAAGTCATTGCCCAATCTCCATTTTATATTAGCTTTGTTGATCCTGTTCATTTATTTACATGCCTTTGACTTAAAAGCAAGAGCTGTCTCATAATTCAATATATTCTGTTGTGCGGCTACATCTGATGCCAGAGGGTTGAAACCTGGCCTTAACTTCTCGGAGAAGGAGAAATTGAATGCACTGGGCTGGCTTCCAGGGAGGGCTTTTTCCACTTTCTGAGGCCATGTGGGCCTTGTCCATCTTCTGGATTTTGGGTCCAAGGAAGTAAACATGGTTTGGAATAATTCATATGGAGCATGTTTGCTAAGTGACTGAAATGTACTCCAGACTCAAGAGACTTCTAAGGAACAGAACAGCACGTCACTGACAGCACTGTCCCACAGTGTGGGGTAGACAGGGAGAAAATCTCCATTGTCATCCCCTCCTGTGAGCTGTGCCTTGGCATGCTGGGGTCAATTAAGATTGCTGAATGTTGCCTAAAATGTTTAACTTCAAGGCCCAGATGTGGTTGTCTTTACTTCATCAATTTTAATACTGGTGCATGAAAATGCACATATTTAGAGAGTATGTGATGTTTCAATACATGTACATCACAAGCTGTCTAAATGGGGTTAAATGTATCTATTCAAAATTTATCACTTTAAGGTTTAAAAAACATTGAAAATTCTTTATTCTAGCTTTAAGACATATATAGTAATAGAATCCCATTGGCCTTGGTCTATGACGCCCATAGGTTTTTTGATAACATAGTGTATCTACACTTGACACTTGTCACGTGAAGTAGTAACATTAGGAAAACAGGCAAATTCTCTCAATAAGTCTGAGGAGTGCTTTTATATATTTCTGGTCATTTGTTATCAAGAGTTACTTTACTACATGGCTTTAGGATAAAAATATCAGCCCTCTGCCTGACCCTTTCCTGTTGTTATATTTGGGATGCTGTAGGATGTCTGGATGAACAATTGCCTATATGTAATAAAAAGCTAAGTGATCTGTACTAGACATCAGTTTGTGCAGCAGACAGACTTTCTCCAGTGCCATTTTCCGAAAGACGCTTTCTCTGACACACTGCTTGCAGTCTCCTGCAACTGACAATAAGTGTATACTTTGGAATGTTACTTAGCTATGAAGTGAATGATAGCTAGTTATCTATGACATCATAGACAGAAATGGAACATCTGTGCCAACATGGACAGAAATGGAAGCTATGATGTCTAAGGCAATAAGCCAGAAGCACAAAGGCAACTTTCACATGATTTCATTGTGTTTAATTTTGCAACTTTTGATCACATACAAGGCTTGAACATATTAGTGGGTCTCAAAGGTGGAGGTCTGGGGTACATGAAATGGAGGGAGAAGACCGGACAATAGGTACTGTTACTTTTGTATCAGACTGAGTAGTTGTGATGTAATATTTCACATGGACAGCTATAGATGCCTGCTAAAAAAACAGTTGGAAAACAGGATATTACTATTTTCACTATAAAGGAATGATAAATACTTAAGGAGATATACTTAATGTGTCTTGAAAATTACATAAAGCATACATGAATGCAAATGTCACCAGGAATTCCCACTAACATGGAAAATGATGTTTATGTTAGTTTCAAAAGGAAAAGCAATGACGCCATTCATAATTAGCTCAGTCAGAATTCCCTCCCACTTTAGAGACTCCATGTTTGATCCTGATTCTGAATCTTAAACCCTGCTTCACTTGGGACCCTAAAGACATTGGTAAGAACATTCTAACTTAGGTTAAATAATTCTTGGGCAATAGAAATCTTGATTCTATAATATTCCGTGAAAAGTTCTTTGAACCAAAATTTTAATTACCTACCAATGTTTCTTTACGCTTGCTAAAAAAAAAAAATCTCTGATGGTTGCATTGTTAGTTACAAAGTCTAAACTTTCCTACCAGTATTTCCAAAATTACAACTCTAAATACAAGAGGTAATGAGTTATGCAGATGATTGTATCACAAAGATTTTTGACTTAAACTCATCACTGTGAGTGAATAAGCTCTTATATAAAGAATATTTTCTTTATAGGGTAACATGTTAGACTGAAATCACCCAGGCCTTCTAGCAACTGTGGTTAAACCATTACTTCAGCAAATATTTTAACGAGAATATGAGGCTTAACTGCAAGACAGTAGTCTTGAGTACATTCTTTATTCATTTTTATTTATATTGTACCATGTTTTTGGCACTGGAATATCTTGTTTTGTTCTCAAACAAAATAGATAGCACAATGTCTTTTCCCTCAGGCAATAGCTTTGCTTTAAACACCCACACTGAAGTTGCCTGGGGTTTCAGATCCTTTTGAAGATCTTGAAGTCAGCTCTGACACATTGGGTAACATACAATATGTACTTAAAGGTCTATCAGCTCATTTCTCCTCCTCTGACTTCAGAGGTAAAGGGGGACATAACCTATACCAGAGATACCAGAAGATATTTCTTCCCTGCCTCTGTCAGTAAGGAACCCATGCATACTACATTCAAACCCTGCCAAGAGTGATGCAGGTGGAACACAAGTATATGTTTTGATGTCATTGTGTTTGTGCTTACAAAGCAGAGAAGTTCTTCTTCTCACAAGAAATGGGGCTGCGTTGGGAGTTGACACTTTAAGAATATGTCTGATATGTCCTGATATGTCTTATCATAAAGGGTAAATTTTCTTTACTGCTCAGTTCTCCCATCTGTAATGCAAACACAGCTGTAAGTCCAGTCAAATGGGAGATGAAGAAAACATTCCAGGGGCCAGGAGCATACAAAGTATTGCTCAGATTTCCTTAAAATTATAAAGTGGCATAAACACACAATGCTTACTAATGTCTCCTCAGATAGCCCAGCATGCTGCATGCTATTTAATCAAAGTAAAAAGTTAGATTATATTATATTAATGGGCACACTCATCCCTCATCCCACGTATTCAATTCTCTAGTTTTTTTTTTTACTAACTTTTAATTATCTCTTTTGTCTGACTTCTAATTTAGCTAAAATTTAATAAACACACATGCTAACAGAATATTTTCATATTATGGTATATTATGGGATAGCTATCATTTTGCTTCCTCTCCTTTTGAAGTCTGATAAACATTCCATTCTAGTTACCAACTAAAGGCATAGCCTTTTTTGCACTCTGTGCTGTCTTTGTAAACATAAAGCAGAAACCCAAGATCAACAACAGGGGTCAACATTTATGGTTCCCTTTACAATATTTTTCTTTTATTTTTGAGATTATAATTACAAGATTTATCCTTTCCCTTTCATCTCTCCAAAAACTCCCAAAGATACCTTCCTTGGTATCTTTAAAATTCATGGCTTCTTTTTTTCATTAATTGTTATTACATCAGTGTGTGTGTGTGTGTGTGTGTGTGTGTGTGTGTGTGTGTCTGTCTGTCTGTCTGTCTGTCTGTCTGTGTATGCATATATGTATAACTTCCTAAATGCAACCTGCTCAGACTTTATAATGTTTCTTTTATGTATATTCTCATGCCTGGCTGCTTTGGATTGGATAATCAACTGGTATGCTCTTCCCTAGGGAAGACTTTTTCTCCTGTTCAGCATTCTTTTATTGCCTTTATTTCTTTTTTATACGGTTGAGGCCTCTAGGGCTTTTCCCTGTCTGACCACTTTAGCATGTCTGTTGCTGATATCCTTGTTTTGCTCATGTTCAGTCTGTCCTGTTTGTATAACTTCATGGATATAGCATCTGACATTACTAGGAGACACAGTCTCACAGCAAACTCTCTGATCTTCTCATAACAATCTTTCTGTGCAATCTTAAGCGTGATCTCCAAGCCTTAGAAGCAATAGGATTTTGTAGATTTATTATTTGGTACCAGGCTGCATAACTTTGCAATTTGATTGGTTGTGGTTGTCTGTAGTGGTTCTTATTTGTTGCAAGGACAATTTTCCAGGATGAGTAATCTCCCTCCTCAGATGCTTTGGTGATTACTATGTATTAGTCTGGATATCTAGTTCTGAATCCCCTATGTGTGATTCATCATGTGGCTTCAAGCATATACTGACATGGTGTGGAAGGAAACATGGGTTGACTTAAAACACAAGAGCAGTCTTTGATTGTTTTCTGTTTGTTGTTGTAGTCTGTGATGGCTGCTGACTATGCCATATGCCTATTCTGCATTAGTCTGTAGTGCCTATGAAACCATTGGCTATGGTGACTGCTATACTTCCTTAAAGCTGTATATCCTAGCAAACAACTCTGCATCTTACCACAGTATCTCCAATAATTAGGAGCCAATGCACAGATAGTCACTTAACGTTTTATGTCTGAAATTGGTCAGAGTTGAGGGGTCAGTAAGAATTGTGTAATAATCAATAATAATAATAATCGGTAAGAATCATGATCATTTTGGGTTTAGAGAGTTTTAAACCATGTTCACAATAAAAAAGTTCCAAAGCAAAGAAAAATAATTAATGGGAACAAAAATAACGAACTACTACAAAAATGTTTAATATATCTTAAGGCAAAATCTGTTGGTTTTTTTTGCCAGCCTCATGATTACTAAATCATCTTACTTTATTTTTTCTATTATCTATAAAAATCTATAGATCAGTCTATGACCAAATTACTGAATTGTGTTGATGTAATGCTCTAACAGCATTGGTGACTAGACTAAAGACTTCTTGTTATGAGTCTTTATGTTGTTTTATTTACTAACAAACTTCAGTTCCAGATCAATCATAGAATGAAGTAATATTATTTAAGTTCATAGATGTGAGCCTGAGTATTGAACATGGTTAGTAACTTAAACATTTAGAAAGCTTCTAATGCTAGCTCCTGAACTTCACTGGTTCGAAACTGTGATCTTTCTTTTCTCTTTCATTGCCTGACTACCTCACTCTGTCTCATCTGTCTGTGTACGTACAGCTTAACCACCTATGTGAAGTTATAAGAATCAGAAATCTGCAGACTTTATTGTTGTTTTGAATATTTAATGTGTATAATAAAGCATCAATTTGATATATGATTTTAATTATAAAATGTGTATATGTGTTTCCAGTGTATATGTCTGTGCACCACATGTGTGCTTGGTTCTTATATAGGTCAGAAGGTGTTGCACCCCTGGAATTGGAAGTATAGATGGCTTTGAGCCATCCTCTAAGTGCTAGGAGTCAAAGCCAGGTCCTCTGGGAAAGTGACAAATGTTCTTAGCCACTGAGTCATCTTTACAGCCCCCACAAGCTAATATTTCATATGTACCTTTACAAGACTGAAGGCCATTTTATATAATATTTTTATTGGACTTATTTTCACGGTAATCTGTCACCTCAAGCCAAGTGTAAAATGTTCCATTTGTGGTCCCACATTGGTTCTCAAGAATATTTGGATTTTGGAGCTTCAGAATTTTGGAATTATGGATCCCTGGCTTGAATTTATTTGTACATTTGCATAAATGAATGTACATCTCTATATGCACACACACACACACACACACACACACACACACACATATATATATTAACATGTAATATGTGGCAATTTGAATGAAAAATATGCATCATAGTCTCAGGTTCTTGAGCACTTGTCTTTGGTTGATGGAAATTTCCAGAGGTTATGGAATCTTTAGGAGGTGGAGTCTTGCTGGAGGAAGTAATTTGCTAGGGTTGGGTTTCAGGGCTTCTAGCTTGCCCTAATTCCAGCTCTACTTTCTGTGTGTAAATAAATGCGATCAGATGCCCGCCCTCTGCCATCCCGTGGCTTCTCTGCCATCTAGAGCTCCCGTACTTCTGGAACGATAAACCAAAATAAGCCCTTTCCTCCCTTAGGCTGCATTTGGATATGATATTTTTATTACAGCAACTGAAAAGTTGCTAATGCATTCTGACGCTTCTCATTGTTCATTAATGAAGAGTTAATTGCAGCAGATAGTATACAAAATATTTCATCCCCAGCCCTGCTTCAGAAGACACAGCTAAGGAAGAGCAGAAAAATGGAGTCTGCACATAAAGATGGTGATTCGTATATTCACTGCAATTCATTTCCCAATTGACGCTTTAATTGCTCATACAATCAGACAAAGTCCATTACCCTCAGCACTTAAGTCAGTCCTATTCACAATTCTGCCTAATCCTGGATGAATCCACGTGAAATCTGATAAAAAAAAATCACCACATTTGAATTATTTTAGATCACTAGGAACTGTGACCAGGTCCTTTTCACTCTTCTCCTCTGTGTTTAGCTTACTGGGCAACCACAAGCTGCCTAGGCAGAGACTGTCAACACAAGACAGGTGAATGATCATGTTCTAAAAGGGTACATACTTTGGTCCTTTCTTTAGCTCCACCATTGGGGACCTTGTGCTCAGTCCAATGGATGGCTGAGAACATCCACCTCTGTATTTGTCAGGACCTGACAGAGCCTCTCAGGAGACAGCTGATCAGGCTCCTGTCAGCAAGCTCTTGTTGGCACCTAGAGAAAGGACCAAAGGAGCTGAAGGAGCTTGCAGCCCCATAGGAGGAAGAACAATATGAACCAACCAGTACTCCCAATGCCCCAGGGACTAAACCACCAACCAAAGAGTACACATGGAGGGACCCATGGCTCCAGCTGTATATGTAGCAGAGGATGGCCTTGTTGGACTTCAAAGGGAGGAGAGGCCCTTGATCTTGAGAAGGCTCAATGCCTCAGGGGAATGCCAGGACTAGAGAAGCAGGAGAGGGTGGGTTGGTGAGCAGGGGGAGGGGAATGGTCTAGGGGGTTTTTGAAGGGGAAACCAGGAAAGGGGATAGCATTTGAAATGTAAATAGAGAAGTTATCTAATAATAATCATAATAATAAAAAGAAAAGAGTAGAGCTTCATTATCATGAAGCACAGGTCATACCTATTTCCTCCGCCTCACCAGCCAGAGGAATCTTCATTTTTTTTTCCTCCTAGGAGGACATGGGGAGACGTGAAGGCAAATGAGACATTATTCTAAACAAATAACAACAGCAAAACCAAACTTTCCAGATTTTCTACTCCACATCTTTATCGGGAATAAAATCACCTTCCCCAAAAGAAAATAAATTGAACTTACTTGTACTTATTCCAGCCTCAGAAATTCACAGTTGTGCCTCTCATTGGAAAGCTGTTTGTAGAATGATCGATGTAAGTTTCCCAGGGCTAAACACCCAGTGCTCCAAAGCTATCCATCTTTTATACTTTCCACCTTAGAGAAGCACATCCATCAGAGCTTCGTTTTCTTCATCTCTAGGGCTCAGAGTTGCTGTTGGTCTAATAGTCATATTTTAAACACAAACATGTTTACAATGGTAAGTGTTGGTCAATACATACGTGCTTGTATTAGGGACAAAAGGGTATCTTAAAACCATAAGTGTACAGTTAAATTAGGCTCAGCCAACATATTTTTAAATTTTGATTTTATAAAATGCTTGATATTATTTTTATTTAACATTTATTTTTAAGTGCTGGATGAGAGGTTTTGATGTCTGTATCCTCAGTAGGTGAATTAAAAGATTTCTCATTCAGTATTCCTGTTACTAAGAAGAATGGGATTTAAACTGGCATCTTCTAACCTGGTCTAGTTGGCAGTACCCAGTCACATTTAGTCATTATGCTGTGACTTCTCAGTTACTGGATGGTTCCTGTAGAAAGAAAAAGCATCCTATAAATAAACCCTTGAGAAATCTTTACAACTTGGGAATATATTTTCTGACTAGGAAGCACTATATAAAAATATTTGTTCCCAGTACAAGAAGAGTAAAGTGGGAGGGGGTGGATGCGGGAGCAGGGGGAGGGAAAAGGACATGTGGGACCTTTGGGGATGGGGAACCAGAAAAAGGGAAATGAATTGTAAATATAGAATATATACAATAAAAAAAAACAAATAACAAAAATATTTGTTCCCATCTTGATATGTCTGAAATCCTGTCTGAACTTCCAGGGATGCAAAAAAAAAAAAAAAAAAAAAATAACTAATGTTACCTTTACCCTGGAGAACCTTTAAATATAGTAGGTTAAAGGGATGATAATAAACACTATAACCTCGCAACAAAGTCGATCATAAAAAATACATCTCTTGGCAAGATTTTCATAATTATGTAAAATGCCTGTTTTCAAGGGGATTCTTAAATCACCGAAGATATTTCTTATACTCTGTGAGAAAGTTTTCCCTTTCTGATTTAAGTCTTTTGAGTTGAGAACTGTAGTTGCTCTTTCTGCCTTCACTATAGCATTGTCTCATCGACTACTTTTATAGAGTTTGACCCTTTAAAACAGGTGTTGAATTAAATTTAATACCAAAATTTTTTATTTTAGAGACCATTTTAGAACCAATGAAACAATGAAAAAAATATGTAAGACAGTAAATCAGCTGAAATCTGGGCTAATACAGTCTAAATTGACTTATCAAACCAGGAAGGATGTGTCTACAACAAATGAAATGATTCATCCCAGATAAAATATTCAACGAATGAAAATTATGAGAGTTTGGGGAATTAACTATGGCTGTTTTTCTTCTACGGCCTCAGTCTAGGCCATCTCCGTTTTGTATTTGGGGTAGGAAGAGCATTTATCATCAAACTGTTGATAGATTGAACAATGGGGCCTTGGGATGGTGATGTCAGTCACTCCCGTTGGGAATGAGATTGCTTCATGAAAGCTGAAGTGAAAATACTGAATGTTGGAAGAGAAGAGCCACAGGGAAAACCAACAGCGCTGTCCCTCAGGTTTCATGAGGCGAAGGGGTTTTAATAAAACGGGACACTCTGTCCTCTCCACACTTGAAGGGAATTCATGTGGAAGTAGGTGACTCTCGTGATTCTGTCTGAGCTCTGAGATGAGTCATTCATTTATACTCTCAGGACTCCTGCTTCCTTAGTGGTGATAACATAAGAGATATATATTGCAGCATTCATTTCCATCATAGCTATCAGTGGGAAGCTCCCATATGGAGCAGTTTTTGATAGATCATCACGGGCACCTCAGTAGTGCGGGAAAACTATAAGCCATATCTGGAAAACTCATTTTTAAATGACAGATGAGATTTTTGTTCAGTTGGATGAGTAATTATCTTTTTTTTTTTTTTTTTTTTTTTTTTTTTTTTTTTTGGTTTTTTGAGACAGGGTTTCTTTGTGTAGTCCTGGCTGTCCTGGAACTCACTCTGTAGACCAGGCTGGCCTCAAACTCAGAAATCCGCCTGCCTCTGCCTCCCAAGTGCAGGGAATACAGGCGTGTGCCACCATGCCCGGCTGGGAGTAATTATCTCTTAAGTATTTTTGTAGCTATGATGACTCTATATATGATCATTATTACATAACTGTTTGCAGGATGTTTATAATGACTGTTTGTATTGCTTAATTGATTTGTTTGTGGTAATTCCTGAATATTACCATAATATCAATCTAAATTCAACTATTTGCTTTTAAAAAGAAGTTCAAGGAGTATGTGCATATTAAAGAGCAGAATTAGACATTAAAATGTATTTTACCAAAACATATAAAACACATATATTATAATATTAGTGATTTGTAAGTGTTCAATTAAACTTTCTGTGGTATTGATTACATTCACAAAGTTGTGTCGCCTGTTAAGTAATACCCCTTCATCACCTAAGGCCTTAGTTACTTTAAATTTACTTCCTGTTTCTAGGAATTCATCTATTGCAAATACTTAATATAAGTAGAAGTGGGCAAGATCTCTCTTTTTAAATCGATCTTACTCCATTTAGTATGCCTTTTTCAATAATCATTCCTGTTGTAGTACATATGAAAAGTACCTCTCCTGTTCTTACCTCACTTTCTTATGATGGATAATTATATACTTTCATTTGTCCAAGAAAGCAACCATGAGGTATGGCTACTTATTATGAAGTCATTTAAAGGATTAAGAAAGCAAAGAGCTGGGAGATAAGCGGCCAGATTAGATTAATTGCTACCAGACTTGCAACGACTGATTTCAGCTCAAAATATTCCAAGCCATGGCTCCTTCAGCTTCTCCATCCTATTCCAACTCGTTTCCTCTCAGACATCCTTGACATTTTCTCCTTTTTGCTTTGTATATGTATTCCTCATATACTCATTTCCTCTTACCTCTTCAGTCTACGGGCAGGATTTTGGAACTACCAAGTGACCAGTAGAGATAATCACATGCTACTCATCTGGGAAAATGTTTAGCTAAGAAAGAGATTGGCGCACACTTCACTCGTTTATCCTTAGAAAATCACCCGTGTAATTCAAGTCTCAAATACTCTGAGTCATCTCAACTGGTGCCACAGTATAATTTTTAAAACATATTTTAAAGGACATTGAGGGACATTTAACATAACTTATGGTCCTGTCTATGTCAAGTACGGCAAAATTATCTGCGGAATGAAATGTTTTGTAGTTCTGTCATGAAGAAAAAAAATATAAATGTAATACACATTCATTTATATGACTGAACCATTTGCTTTGAACTTTTCAGAGGGAGATAAATCTGGTTGCTTTTGGAAATCCCATAAGACATTTCTTACTTAAAAAATGACATTTTGCTAGCACCTTCTGGTAACATCTCCACATTCCCCCATAATTATTGTAATTCGGAAATGTGCCAAACATAAAAAGTCAAAGTAAAACAAACTGAAACTAAGATTGGCAAATTCTATTGGCAACATTCCTCCGTGTAATTGTGAATTGTAAGGTTAATAGAATGGATTTTCAAAGGTAACTGATGAACTCGTTTGAAATATACCCAATGAAAAGTAAGGATCATGCTCTCTCACAGCTCATTGTCTACTCCCTAACGTCCAACTCATTTCAGCCAGCCTAACGCCTCCTGAGTTAATACCTTGGTAGCTACATTTAACTATTCAACTATTTCCAACTCCTTACAAACTAGGAGGGGTGAGTGGTGAATGTGAGTTTCCTGGACGGGGTGGGGGGGTAGGGGGAGGGCTGTAGTGCAGTCAGCGAGTGTCTTTAAAGTAGTAACTAACTGCCTCATAGGAAGACAAAGACAAAGAAGAAAAAGTGACAGTTTACATGTTCTATTGTCCAAAAGGTTAAAGGGGCAATGGTTAAGTTTCTCTGAATCACCAGTGATTCATGTATCTCTCTCTAAAGAGAAAATATCCAAGAAAAAAAAAAAAGAGAATTTATTTGCTTACTTTTTTTTTAATAATTTTATTTGTTTACATTTCAAATGATATCCCCCTTCCTGGTTACCCCTCCACAAATTCCCCCATCCCAACCTTCCTCTCCCCCTCCCCTTTGCCTCTATAAGGGTGCTCCTCCACCCACTCACCTACTCCTGCCTCACCACTCTGGCATCCCTCTAAGCTAGGGCATCAAGCCTCCACAGGACCAGGGGCATCCCCTCCCATTGATGTCAGGTAAGGCAATCCTCTGCTACATATGTATTTGGAGCCATGGGTCCCTCCATGTGTACTCTTTGGTTGGTGGTTTGGTTCCCAGGAGCCCCGGGTGGTCTGATTAGTTGACATCGTTCTTCCCATGGGGTTGCAGTCCCCCTCAGTTCCTTCAGTCCTTCCCTTAGCAATTCCTTTAGGGGTTGCCAGGCTCAGTCAGACAGTTGGCACTGAGGATCTGCACCTGTATTGGTCAAGTGCTGGTAAAAAGCTCTCAGGGAACAGCCACACCAGGCTCCTGTCAGCAATAGTGCCTGATTTAGGTTTGGTGTCTGGAGATGGGACTAAGGTGGGGCTGTCTCTGGATGGCTTTTTCTTCAGTCTCTGTTCCACTTTTTGGTCCCGTCTTTCCTTTGGGTGGGAACATCCTAAGAGAAGTTAACATGAGTCTTATTGTGAAAGAGATCATATAGAAATTAAGTTGTAAGTCAAAACCGAAGAGGGTTAAATAAGATTTTTTCAAAACCAAACAAAACCACCTAAAATGTGTCTCTTCCTATTTGATAACAGTGTGTCTGGAACCATTTGGAGAGAATCATTTGGGGATGCAGAGGTTAGCTTTATGTGCTTCCCCCGAGTAGTGGAGGAGGGAGTAAAGGGCAAGGAACAGCATCGCTGAGGCAAGCAAAGTGATAATCGGGGGATGAAATAGCGGCAGATTAGATGAAAACACATGAGTAGGCACACATGGAATTCCCAATTGAGAAATGTGTTTAGAAAAGCTCCACTCTACAGGGAAAAAAAAATGGAGTTATCAAAATAGTGACAATAAAGAGATCTCAAGTGAATAAAAGTTTTGGGAATGGAAACAACTCTTAATTATGGAGTTTGACAAGTTATCCATTGTTTGGGATAAAAGGAAAGAAAAGAAGCCACGTCAAAATAACAGTCGAAGAGTTCTTTTAAAGATATCTTGATAAAGGAAAATTGCGGTAATAAGTGGATTACTGGATACAGAAAGGAAGAAATTTTGTCTGATTTTAAACATTTTCTCCAGAACACTAATACCTCGGAGACATAAAACAATGGCAAAATAAAATTATTGTGAATTAGAATGGGAACAACACCCCTCCCTTGGGCAAAACAAAGTAAGCTATTTGATTTATCATACAAGGAAAGGTAGTCTTTTTCAGTCACACTTGGCTATAAAAACATATCATATTAATAATACAAGTTAAAAATCCTATTTGATTCTGCACTTTAGGTGACTGAGAAAATGTTAGGTTTTAGAACAAGAAGTCAATGAAATTTGAAAAAAATTGAATAAGCATTAGCTGAAAAATCAACATTCCAGATAATTGTATTTAGTGCTATAAACAATTCAGGGTTTTTCAATGCTTTCAAATAGCAATAATAATCTAACAAAATTTCAATCTTAAAACTCCTCTTGATCTTAGCGAAAAGGCTGGGATGGGATTGATCCTCAAACTCTAGGTCATATACCGAAGGTTAAGAGAGGATGAGGTGTAGAAGTAACGATAGAACTGTGGGGAGGAGTTGCCTAAAAACCTGTTCAAACCTGATTTTTACCATTCAGGAAATGTGTATTAAATCCTGTTTCTGAAAATCAAAAGTAATTAGAAAGAAAGAAATTTAAAGGAAAAATACATATATATACACACACATATAAATATATGTGTTTATATACGTGACAAATGGAAAATTGCCACAAGTTTTAGAAAGATGGACGTTCACAGGGGAAAAAGAAACCTGAAATGCCACAGTGTTCTGATTGGTGAAACCATTGTCTCCTTTTCCTTAACCTTTGATGCTTTCTAAGTTTATTAATAAGAACCCACTGCAGTTTCAATCACAAAGGTCAACAAACATTGCTTAACATGTAATTGAAAGGGGGATTGCAGGCGCAAAGGGGAGTATTATCGGTAGAGGGAATGTACTGGGGAAACCTTAACCTGGGAGGGGCTTGCCCCAGAGATGTCCTGTCTGGAGCAGGGAACACTTAGAAAGGCAGAAGTTGGAAGAAAGGCAGAAGTTGGACTTAGAAAGGACTCCATCACAGTCCACTGAACTACATACAGATAGTTCAGAAGTCCTGATTGGTAGGTCACATTGAAGATTTTGCTTTTGATACTCAAAAACGCCTTGTAAATAAGCCAATAAAATGTGAATGAAATGATGTTCTGTGGAGGGTGGTGGCGCACTACTGTGATCTAGCAGTTAGGAGGTGGGGAAGGAGGGTCATGTGTTCTAGGCCCCACACAATCCTAAGCTGCACAGTTAGGCCATGCATCAGAAACAAATGAGCAAACTAACAAAAGATTCGCATCTCACTTCTGAACTCCATTCAGAAATACCCAGGCTCCTTTTAGTGAGAATTCTGGGCATCTCTCAACTTTGTAGAGTTGATTGACCTTATTATAAAATCGGACAGTGGAATATTAAATAAATGGTAACAACTCCAGAAAACACATGGGCTTCATCAGTGTGTGTTTGATCATGCATGTAGTTAAAGGGAGTGGGAGGACAGACGAAATCAAATACTTCAAGGATAAAACATGGACTGTATAAAAATATTAGATAGTAAATATCTCCCTTTTCTACAGAACTGTTAATTCTTCCTAAGCACTATTATTTCCTATAGTCTCCACACTATGACTTCCCTGCTTTGCTCGTCATCGCTGAGAAATGGGACTCTGCCTTCAAGTTCTGAACACCCTGTGCATATAGCCAGATCACATGGAGGAGTTTGATTTTAGCAACAACCTCTTATGTAAATAAACAAAACAGTGGGTTGGCCTAGATGTACAGTCTAAAATAGAATAATTAAGGTGATTCACAGTTCTCATGTCTTTTAAACATCTTGCTTTCCCTCTGGTATATTTAAGGTTCTAGGGGACTATTTTTAGATGCCCAGAGCATTTTTGAGATCATAGGGGATCGCTTTCTATATCTTACTCTTTGGGGTTTCCTTTCCTCATCTCTTGTCCCAAAATAGAAAAGTAAATTGCATGTCCATGGATAAATAGTAGCCAACTTCCACCAAAGCCTATTCCTAACGTTGCCAGCATGGGCATGCGTTACCCTGGCACAATCAGTTATCTCTCCATCAACAAAACTTAGCTCCAGAGGAATACGATCTAGAAAACTTTCCTTTTTCAATCCCCTCATGTGTTTTCTTTTAGTTTAATGTGTTTGTCTGGATACTTTGACACCATGGTGATAGGAATCATAGAACTAAATAGAAATAGACAGAAAAGCAATGAAAAACAAAAAGAATACTTGGGAGACTAGGAAATGTTATGCCTATCTGAGCACTCTTTTTTTGTTGTTGCTTTCAGAATTCAGTGAGGGTAGATTAAAAGAGGACTCTATGTCAGACATGTTAGTGAATAATTATTCTAAGAGTGCTCTTTTGCTGACACTGGACAATTGGAGCTCATTAGTATGCTAAGAGTTATTTAATTCTAAAATGTAATGCTCTAGCTGCTGCCTGATGCATGCTCCTCACATCCCAGATTAACTCAGCCTTAAACTCATACTCATCTGTTAGTGTGACATGGTCAAAAGGGAGGGATCTGAGTTAGAAAGACTTGAGTTTGGATTCTCGTCACCATCTCCTATAGCTTAGGCCATTTGTCATTTATAAGGCTCCATTTCACATCTCTAATGTGTTCTTATACCTACCTCAAATATGTGTGGCAGAAATAAATGCCAAATGAAAGTTTCCACCATGATGCCCAGTATGCAGATGTCCCACCGTGATGCCCAGTATGCAGATGTTTAAAAATGTTTGCCTCATTTCTCACTGCTCGCAAAATGTAAATCATTTGGTTTTGTTTAATGAAATAAATGTCTGAGAAGAAGAAATGAGACAGCCAGACTTTGCGCCTGTTGAATTTTACAAATGTTAGACCCACTGCTGCTCATTCCTCTGTCTCCTGCCCCACCAAGACCTAAACCAAGCCAAGGCCAAGGCTAGTCTCTACGCTTGGAAGTTCAGGATATAAATCTTCTCATTGCATTCCTATCATTGGAGCCCAGATATATATTTGTATGAAAACACCTAACTAAAACCAACAGAATATGATAGGTTAGTTTGAAAGAGGACAGCATTCAGACCTCAGAAATAAAAGAGACATATAATGCTATCCAATAAAACAAAAGCAAGCCGAAATGCTTGGAGAAGATTCAGCAAAAGAGTTCCAGCTATCATTTGCGGTTGGGGTTGGACGTGCATTTCGCTTTCATGTTAAACATGAGATCTGGACTATATGTATTATTTGCTGTTATGGTTAAAGATGGATCCAATAAAATGTTAATTCTTTTCTCATTACTCTGCCTCTAAGTAGCATTGAATCCCCACAGATTGCTAAGTAATGGATTTGTTTCTTCTTTTTTATTAGCCTACTGATGCTTATACTGGACACTGCAGTGAGAGAAACCTTGAAGGATTTCATAATGATGGGCTAGAAGCCCTTGATAGTCCAATATGCTTGCTGTCTCTCTGCCTGACATCTTTCTTATTTTTTCTGGTACAATTTATCCAAGAATGCAAGGAATCTGTTTCTTTTTCTGATCTTATTACAAAAACCTTACATTTGAATTAATAAACTTTATTTTATTTTATATTGAAAAAGAATGAAAATGAGAAATTGCAATTACTTATTTTCTCAGTTCCTATAAACACTAAGCTTATTTTCAGGATACCAAAGACCAACGTAGAACACAACAGTGCACACAAATATTTTTCATTGTTCCATCGTTTCATGCTAGCATCTCTTGGGCATCATATATCACTAGATATCTTAATCTTTTTGTTGAGAAAGCAAACAAATTTTAATTCTCTGTTTTAACTTTGTACATAAACCCAAATGCTCAGATATCATGTCCTCTTATTCCTAATCAAAACAAAGTTCTCAGAGTAATTGGTGGGAACAACATGCAGGCTAATGGAATGTTGGAAAAGTTTGTTCTGTAAGCTTGGGCTGGTGCCTTTAGCCCCAGGGTAGAAGTTGCCTATTCCAGAATGAGAAGGCATGCAGCCATACGGATTCCTGGTACCGTCCAAAACCAGACTGAATGCATAATGACAACAGTTTGCATCTTTGGATGAGCTTAAGCTGCTTTCTAAACATTTGGAAAATTCCCTGGGTTGAGAAAGAAGAATCCAGTTTGAGAGAACTCCATCAATCAATATGTTGGTCAGTCTATATATGATAAGTGGCATGAAGGCTGTCGAACAACACAAAAAAGTTAAGTCCCCTCTCAAAGCAACTTAAAAAACTAATTGAGAAATCCGAACAAACATCCATAAAAAATTAGAGAATAACTAAATGCTAATGCATAGCTGCTGACTTTGAGTATAATAGGACTTCGTAGGAGAAAATGAATGTGTGTGAAAGAGCTGGGAAGGGTTTCTTAGGAGAGCAATGAATTTTAAAAAGAAATATGGAGGATGAGGCAAATTACAGGGCAAGTCACCAACCCGTATAGCTCATGTGCTATTGTGCACATAGGCTCATGTGCTATTGTGCACATAGGCTCATGTGCTATTGTGCACATAGGCAGAAGGACTAGTGTCATTCACAGTAGAAATAAAGATAAACGTAGAAATAAATAAAGTCAGGTAGAACCAGATTGTTTGGATTAGATGCTGCAAGAGAGAGAACATTACTAAAAGTTTGAGTAGAGGAGTAGTCAATTATGAGCTAGACTTAAACAATCAAGCATCGCTGTAGAGAATAAAGATAGGTTGATATTGGTCATTCACATACTTCTTGAATGATGAAGAGATGGCGATTTCTCTAAGATTAAGTGACTATTAGGAAGGGTAAAGACCTATAGATCCCACTTAGCCATCAAATTCCTGGTTTCCTTGGAGTCCAAAAGACATCACTGGCATTACTACTATATTTTCTAGTAATATGAGTTTAGTTTGATACCTGACCCTGAACTTCCTATGTGTTTGACTCTGGGTATATAAGATAAAATTATTATTTGTCACTTGACCTTGAATTAATCCACCTTGGAGAATTTATATTAAGAAATATGATCTAATCCCTTGACCTACAAAATCCAAGACCAAAGGTTTGAATGGAAGGAAACACAATGATTCAAATATGAGAGATTTTTTGTTGACTTGGAGTCTTGGGTTCTACAGCTTTAAGAACAAGAGATGGGAAAAGACCCTGAGATGGAATCACAATTCAAGGTGGCTCTTGATTGTTATTGAAAGAGAAAATAGTTATACTCTGCTTAGAATTCTGACTTACAGAATACATTTATTTCTTTTTTCAATCTCATATAGTAAGTATACTTACTACACAGTCCTGTGTTTCATTACATATTCATTTTCACATGTGTACATGTGTGGCCCTACCTCCCTCAGCCTTCTGAGTGGGAATTTCCAGACCTCAATGCTAGCCACAATCTCCCCCACCTAGGGTGGAGTTCTCAGACCAAGGTGAAGTCCATTGTTCTTCCTGATCTACAGTTTCCTGAATTAAGCAGGCTACACCTCCAAGCGGTGGATCAGTGGAGCCAATATCCACTGAGCAGACTCTCGAAGCTTGGGGGGGGGGAAGGGTCTCATCCCCCAACCTTAAATTCTCAGTCACCCGTTAAAATGTGGACCTTGATCAGCAATCTGTTGTCCTGGTCTCCTCCCTTTCTCGCCGCCTTCCCATCCATTCCCAGCTTCCCTTCCAGGTAACCCATTTGATGTAACTGCGGGCAGTTACATACCTAATAAAGTTTGATAATGCCACTCTTACCTTTTGTCCCTTTCATTCCTGCTGATCTCTTTGACTTCCCAACTTTTTCTTCCCTCTATCTTTTTACTTTGTGACAGGATAAGTTTGATTAGGATTGCTTGCAAGAACATGGGAAACGTATTCATGACTATAAGGCTGGTAAAATGTCTCTTTGCCCCTTGCATCCATTCATGAATCCTGAAGAGAATTATGGATTCATACCTCTCTTCTCCATGCTATGATGATGTGTTGATAGCACCAATCCTGTGCAGGTCTCTGCAACGTCTACTGCTGGTTCACAGCTGCTACAGCAATGCCTCTTCCAGAACACAGCGCTCTTCAAGCTCCCCATCTTTCTGCAGGCCATTACATTCTTTCAAGGCTGTCTTTTATGTTGTTCCCTTAACCCTGGGACAAGATATCATAAAGATGTCTCATGTGGTGTTGAACAGTCATTACGTCTAACATGTAGGTGCTGTAACATCCAGGGCCCATGGGTGAGTAAGACTGTCAACATGTTTACCAGAATAGATAGTACATTAAGCTGCTGATTATACTGTAAATTGTTACTCTGCAAAGGTACACCAACACACTAGTGAACATAGATGATGAAAACATGTCAGCTATTTTGAGAAAATTAAATATGATCAGCATTAAATGAAATATAAAATATTGAATGCAAATGAAATGTAATGTATTGAATGAATAATGCACTGCTTGGCATGAAGAAAATGTATAATAACCACACCAGGCTTCTATACGAGCTTTGGGCTAGAAGAGCACTTTCATCCCAAGAATACTTTCTTACAGGGAGAAGCGTGCATGAGATTAGGCGTTCACACTTTGTGCCGGTTTCCTCTCCTTCTGTCAGTGACTTTCTTTCACTCCTTTGGTGAACTGTTATCACCAAAGTTTCCAGAGGATCACAAACTCTGACTATGGTATCCCCTGGGAAGAAGAGATTCATACAAATCTTGTCACACTTGATTTTTTTTTAGTAATCTAGGCCAGCCACATTATTTATCTTTCGTATGTATATCTTTCAAGTCTTCCTTAACGCCATCAATATTGGTACATTCAGAACCCAATTTACATGCCTATCTAAATCATTTGGACTTGCCAGGGTCTCCTGTCTCATGAATATCAACTCAAACCATAGGTCGGAACAAAGTTGGTCCTTTCTGAGTTAAATTTTGTCTCAGCATCCCTATGAAAATAATAATAAACCTAGTATCAAATACTACTTCTTTTATTAGCGCTCAGCATCTAATTCCTCCATTGTATTCTACTCCCTAATAATCATGGACACCAGCCAGATATAACCAGCTCCCACATCTAAGTCAATCTTCTAGAGACAGATTTCCGCCATCTTAACTCCAGCTGCACAGCTTTTGTCTCGGAGAACGAGTATTTTATTTGCTCAGTTTCTCCATTTACACTCCACAGGAAACCTTCTCCCATCAGCCCTACGGCCAACAGCCTCGTTATCTAGGCTCTCAGGGCTTTCTTATTTCTTAAAACCCTTCCCCATGTAAAGGGCTGTTCAGAGGCAGAGCATTTCCTGATCAGCACAGTTTCCCACGCTGGGCAATTTTGATGTCTCTATCTGCATGGTGGATTATGGAATTGTCTCTTCCTCTGTATTAAGAGTTAGACCTTAGGATTGTCTTCCATTTCTTGTACAATTCTTCCTCACTCTTTGATTCTTCTTCCCATGGGTTTCAAAATGTTGGGTCCAAGGAAGGACATTTTAGCACTACCTAATTTTTTACTACACCCCCTTTCTTTCTTTGCACCTGGTCAGCTATTTGAAGAGCACGCTAACACCTCCATCTCATCCTCTTTTTTTCTCTACTTTCCCTGCTAAATCAGAGGCTAATGTGGAGATCAATATCTACATGCTTTTCCCCCCTACTGCAGTTCCTCCCCTGTGTGGAATTTTTTCCCAACAGAAAGTTCAGCCTTAATTGCATATTTTATCAGTCTGAGCAAGGAATATATAACTGCTGCCACTGTGCCTTTACAATCCTGACTCTATAAGGACAAATTTCAGGGGATGAAAATAGTTTCTAGAACATCAGTACTTTTTCAAGCATTTCCATACTCATGGGGTAGAATCTATTCACTAAGGGGTCCTGGTACCCCCATAAGGTGCAGAGGAGGGTGGTCACCTTGTGCCTCTTTCCAAGGACACTAAAGTTTCACATATCCCGACTTGTGTTTTAGGACTTAATCATAGTGCAGTGTCTGCCTCTGCCAAGACAGCAGGTAGGCACACTTTCCCACACCACAAGAAGAATGGTAGCCACATTGCTGTTTCTCCTATGTGTGATACACTCTCAGACAGACATGCATATCTTAGTACCCATCGTAGGTGCCGTGCAACAGCTTCTTCTCTTCCATCTTCTTTTCAGTTCTGCTGGTCTCTTTATCAGTGACAGTTGTGTTGTGTGACTTTTTCTGGTGAGGCATGGAAAAAAAATAAATTCATCCTAGATAGGGCAACAATGAAAGAATAAAGAAACAATTCTACTCCTGACTAGCCTAGTAAGTTGATGAGTTTGCAAGGATTACTTACTTGAGGGAAAGTAACTCAAAGGCAGCTTCATCAACGCAAGCCACCCATGTGTGACCGAGGAAGTAGCATCCCTAGAGCTCCTTACATTGTATCTTGGTAGCTCCAGCTTTGAGTTTCCTCTCCCTCAATAACTGTTTACTTTTTAAGGAAACTTGGAGACGCCTTGTGAAGTATAATTTTCTTCGCTTCCTGAATTGGTTTTGTGAGTTTTCTTGAATCTCCTAACTTTATTACCATTCCAAATCTCATTGGCCTTATTGCCTCCCTTTGGAAGATCATGTTTTGATTTGTAGGACATATACACAGCAAACAACTGTACTTGGTACAGTTCTACCTGATAGCCTTATTCAAAACAAAAGTGTACAAGCCCGATTCCATGAAAATAACCACAACCATCATTCTAATGCATCTGGGATCAGCAGGAATCCATGCCAATGTATTAATATAGGATGCTAACTCTTGACATTAACAATCTTATATTCCAAGTAGCATCTTTAAGGATAATATCCATGTATTGGGAATTGAACCTGAAAAATGTTAACTGTCATAATGCAGACATTACGTATAGCCATTATTTCTATATGGCGAAAGTGTCCATTTGAAGTAGTTGATGGAGATTCCTGTCTCCAACCACTGTTTTGTCTTTCCCTTCCTCCAAGAATAGAGTGGTCAGGCAACAACGAGTACAAATGGGAGGGGCTTGGTCAACTCTGGATTCACAAAGTTTAAATGGGGAAAACAACTCAACTACAGATTGCCATGATGTGCTTAAATCAGAAAAGTTTGAACTTGGAGTAGCAGTAGGATGCTACCAGAAAGTTCTTACAACTCCTGGAAGTGTCACGGCTCAAAAAGTGTCACTCCCAGGCAGAGTGGGAGGAGCAAGGCGGCAGGTTAACGGTGGCAGATTCCAGAAAAGTAAGAAAGGTCTCTAAAGACAAAGGTCTCTAAAGACGTAGGTCCTGGGGGCTGGAAACGTCTACAGAGATGCGTGTTGTTGTAAGGAATCCCTGCTAAGAATGAAATCTTGGAGGTTGAGGAACAGTGAGTCCCACTTCCTGCAGCCGCTGGAGTCTGGCTCCATTGAGCTCCCTGCTGGGTTTCTGGGAAGGTCCCTTGGGCTTGTTTACCTGTTATCACTCCCCAACCTCCAGTCTGGAAGGCAGTGTTCCCTATCTAATGAGCAACGCAGCTGGAAGCCAGACCCTTAAGTCTTCAGGCTTCATCCTCTGGAGAGAGGAGTCCTTGGAGTCTGGGATTCCTGCCAGAGCTCCCGAGCTGGATGCTGGGAGCTGAGCTCGGAATTCTTCCTTTCTTTCTTCTGTTAGTCCCAGCAACAGCTCTGGTGTCGCAACCTCAGAACGTCTGAATTTATAGGGCTGCCAGGGGGCCAGCTGGGCCCTGATTGGCTAAGTGCGGTATTCAACTAAGGAAAATATGGCGAAGTGTCCATCAGAAGAGAGGATTCAAAATGGGTTGGTGGAGGGGGTACAGGGGAAAAACCCTCGACTGGACAAATGCTGTTGGAAGTTCACAATCAAGTCTGCTACCCTCTGTCTCTGTAGAGCTTGAGACACTCATGAAAACTTTCTGCTTGCTCCTTTGCTCTAGGTAGCCTGCTGTTTGTGCCTTTTGCATAGGTCATGGAGAGGTCTACTATTTTCTCTCTAGGACTGAGGCTGGAGGCTGGGGGCTGTCAGAAATCTCTCCCTCTCTGGGTATCCCCAACATATTCAGCATTCTGGGTGAGTGCATTCTGGGTCAGCTATTCGGTGCATGACTGGTACTCAGGCTAGATCTCTGCTACCAAAGTATTCCATTAGTAGAAAAAAGAAAATGAAATCACTGGTTAACAATTCTTGGATGCAAATGCAATAAAAATGGCACAGGCCTGATTGTACCGGTTCACACAGACAAGAGCACAGAGGCCATATCCCTTGGCCCTGCTTCTTCTGGAATCAGAAAAACCAAGCATTGCCTGGAACCAGAATGCAGCTGAAGTGTACATAAGTTACTTTGATTGTCTTGGAGGGGAAAGTATTTCAGGCAGAGAGGACAGCCTGGGCCAAGTTGGCATTCGTGACTATGGTAATTTAGAAAATTTTTGTACCAAGTAGCTAAGAGTTTTTCAAGGGGCAATCATAAATGGAGGCATGGAAGAGTTTGCCTTTACCTTTATTATATTTTAAGTATATTCCAGACATATTAGGATGTTTGTGTTTTCCTTAAAACATCTAGCAGTACGATGACGGTACATAATAGTTTAGAGGAAGAAAAACAAAAACAAAGCAAAGCAAAACAAAACAAAACAAAACAAAAAAAAACCCCAGGAATACCTGTTAGGGTGGCCTGTGGCAACCCAGGCAAAACCAAAATGGCTTGACAGGAAATTATTATGGTGGTAATGGAGAAAAAGAGGCTAGCTCAATGAATCACTTAGAATCTGAATAAGCTGGAGCTGGGAATTGATTAGTTGTGGTGTAGAAAGTATGGGAATATTACAATGACACTTGTATTTGTGAGCTGATTCATTATATAGATAATGTTGCTGTATATTGGGGCAGATAGTGAGGAAGCTAATGAAACAACTCTGCTGATTTTGAAGACTCTATGAGACAAACAGAGATGCCCATGGGAAAAATGTTAATTTGGAATATTCTGGAGTCTGGTATATATTCATTTAGGGCTTCAATACAAATTTCACCTCTGAGCCCTCATTTTTTGGAGGAAGTTGATGCTACCCTAAATTTCTAGGAGTGAGCCTGAGTAAATTTGAATAATATAATGTACCCCTTTCCCCAGGAAGACTGGCCAACCACCTACTACTCATCTCTGGCCTCTACACACATGCAACAGCATATTTGTTCTCCAACATACAAACATGAACAACAATAATACATCTTTCAGTTTTTTTTTTAAAAAAAAAAACATGAAACCTCTAGTTGAAAGTGAATAGCAATTTATTACCTGCAGCAGTAGCAGCCGTCAGAGTCTCATTATAGGGTGACTTTAAGATTTTTTTTATAGCCTTTCTTATGACTCAGTAGGTTGTATTACATGGGTAGAAGGAAGCCTAAATTTGGGGAACCTGAATCTTTTATTATGGGTCATAAGCACAGCTGCCTTTATTGAGAAAGGGAGAAGGAACATTATATTTTTTAAGCCAACAGGTATGGTTGACTTTTATATTCAGAAAAAAAAAAGTCTATACCCCAAAGCTATTCTTTAGGTAAACGTTAGTTTCAGACAAGAAGTTACTACGTAATTCACAAGCCATGAAGAGCGTATGGGAGCTTCCGCTGGGTGGGTGCTCTGAACAAGCACCCTTAACAGTTAGACGCTGAGGAGATAGGCCAGAGTTGCACAATATTTAGGATGCAAATCATGATGTGTGAAGCTTTTGAAGGTAGATAGAGAGAAGTCTATTAGGAAAGCAGAGAGGAGCCAGCCAATGAGGAAAGAGGAAAACCAGAACCCAGAGGAATGTTGCACAAGGAAAGATCAGCACTACTGAGGCTAACCACCACGGTGCCTTGGCAATAAAGAGGGGTGGGGTGGGGGGGGTGGGGGGGGGAAGCCGAGAGGGCAAGCTTTTGAAGCAGGGTCCACAGTGGTTTGTGTTGAGAGAGGAGGAAGCAGAGGCAGTAAGAGCACACATGTTCAAACAGGAAAGCCGGTGGAGAGTTGGGCACAATGCTGAGAGGGATGACAAATGGAGTTTAGGTTCTTTCCCGGGTTTCCCGCCTTTTTGTGAAAGAACCCTCCCAGGCGCTCTGTGCACAGAAGGCCCCCAGTGTCTTGTATACGCATGACCAGTGGGGTACTCAATCAAGACAAGCCTATGGGCCTCACTGCAGCATTCAGGTGCAGAGTATTATGAGGAGGAAGGAAGAACCCGTTCTCCATTATTTGGATAGCGTACAGATTGTGGAGTACTGGGAGTTACGGAGTCAAACTGACGTGTATTCAAATACAGAGTCCATAATTTACTGCTAGCTGCGAGATCCTTAGCCTGAACCTACATTTCGTCAGCTTTAAACAGAGCTAGTGATAAATATATTCAGGGGATTGTTAAGGGCATACAAAGTTCCTAGCTGAGGGCTTGCTACATTAACAATAATTATTTTTAAAAGCCCAGGCCCCGTTTAAATCACTTTGAGGGCAAGAACTAAGACCTCAGCTGAATCATTTATGTTAGTTTCTGTGGTGGCAGTTGTGGTAGTTGAGGAACTGAGGTGTAACTCATGATCTGCCCTCTTCCCTAAACAGTGCAGAGGGCAGGAAAAAAAAAAATCTGACCGGTGGCCTCGGGCATGTCATTACCACCCTCCCGGCGTCCTTGTAAGCCAGTTTTTGCTGTGAATGATTTTAGATTTCATGTTCAAAATAAAGTAATTAGCACCTTAAACTCATTAGACAAACTGTGCTTTTACTTACCTTTGATAAATCACTCTTCATTCAGAAATGACAGTTGTAACTATTGTCCCAGAAATAGAAGAGTCTTGTGTGGTCTTGCAGGTGTTACACACTCTCAAAAACAATTTGTAGCTCTTACAGAGGTGGGCCTGTGGAACTGGGAGCCAAAGGACAATTTAGAGATCCATGTGGGACCCTACTTCCATTTTTACTATTTAACATATAAACGTAATTATATTAAATTGGAGTCAAATGTGTTGTTATGGGGTACATTTATGATATAACATTGCAAGGAGCACTGTGAATCCGTTAGAGAGCGGATCTGCATCCACAGCTTGAGTCCTGAATGTAACTTTCAATGGGGTGCTTGCTTAGCCACTAATTAAACTGAGAGGAAAGTAGGCTTTAAAATTTACAGGCTTCCAGATAGAATTGTTATTGCACGGCCAAAGTCTGCTTCAGCAGTCTGCAGTTGGAAACATCATAATCTCATTGTTGTAATTAATTTTGTAAATCAAGAGGTCTGTGCTGGGCTAGATGCATTATCTGTTTGTTTTGCTTAGCATAACAGTGGCCTCAATGTGTTTGTGATTAAATCATATTTTGGTGTGACTTTTTTGTTTCCGTGAGATGAATTATTAATTTACTTATGTCGGTAACTTTGTCCAACTATGATTTAGATTGTAAAAGTTCAACATTTAACACTCTTGCCAGCTATAATGTAAAAATCTCTTATTTCTGCCTTGTAATTTTTTTAGGTTGGTGGAATTAGAATTCAATTATGGCCTTATGTTGCACTGAGTTGTTTGTGTGTCCTCTTCCTTATCAATCCGACTACGAATATTCCTTCTGGTGATTATTTCATTAGAGAGAAAGTATGAGTTAGATATTAGCAGTCCTGGTCTCTTCAAAGCCTGACTGTTGCCTCAGAATATATATGGCTTTGAGCTAGTTTCTGGACTTCGAGCTATGAGAAGAAGGGTACTGTTTAATTCCTATTTAAAGGGAAATGCTATGGGCAACCTAAGAACACCAAAGGATGTGGAGAGGGGTTGGGAGGACAGTTGGATGAACACCTAACCCAATACTTTCACCTCCTTAATTTTCTGGCTTAGTGAAGTGGTGTGCAGAGACAGTGAGCTGACTCTTGATGTACACACTTCCTGATGTAAGAGGCTCTGGTGCCTTTGGGCTCCAAATCCAAGACAAACTTCACTCTACTAAAGATATGTTTGCAATGTCTAAGGATGTATTAGAATTACAGAGCAGTGTCAGAGAACAATGGGGGTGTAACTATCATACATCACTGAGAAGTATTTTTGTCAGGTTTTTTTTTTTTAAACTGTTATGGAGTATTTAGAAACACTAAGTTTTCCTGATCCTATTTTGAATGTTGACTGTCACTTAGAATCAGGCTGCTATGTATAAAGACACAATCAACAGTGTTTAATAAACCAATAGTCAGAGCAATTTAATCAGGGTGATGTCTTTATTGGGTTTTTAAAAATCCCATTAACATGATGGAAGTTTTAAATAATCTTCTTAAAACTTACTTCATTTCCTAATTACCCAAGACTATTTTTTTTTTGACAAAAAAAATGAAATGCCCTCAAGGCTCGTCAGAACCTATACTGCAAGATGTTTTAAGTATTATGAAAATGGTGAGGGAAGCTGCCCCAGATTCCAGAATGACTCTTTCCCAGTGACTGAGGTTGATATCATCTTCCTTAGAAACCTAAAACTTCAACTTGACTACATTTAAATTACTCATGATGCCTGAGCTATTTGGGAACTTGCTTTAATATAGCAAATACATGGCAGGAAGTTAAATACCAGAAGATATTTAAATGACAACAGGAATATAAGTATGCATTATTCAACACCAAGACAAGCTGATATGCAGATCAGACAGGTCACCGCCCCTAGGTGATAGCCCTTTCAAACTCACACAGAGTTAGTTCTTAATAAGGAAGCCAGCTTTGGGGAAGTAATTTGCATCATGGATTGGGAAAAGGTGCACAGACTCTGCTCCCTGAATAAGCACTGTGTGCTGGCTTGATCCCCTGCACTGTGCATGTGGTGATTAACCATGCTGCCCCCGTATTTGCATATTCAAAGTTGGCTTTTTCTGGGAGTTGCCCTTACTATGGAGATGACAAAGATATATCCCATTTGATTCCAAAAGTATGACCTGCCTTGCTCCACTGTAGCAGTAGAAACAGATCAGGGAGTTGTATCTCCATCACTTGCTGCTCACCCCTGAACTGCCCTCCCTTCACTGAGAGTAGAGACCTTCAACAAGACAGATAGCGCACCCCTCCATCCCCCCTCCCCCCCTTTCCTCCCCCCCACCAGCTAGGTATGTTGGTACCGCTAAACAGAGATGGGGACCCAGGAGCTGTAATTGTCATAGTTTCCTCCTCACCCTGTTGCAATCTGTTTCCAGACATAACCCATAGTGTTGAGTGGCTCTTTCCAGCTCAAACAAACTGATGCAGTACCTTGTGTGTGTCTATACACTTGGGTTGCACCTCCTGCCTTGTCTCTAGCCCCTTATCATGATATTTGCTACAGTAAGACAATTACTGGCAGTATCTTTTTTAAAATTTTTAAGTTTCATGAACTTAAGGCACAGACTTCTTTCCTTCTAGCAGGTGCTTAGGCAGATGGGTTTTGATTGCAGTCTGTAGAACTTTGCTGTAACCTCATGTCCTCTGTAAATTTGAATATCATAGCCCATGAATATAGTACCCCAAAACAGCAATAGCTGCAGAAGGAGTCCCCAAAGGGAACTTCTATGCTGTGACTAGCCTGGTGTCTTTGGAAGTTGTTCTCTCTTCCCACCTACTGCAGCAATTATGTGAATTGCACGTCCCCTAGAGCTAACACGAGAGGTGAATCATTTTTCTCTCTTCTTCTCTCCCACAGGGATGATGAAGTATTTGCTAACTACCAAAATTATAAAGTCCAGAGACTTTGGGAAACTTTTCTGGTCTGAGAGTGTATGTGATATTACTTCTTAATTTTAATATTGACTGGAAAGATAAGAACAATACACCAACAAGAGCTTGTATTTCTACACCCTGATTCCCATTAGCTAAGTAATCGGCATCTTCATCTTCATGCAATAACCCTGGGAAGTGAGTTTGTTCATTCATTTACCAATAAGTATTCGCTACTGAGCTACAAAACAAGGTTTATAAACATCACCTTGATGGTATTTGTATAATGTAATGTGAAAGAAAAAATGTGATCATACAGTAAGAAAAAAATAACCTGTATGCTTGGGAAAAGTCTACAGGGGAAGGAGAAACAGACTTTTTAGTTTCGAATTTGGGAACATGGGCTTTTCTCAGAAGGTTCTTCCTCACTGAGTTGAATTGTAACAAGATTCACCAGATGTGAAGAACAAACAGGATTACATTATGATGGGATTTCTTCCTTTTATGGTAGTAACTTTAATCAGTTCAAATCAGAAAAGAAAGAATAGAACAAAAATGTATAACCAAATCTAAAGTGATAAAACTGCATGGTTAAGTAGATTCTAAGCTTTCCTGAGATTAATAACAAACAATGTTATCAGTGTATGCCTCTGAAGTCTAAGATGGCCAGGATCTAAAGGCTGGTCTCTTATAAGGGCTTTCTTGCCATTTTACAGAAGATGGAAGGGAAACAGAACAAGAAGAGACCACCCTTACTTTTACAAAGGTACAAACACCACCCGTGAGTGTAGAATGCTCATGATTTAGCTACGCCCAAAAGTAATACTGTTATGCAGGGAATTAAATTTCAGCATGAGCCATGGAGGAGAAAAACATTCCTTCCAAACAAAATGATAGGCAGAGTGATAAGACCATTGTAGAAGTATGGGCACATGTTGTATATTTAGAACAGCTACAAAGAACATATATTGATATGTATGTGTGTGTCTCTGTGTGTGTGTGTGTGTGTGTGTGTGTGTGTAACACCTGAGAATCTCAAAATTGCCTCATTCTGAAAGAATTACATTCCATATAAGTATATGATTTGTTCCCTTGGTAGGCAAGATGTGTGTGTGTGTGTGTGTGTGTGTGTGTGTGTGAATTTGTTCAATTTTTGAAATATTAGGTGCTTATAAGCTTGGCATTGTACACTTAAATTATAGTTTCATGGTGCTATTTCTGTGGATGGATACAAGATTATTAAATATTTCAGTGCCTTAATCTGTAAAAAAATCTACTTTGAATTCTCATTGCAGTCATTATTTACTTACAATTGAAGAAGACCGTTTCTTCAGTAGATATTAATTTTAGAGTGCTTTATTATGATTTAGCATCATTAATTTATCTAACCTATTTTCACACAGTAATTGGCTGAGCTCCTCTGGGACTAAAGATGTGCACAAAAAATCATCATTGGCGATTGCTTCTGCCAAGTACAATTTTAAAAACAGAGTGATGGACTCACTTAGCCATGAAGACAGTTGGCAAAGCCGACCGAAGGAGAGCCCTTAATCAGGATCTTCAACTCACTATCAAGGGTCCATAGACCATCAGAAGTAACAGTACATCTCTGCCCGAGAAAGAGCAGGTGTCTATAGAAGGAGGACTCCGGACTTTGAATGGTCCTTTTATGAAGGGCTAGGCCATAGAGGACTTGTCCAATTTCATCCTGTTTTCTTCCATAAAGTTTCCATTTCTCCTCAAGGAGGCTTCATCTTGGATCTGCCATATCCTTTTTATTTTTTACTCATAGAATTTTTCCTGAAATCAATGGAGTCATACTCTGTCAGCATTTCCTGCCCAAGAAAGGAGATCCTGAAGCCATCTTCATGCTGTATGCTCTTCCTCTAAGTCTTCCTTGGCATTCTCCTAGTGATACTGCTTAGAATGTTGGCCTGTTAGCCATAAAGCTGAAATGAAGTAACAGAAGGGGCATTGGGCTTTGAACCAGGAGAAGATTATGCCAGAATTGGAATGAGGGCAAATTATTTCACCCCTCTGATCTTTGTTTCTTCAGTCCTAATATGGTGATATTATGAGCCTCCCAAGATTCTCCTGAGAACTGAATGGGTTAATGTCTTTTTAACTGTTAAGTGTAGCAACTACCCTTGGATAGTTAATTGCATCTTCATCTTTAGTGTCTTTCCAAAATAAAGTCAGATTTTTTTTCCAGTCAGATGATGCTGGTTATTTTTATTTTGCTATTTCTCTATAATATCACCATTTTAAAAGCAACCCATATTAAACAATATGAAAATATAAGTTAAAGAAAATTAGTATGTCCACGCTGAGACAGTTTTGCTGAAATCTTTCCTGTATCCTTATAATCTTAATTGTTTTTCATCCCAATAATTATGTCTTTTTTAAGAGCATGCTTTCAAGGTCATCAATATTTCACATAGAAACTTACCAATTAATCTTTACCATATAAATTAGGAAATGGTACACATCCCTACAGTTTGAAATGAGAAGCACTGAGCTGTCAAAGTTTGTAGTGGTAGATTATTCCTGTGTGAAAAATGCTTATTTGAAAGTAGGACTGCTCAGATAGAATTTATATATTTGCCACCGTCATTGTCTTTGAAATGGATGCTTTATATAATCGTATCTTTTTTTTTAAAAAAATTATATTGCTTTTAGGCAGCCTCTGGATTTTTTTCTCATTAAAATGTTTTTGAGTTATATGAGGAAATTTTAATTGCATTTTGTAGACACATGCCAGTTTTATTTTTACATAAATTAAGCAAATAACCTACACTGCTACGAGAAGCCATTTACTGCCATCGACAATACTTTTATGAAAGTTTTGGAAAGTTACAAAAGATCAGAATTTTATTTGCTTGTATTGGCATAATCTGGAAGAAGATGTAGGAATAGTTGGTGAAATGACATTCCAAAACTATTTTGAGCAATGTCACCAAGAGTGGACCAACACTGCCAACTGGACTACACCAAAGTAGACAGAACTCATAGGACTGTGTGACTCATGGTGTTCCTGCTGCGGCGTGGTTGCAGTTCACATACGAGCGATTTCCAATTTGACTTTAAAAACATCAACCAATCCTGTAATTGATCATTTTAGGTAACTAAGATCCACAGTCTCCAATGCAACCTAGCATGTCTTCTTAAGGGAGTGGTTGGAGGTAGACATGGCATCTGGCTTGCCAAAGGATCTCTATTACCTTCCCAATCAGGTTTTACTAAGACATTTCCACAGTTATCTGCTTTGCTCATGGGAGCTCAATAACAACAGTTAATTATGATATGAGAATTTCTTGGCTTAAAATATGTCAAACCAAATAAAACTTACTCTTAGCCCTTTAGAGAATTTGAGGTCAGATGAAAGCCTTCATAGGGATACTTTTACTTGGCTGCTAATCCTTCCTGTAGAACAAAAAAACAATCATTTCACAAACTAAAATTTAAAAAAAAATTAAATGATACAGATGAATCTTATTTTTCAACTAACATTCCAATAGCTTAAAAATCATCTCCTACTGGCTTTCCGGCTCTGCTGCTAGCAACTCTTGTCAGATGAGCAAGCAAGTGGCAAAGTCACACTGACCAAATTCCAGGACACCAGGCAAGAGATCATGGACAAGAGAGTCACACTAATGTAATAAACATAGTCATTTAGCTTCTCATACAGCCTTTTTCCCCCTATTTTTGTTATTTGTCGAAAAGTGGAGAAACATCATCTTCTATCTGTGCCTCAATAGAAACAAATGCCATGGTTTCTAGGTGCCGATAACCAAATACTGTTATCACCTGATTCAAGTTTAAGTACTGTTCAACTAAAAGAAGAAAGCTTAGCAGAAAGGCTGCTTTCAGAAAAAGGTGAGAGTGTGTGGGCATTTGCAAGAGAAAGATATGGTTTGTGTTGCTCTTCTTGTCCCAGAAACAAAGACTTACCTGGGTGATCAATAGTGCAGCTCAGTAGAAAGAATAAAACATTTGGAAGGAGAAAGATCCGTGTTCAAATCTCAACTTCTACCTTTCAGAATTATTATGACGATTGCATGTCTCAACGGCATTGACAAATATAAACAGCTGCTGGTATTATTATTTTGTTAGTCTACAGCAGCCCTTAAGAACACCAAGAGGATTATGTAATAGTATTAACATTCATGTAATACCCAAATGTATTCTGTATATCTTAAAGAATAGGGGGTCTATCTCAACTGAGGCTTTTAGCTTCAAATCTTGAGATAAATATAACATGGAGTCATTAATGACAGAGGCTAGAAAGGTAAAAAGGGACCATTGAAAGGGAGGCTAATGAGGGTCATATCTTGATGATAACCAACAACTGTCTAATTGGACTTAAGACCCAATCAATAAGAGAAAACACAGTCCTGATCCTGGAAACCCAACTGTTTTCCCAGGACTAATGGTGGTAATGGATCTTAGAGAAGAATCTCATGCTGCTACTTTACTAAACCAATGTAATTCTTACATTCTACATACTTTAGGCTTATCTGTACAGCAAGTGTATCTGTCACCCCCATCAATGAAACTTATTTCTCTTTGCAATAGATGGAGAGCATTATAGAAGACCCAAAACCTAGTCAAAATAGAGAAAGCAGCTGATGATGGGGTGCCTAGGCACCATAGATGCACACACCACTCTGGTAGGCTCTGGAGGAGAATAAGGGGAAGAATGATTATCAGAATCAGAGGAGCAGAGAGTCTGCTGTGAGAATGTATTCCCTGGAAATAAATGACAAGGAAGCGTCATCCAGTATCTCAACAGCATGACTGCTTAAAGAAGACCTGAGCAATAGACATCCTAACAAGAGAGAGAGACACCATGGGATCCCACCCCTTAATAAAGAACCATAGGCACCTAAAGCAGGCTAGCACAGGACTAGTCTTCCCTAAGAGTGAGCCCCCTAATTTGTTATTCAATATCAAATTGATCACCTCAGAAATCACATACATACAAGTAACACTTAGTAGACTAAACTGTATTTATATATTTATATGTGTAACAGTAACAAAGCAAAAAAAAATGAGACAAAGAAAAAAAGAATTCTAGGTTTCCAGGATCAGGGGTGTGTTTTCTTCTATCAGGCCTTAAGTTCAACTAGACATAACTCAAAGAAAATGAGAGAGCAAGGGAGGGGACGTTTGGGAGGATGGTGGGAGGAAATGGAAGGGGGGATGTCGTAATTATATTTTATATTCAAATAATAAAGTTAGCAAATAGTAAAATTCCCCGGGGGCTTTAAATGTCACATTGCCAAAGCCTGTGATCTCAAACAACTGCTTCAGAGAGTGGAAACGTTTGTTTTCTTATGTCTCTGTTTTATTCTTTCTACTGTTTGAGGGTCTATTTTCTTATACCTCTGAATATTTTTATGGAGAGTACTTGTAGATGAAGGAGGAAGGCATAACACAGGTTACAAAGAGAAAATGCTGGACCTATTACCGACTTTTAAATGCCCATACTTCAGAGTCTTAACAAAGTTGTGTGTGAAAACTATTTTGAGGTCCTCTCTCACACTTTATTAACAATCTTGAAAGTTTTCTTCTAAGACAACAGAGATCAGTGTCAATAGAGCTCAATGTATCATCTCAGATAATGAAATTTATTTAACACAAAAGTACATGTTCTCATAAGCAACTTGTAACTTAAATCATTGTTAATGGCAATCTGGCTCTATAATATCTTTACAGGACTGATTTTGAATATCGCATGCTCTTCTGACATTCTGGCTGTACAATGCAGGACAGGAAAACACTTGGGCACCTAGAATTGTTTCTTTCCCTATTTTGTGATGCCTTGCTGTTAAAGCTCATTTTATTAGTTCAACTTGGACACTGTGTTAACCCTCAGGCCACAAAGTATTGGCAAGCATTTGATTTCATTTTTCCCATTGGCATAGCTGCCTTTCAAGAAACAGTCCCTCCCTTTCTTTTGTTTGAATTGGCTACAGTATTTCTTGCTTAAGGGATTTACCAGAATCTGGCTATACCTGGGACTGAGTTAAAATCAGGGTAGAGAGATGGGAATGGGAAGGTTATAAACTGACCACTGAGTGGATAACATCATTCTTCCAGAAAAACACATGCACACTATGATCCCTGACTTACAGAGGTGGAAAAATGAACAGAACATATGGTAAAGTGAAAAATTAATATTAATAGATGGAAAACCTATTTCCCCAACAGACATTTTATTTTAATATTGTTCTCTACTGGAATGATTTATTTGACTCTCTAATCTACTTGAAATGAGCAATAGGATAAAAATGTGTGTGTGTGTCTGTGTATGTTTGTGTGTGTGTATAATATATATTAAATGATATATATATATATATATATATATATATATATATATATCACTTAGAGCAGAAGCAAAAAGAGATAAAAATGAAAAACAATTTTTAAAAATCCCAGATTCTATATATCTAAAAAATCTGTAGATTTAAATTTTTGTCCAAAAATCTGTTGCAGTGTTTGCTAAACAGAACATTACTTTGCTGTGTTTTTAGCATCAGGTTAAAATATAATTTAAAAATGCTTAGAAATACAAAGCATTATTACTTATTCATGCCTGTGTAAGTATATCTCTTACATTTAAACAGTCTGGACAAGAAAAGCAAAGCAGACTCTAACCAAGGAACAATCAGAGCTCTTATGAAAGACTCAAAGAACTTGCTGAGTAACACATGACTTTGAAAGTCAACAAGAAATATTAACACTAGACCAATGTGTGCTTTTGGTTCTGTATCAAGATTACATAATGGGATGGAGTTGAATAGAAGTGATGGAGTCAGTGGTTTAGTCATTGCTGAGGTCTTAACTTCGACCTTCACTCTATTGACCAAGTGTTATTTTCCCACCACTACCCCACTCCACATCTCACCTCACTGTATCATCATGAAAAAGATGTCTAATATGGTAGGCAGTTGTCTATTCATTCAGCATCCCCTTGTAGTTGGGTTTTCTTTCTTAGAATCTATTGGCTGGTTACTGAAATTGATGGATTAACATAGCAATAAAAGTGCAAGAGGAAACAGGTGTTGGCCATTGCTCATCAAAGATGGCTGTTTCAGAAACAGTGTCCATAAGCTTGCTCTATCTTCGATTGATTTATTCGTCAAGGTTGTTGTTTTTTATACCTACTGTGCTATGTCAGCTGCATTTAAACTATGCACCAAACTGCGGGAGTCCCCAAGTCCCAATCAGAAGCCTTGTGGGGTCAAATCTATTTCCATAATAATTCTGTCATTGATGCTTCGCTTTCATTCTCATTTCCCAAGTATGTCATGGAGTTTTCCAGTGTCTCGGAAGCCTAAATGGAATTATTTTCTGAGGCTTTCTGGTATGCATGTTTGTGTATGTTAGTGACTAAAATTTTCTCCATTTTAACTTAGAATACAATAAACAGATATTGTCAGAATCGCATAGACACGTTCTCCTTGGGACCTACAATAATTTTAGACACATTCTGGAATCCAGAACTCTGAGGACACTTGTGTTATGCAACATAGTAGTTAGAACTCAGCACTATCAATAATGGACTAATGTTGTGTGGGTACCTCTTTTCTGTTTTCCAATTTGGTGGCAGAACCTAATAGTTCAGAGCCTGTTCTTTCTAGTCTAAACATTTAATTAGTCCACTAATGTTTTCCTGCTACATCAATAGAATTAAAATCTGTTTAAATTCTGTGGATCTATATAGTCCTAAGTGTCAAAATCTAAATGAGAATGATTCTCATTTCTCAGTAACTATGTGCATAAAAGAAGGGTCTTAAATTTACATTCCAGAGAATATGCTCATTGATAATGGTGATTAGTAACAATTAGAGGCTATGGATTAATGATCTTATGCATTTAGCATATGCTATCCTGCAAGTAAGAAGTTGACCCAAGAACTTCTACAAAGTGCGATTTACTAATTTTAAAATCTAATATTACCAAAAGAAATAAAAAATAGAGTTCTTAAAAGTAGAGTTCTGGAAGCTGGAGAGAGGACTCAGGGGTTAAGATCACTGGCTGCTCTTCCAGAGATCCAGGGTTCAATTCCTAGTACCCACAGGGCAGCTCACAACTATGTGTAACTACAGTTCCAGTGGATTGGATGCCCTCTTCCTGCCTTTGAAATCACCAGCTATGCATGTGGTACACATACATACATTCATGCAAAATAACCATATACATAAAATAAGTAAGGATATTTATTTTTTAAGTAGAATTACATTTTATGTTGATAAGTATTTTATGTTTTATAAATGGGACTTCAATCTTTCTTGTTAGCACACTGCTGTGTATTTTTGTCAGTCACTATTTATGGGGGACATAGAGTATACTTACGGAATTGTGAAAACATGAATGAAGAAAGCCCAATTTCTGCCCTCAGAAAGCTCACAATTTATAGAAAAAAAAAGCATGGTGTCCAGGAAGAGGAGATGCATATTTATTGACCATCTTTTCTTGAGAAACTTATTCAGTAAATATCTAAGGTGTAGAAGAAACCCAATGGTATTCCAGGTACAGAGAACACCAAGCATAAGCACACACACACACACACACACACACACCCCACAGTCAATTGTTCTGTTCAAGAAACAACATGAGGTTATATGATTACATGACCTGGGTAGTGATTGGTGATGGGTAAGAAATTAAGAATGGAATTTGATCATGAAAGGATTGACTTGCTGTTTTGGACCACTTGGATTTCATTTACCTTTTCATAAAAGTTCTATACCAAAAGGTCTGTGTGGGCCGGGCAAATGCTATGATTATTGGATATTCTGTAAGCGATACTTTTGATTTATTTTCTAATTTTGAAATGCAAAGCTTCCTTAGTTTTTAGTAGAATATGGAAAGGTATATACATTTAACTAAACCTCTTGATTTTCTCAGTAGTAAAATCTAATTTGTTAACACCTTGAATTTACACTGGTAAGCTGCACTGAGACCTGAAGGTGCTGGCTCATAAGCAGTGATAACACAACGGGTTTTTATTTTATGAAAGCCAATCTGGAGACTGTGGACAGGTCAGACAGAAAGAACATCTTCAGTAGAAATGCTAGCCACACGGATGGTGGATGGGATTGCAGTGTCACTGAGAGACAGCACTTGGAAAAAGTTATTCAGCCCTATTTGAAACAGTTACAGCCACAGTCTAAACATTTTATTCTCATAAGCGTTTCCTGTGACATAGACTGTGATTTTTTTTCAGAAGTGAACACATCTGTTAAGTTTAGGAATCATTTTGGAGTAGGAATTAGAAAGATAGTAAAAGCCAGAGGATCAAGGAGTTTGGTATGAGATTGTCTCTCTCAGGAATATCAGAATTTACACTCATGAAATCTCACCAATTTGACTGCCTAAACATTAGTTGAAGAAGGATAATAGACATGCTAACGTGGATAAAAAGAAACACATGAGGCTTCAACTGTACCCAAAGAACTATAAGTAACTAAAGGATGCTGGGAGTGAGAAAATATAATTTTTTAAGCACACAAATTGTCAGTCTTGAAAACATGCATATAATTAAAATTATATGAATTGAGCAAGTTGTTTTTATATATTTGGGCATATATATTAATATAGTTAACAGATACACACACAAACACACACATAAACACACTCACACACATACATTATACAATTAATGAGAAAAGAGACCAAGAATTTGAAAGATAGAAAAAAAAGAGGTATATAGGACAGTTTGGAGGAAGAAAGAAATGGGAAAATGGTTTAATTGTACCACAACATCAAAAAAATAAAGAAATAATATTTTAAAAGGATGAAGAAAGACATGTTTTCTTATTTGTAGGGGGAAAAAATCTCAAGAAAGATGCCCGGCGGCAGAAAGCCATCTCTAAGGACAGCAGCATTATTGATCTCGCTGCTCAGGGACCCCAAGAAGCAGAGGGCAGAAGCTAACATGAAGATATTGCCTAAGCATGCTTGTTAGACTATTTGTTTTCCAGATCTAAACCCGGATATTGGCAGATGACTCTATCTGTACCACATACCTGATGGCCATCTTCCCACAGAGCAAAGTGTCTCAAACAAAAGTACTTTTGAGCTCTGTGCAGAGTTAATGCAAATGGGGCTTTGGCAAAGTTTTCCTCAGAAAGCTGCCCAAATTCCCCTCCTCATTTCTTCCTGCCTTACTGGTTTGGGTAAATAAAATATTTATGATTTGGTAATAAAATCTCCCAAATACTAAGCCCTTTCATATGTCCACAAGGTGTGGGGAAACTTCAGAAGGGCTGAAAATAGTGGGATTTAGCTGACGTCCTTGAGTGGAACTGGACCACTCTAGAGTTCCTACCTGATGTCTCCTTGAGTTAAGGACATAAGTGGTCTTTTGTTTGATTTTCACTTTAGGGAAAAATCATCAGGATATATCCACTCAAGGGAACTCTACCTATTGAAAATCATTTGATAGGTTTTTTTTTTCAAATTCATATTGTGTGGATTCTATTGACTAGTCATCACCAGCTTAGCTGCATGGATTTATTAGATTGGGGAGAATATATGAACTGAATTTGCTTTTACTAATCTGTGGCAGTGTGGATAACACCTGACCTCACAGCTCTTATTCAGCCTAATCCAAGGAGCATTGAATCCTACTAACCGTGGGGGCCCCTCATGCCTCTCTGAACCCCAGCCTGCTTGAGTCGTTCAGGCTGTCAGATCCAGATTCTTTGATTTTTCTACTGTGCAAAATGGTAGATTTACAATAGCCATCACGTGCAATTTCTAACGACTTGCTGAGAAAGTATATATGAAGTGGTTTTAGCAGAGTGTCTAGAATATAGAAAATGTTGCTATCGTCACTGTTGGTGTTGGTCATGTTGTTTTTACTCTTCACAGTACTGTTCTAAAGCAGATGTTAGTCAATGTAGACATAAAGTCTGATTGAACCAGTGTGCCTAGCCAGAAGCTCTTAAAGGACTAACAGAGACATTTGTTGGTCACCCTCAAAATATACATTGCATTATTTGTCCTGTGTAACTAAAAATGTCAGAATAAACACAGTTGCTTATATTTTGCTAATTTAGGGGAAATCTAGCTACTTTGTAAGGAATTGAACACTGGAAATTTTGGCTTTTGCTTTTGTTTTTTTTTTTTCCAACTGTAAGGGATGGTTTTACTCATTTGTGCCAATCCATGTCTCATGACATATCAGAATGGTTGGTTCAAGGACTCCAGATGCCATTTGAGAGACAAATGATACCCCTGACTCCAGAGGAATCAATAATCTCATGTGTCTGAGCATTTAACTTTGGAACCTCTTTGTTTATTCTAACCTTCCATAGGAGCAAGTTGACATATGGAGACTTGATCAAATACTTAAAGCAAATATAAATTACAGGGCCCTTACGTACGCAATATCCATAAACTCACTAACTTGCCTTTCAAGATCCTTATAGTAGATTATCCAGTAAAGGTTATTTAGAATGTATTTTAAGTTTTAACACTTCAACCTTAATTCTTGAAATGATATGAGGAAGTATCACAGAATGCTGTACAGTTCTGTGGTGACATAAGCAGATGTTTTACATATTTGAGAAACTATTATGTATTTTATAAGTGTGGAGTTAAGTGGAATTACTGTGTAAGAAATTCTAAAATATTTATGTAACTTCTGTTTTATTGCTCTCTCTGTCCTTCCATCCCCTCCCTCCATCTGTCCCTCTCTGCCTCCCTCCTTCTCTCTCTCCCTCTCTCCCCCTTTCTGTCTGTCTTGCTTTTTAAAAGACAAGCATTTTTCTGTAAAGCAAAATCCCTGAACTTTTTTTGTTTCTCTCTCTCTCTCTCTCTCTCTCTCTCTCTCTCTCTCTCTCTCTCTCTCTGTGGCATTGAGGACATGGTTCATAATGTAACATCTAAAATGGAGACATAGGAATAACAATGAACACTTAAAGTTATTTTATAATGTATAAAAGCTTCTCAATTTTCTTATAAAAATATATAACATATTTTTATATTCTTTCATCTTTTCCCACTTCTCCCAGATTCTCCCTCCCTCCCTAATTATATGTGGTTTCTATTTTTCAAAAAAACAAAAACAAAAGCCAGAAAACTAAATTAAAATAAAATCAAAATCAAAATTAAGATAGAATAATCCAAGCTTTTGAATTTATTTTGATAATAAATGTGCCAACTCTAGAAATAGGATATATATTCTATTTAGAAGGACATAAATTTGATTTTAGCTTTACTGAGTTGGTAGTCCTTTTGTTCATAAAGAAGAGACCTTCTTTTCAGTTTTGTCTCATTCCTCAGTTTGACCTTAATAATAATCCAGTGCTTTAAACTTTATTATGTGCTTAACATGTTTTCATATGCTCTGAAAATCAAGCATGTAGCTCCCAGACTACATGGCAGTTACTGATCATCTACTAAGGGATCAGCACAGCTAGAACCTTCTTTAAATCTCTTGTAATTCTCTTGTTAGGCAACTGATAAGTGACAGGAACCAATCACATGATTGCAAAAGAGAGTTGTCAGCCACAGAGGTCTGTTTTTTCCAAGTCTGTCAGATTATGAAACAATCATTGCATACTACGGTTTGAATCTCTGTCCCTTTGATGACAGAGAAAAATGAAAAAAACCATCAGAAGTACAATCAAATCAAGAGCAGTAAGAGTGGTGTTGAGGACCAGATATGTTCACTGAAGGGAATCTTTAATAATGTCCTTAAATTTGAATTCTATTTCTATCTCCAATAATCTTCAAGTTCATAATTTTAATAACTTTTTTTCAATTAAAATTGTAAACACAGACTATATTAGACCATGAAAAAGGAACTAACTAGAAAAAAATCTGTTTATTATCTTAGTACTCAGTCATAATTCTGCTGGCACGTTTGTTCCTATAGTTCTCTGATTTTATTTCCAACCCAAACATGTATGATAAGTAGGAAATAGCATGGAACAGTTTATCCAGCAGAAGATTCTCAGGAGAAAGGCAGCCAAAAGGACAGCATGATTGATATGTGAGATGTTAACAAGGGGTCCTAGAGCTACAAAATTTTCATTTGATGGCCATAGCAGCCTGAGAGACAGGACAGAATCATAGTCTGACCAGAATCTCATGTACCAAGGTGAGAGAGGGAGGCGGGTGTAATAGGTGGATTTGGGGGGATGTTAGGGGAAAATACTAGCCTGCTTTAGCTCCTGCATTCACATGGAACTCTGTATAAGGAAGAACTGTCTAAAAGTAAGTATTCAGAAGCTTAATTATGGCTGTGTCCAGTTTCTATTTGTCAGGGTTCTCCAGAGAAATATAACCAGTAGGGTGTATTTGTGTACACCCAAGAACATACACATACCTGCATGTGTATCTAAGTGGGGAGGAAGAGCGACAGATTGATTTTGAGGAATTGACAGTTGTGATTCTAGTTGAAACCTACAGAGTAGGCGGACAGGGAGAGACCTGAAGTCTGGAGTTTGAACACAAGCAGCTCAGAGACAGAAGCCCCCACCCCAACCCCTGCCTGAGGCTCTCAATCTTTTTCTTGTAATGTCTTCATCTTACTGGAGGATACCCACCTAAATTCTGGAAGATCACTGTTTCAAGGTAGATCTACTAAAATAGAAGTGGACCTCATCTTTAAACAAAATGCTTGTAGAGAGTCCATTCTAGGTTAACAGATGACCAAAATATCTATATTGTGTGTCCTTTCCAAATTAAAACCCCAAAATAGATCCTTACATAATCTTTGAATGATTTTTTTTAACAAATGATTTTAGCAGCCAGACAATATACTCTAGGTTCCTAAGAAATTGCAATGTAATAAGGGAAAATGATTTTTTGTTTTTTTTAAATTTTAGGTATTCACCTCTGGCAAAGAGGTTTACATATTATTGGTAAGGCACGTTTCAGTTTGTACACAGTATAATAAAGGAAACTGGTAAGGTCATGTTAAAGAGTTCACAATTGTGTTTTAGGTCCTCTGACTCTAGTTACTCACGGAGGCTGACCCACAAAATAGGGGTTTGCATTCCAGCTCAGAAAACAAACAGATTGTTAACCCAATGGAATGTTACCGAGTTATGTTCTTTCTTCAGGTATACATGCATGCACATATCAGCATGTGCACGGACCTCGTGAATACATTCTGCTTATAAGCGCTTATAAAACTCACTCCTTCCTGGAATTCAGCCAGCTTAGCGCTTTATCTGAGGGACAAAGGATGGTCTTTCTAAGACCTGTGAGGTGAGATCTAAGCCTAAGGACCCAGTCAGAGCAGGAGGCCAGGGCTGCTGGGATTTATTAACTGAGAGAAAATAAGTGAGGCGAGGTGGGGTCTGCACTGGAGCTGTATCATCATAATGGAATTTTACTGTAAACATAATGTGAAGTAATACATGGCCATTGAAGCACTCCATTTTGGTGAGGGGAATTATTTAATGCTTTCAGAATTATTAATAAGACTTCAATAATCAGTGCATTTTCAAAATGAAAGGACTCTTTGGACAGAAATTCACTTTGTGAACCTGAAGACGACGTGGAGAGGAAATTATAATGGCAGGGGAATGGAAACGAGCGGGTGTCTTGGGAATTTTCCGTAAAGACCACGTGAACAATCCTATGGGAGGAACGAAACTGATGAGTCCACCTGGGCAAAGGTCAAAATGACAGCGGTCTCCACAAGAAATTTCTGGAAGGGGAAATTAGGATATCATCTAGTTGGTGCAGTTTTCTTCCTTATCGTAGTGCTAGGATTAACATCATATTAGTGATGACTTTGAAGATTATTCTCCCTTCAAAGTTAAAGTTCTAAGTTACAAAAGACATATGAGAAAGAAATTCATCTCAGGATTAAGCACAATTCAAACGAGTGAGAAGAGTCTGGAGTGGGAGGGGCCGGCATCTGGCGCTCTCTCACGTGTCAAGTGGATGGCTCTGTCCTCAACTAATGTAACGCTGGCACTGATGGTGGACGTTCACTTTTAAATTGGAAAGGAAGACTTTATTGTATGTAAGTAATTGTAACCTTTTTTATTTGGGAGGTCTCCCTCTTCATTTTCTCTTGGGAAGTCAGTATACGATAACACTTTTTCCCAGGACAGCCGGGACTACACAGAGAAACCCTGTCTCGAAAAAAACAAAAAAAAAAAAAAACAAAAAAATAAAAATAAAAAATAAAAAACACTTTTTCAATTATCAGTGGAGATAGACCAAGCCACTGTAAAATCATTCTGAGATGGCCATTCAGAAAGAAGCATTTTTGCTTACATGACCACTACATTACTGTTTATTACAAATGACGGGATGTGTATGTCTGTGGGTATATAGATAGACATTACATAGGGAGTTGCAAAGAAAGTTGAGTTTTCATCAAATACCACAGAAAAGGATTTGCTTTGTTTGAACATCCAAATGTTGAAAAGTGCCTGTAAAAATGGGAACCCCCGAAGCTCTCGATAATCAATTCTTTTTCCAAGACCACTATCTTCACCCTTCACTGGGTTATGGAAAGAACATTTTTATTGGCTTCCCTCTATTTTGAGTATTTCCAAATCCATCATCTTTTGCAGTTTTGTGAAGACAACCTTCCAAGAAAACAACACCTATAGACCATGTCTGGAGTAGGTTCCAAACATTTTAGGAGAATAAGAGGATGGAATGAAGAAGGAGGAAAAGGAGGAAAGGGAGGAAGAGGAGGAAGCAGACTATTCATTGACTATTGAATAAGAGAAAGGCTTTGTTTTACTGAAAAGCATGTATTATTGAGCCTTTTGAATTAACTGAGTCCATATTCTCCCACTATTCTAATGCCTTCTTAAACAATGTGTAGTTATAGGATAAAATTTTACTCCATTGATAATTGCACCTTTCTAGACATAGACTCAGAACTAAGTGAAAGTGAAATATTTTGCTCATTTTTAAGTTTCTTACTTCTCCTGGCATGTAAGATCTTGACAATCAAAAGAAGTTCCTGCTTTTCTACTCTCTTCATGTCCTATGACGTGACCACCCTGGAAACTGCTGAGTAGAAGTTAGTCACTGTAACCTCTGGGAATGGACGCTGTCCTCTCATGCCAGTGTTTACATGTCATGAATCTAAGAATGTTTCCTCAAATCAGGTCTGAGTTTTGCACTTTATTTTCTGTATCTTCAAAATGAAAATTAATCACGAGAGATTTGAGGAATTCTTTGCCATGTGAAACGTGAGATCATATTGTGTGTCTGACGTATCCCGTGTGATGCCCAGCACTCATTGACTTGTTCAGTAGATGGAATAATTTTGTGTTAGTGCATAAATGTCTCCAGTCTCATGGGCCCAGGCAACTCTGCCTCACAACCTTCCAAAGCTTTGTACAAATATTATAAGATCGCTTCATGTAGTGGCTTATACCTATAATCCTAGCATTCACAAAGTAGAGTTAAAGGATTATCACAAGCTTGAGGCCAGCCTAATCTACACAGTAAGTTTTAAGTTCCACCAATGTCTAAAGATCCTGTTTAAATATCTACCTGTCTGTCTGTCTGTCTGTCTGTCATATCTATCTACTATCATGTCATATCATATCATATCATATCATATCATATCATATCATATCATATCATATCATATATCCATCTATCTATCTATCTATCTATCTATCTATCATCTATCTAATCTGTCATCTATTCATCTATCATCTATCCCATCTATAGCTATTTAATCTGTCAGAAGAGCCTCAGTTATTGTTTACAATGAATGCAATCAATGTCTGAAAGAAATTAGGCCAGGCTTTAGGAAACTCAGGAGGCTGTAAAAGTTAATCATCTTCTCAACATAACCTAAGGGACAAGCCATTAGGATTCATGGCTGTACACTAGAAAACCTGGAACATTTTCCTCCCAACTGATAGCTTCCCCCCCTAAATTTATATGCATGGTTGCCTCTGAGATCATTATTTTAATGGTTGTCATTATTATTATCCATTTAAATACAGAGGAATTTAGCTTGAAGAGAAACTATAATCTTTCTTTATTTTAATTCACATTTTGTACAGGAAAACCATGACTTGCAGGTTCAAAGCAGAAAGCCTTTAAAAGGGCTTGTATATGGCCTCATAGGCTTCTTGGACATCAAATAGCTCAGCAAAACAGCATTATGATGATTTAAATGTAAATGAATTAAAAACATATGGATCACATTCCCTGGGAAATACACATGGGTTTGGAAATTAAGGGCGAACTGCCTGACAAAATGCACAGCACTTGGCTTAGCACAAAAAATGCTTGAATAATAGGTTCAATTTTTTTGCCAAATCCCAAAGGCCACAGGTTTGTCCTATGAATATTTTCACCAAGCTGGTGGGTTTTGAGGTTGCACAGCTTTGAGGATCGTGCTAACCTGTCAAAGCCAGCTCCTGCCACCACCACTCCAGTGCCCCTCCTCACATGTTGGGTGTGCTCACCCAAGAATACTAAGTTCTAGGCCAACTGAAATAAGTGAAGATGGGAAGAGATGCTTGGATTTTCCCCTCAGCCTTCCTTTTTCTTTTTTCCTTTCCTGATCCTTCATCTTTTTATCTTGACCATTTTTATTCTTATTTTTTGTCTCTTTCTCCCACCCCCAAGGATCTTGTTTATTCCCTTAAGAAGGAGAATTAATCAGCAGAAGCTTTACCCAGCATGCTTATCATCAGACAAACCTGGGAGTGTTGGTGGAATGAATTTCCCATTGACTAATAAAAGTTTCTTCTTTACAATTAGCCATCGCAGATGGGAAACGTGAAAGCTTTTCTCTAAATGACTTAGCTTTAACCCGGCACAAGAGCAAATCCTGGCTCTTGGGATGCTAAATTTTAAGTGTCTCGGAGCCTCTGGAAAGTAACATCACTTAATTCAGCTTATTTTAAAGAGCAATTTATTGATATTAACATTAATTCTATGCATAATTAATTGATTCCATTCCAACAAGTTGGCACATAGACTATCAGAGATGTGAGGCTAGTTCATTGCTGTTCAGCCTTGACAGAGGCAAGTGTCACAGTAACAAGATCTCACGTGTGTGTGTGTGTGTGTGTGTGTGTGTGTGTGTTACAGAATATACTGCCTCTTGATAAGCGGCTACAGAATGGATAGTTAAATCCATCCTCATGGATTTGCTTCCCATATGGAACTAATTGTCCCTGGAATAGTTAAAGCCAAAAGATCTCTACAATTTCAAAAGCTTCTCTTATCTTTCTCGGCGTATGGCTGTTGACAGGAGCGAAGCACATCTATCCCCATTTATTATATCGGTCTCATCAAGTGCAGACGTGTTGATGGGGGACTGTTAGAGAACCAGATGGTCCGAGTTGGTCTTTTATGTTTTAGGCATTCCCTCTCCCTGATTTTACAAGTCCAGACGAAAGCTGTCCCATGCTTGGGGTGATCTTCTAGGACTTGTCCAGTCTCCTGCTGGTCCTGAACAAGGCACTGAGAACCCAAACAGCAGGTTTCTGTGTCCTTTTCTCCTGTATCACAAGAACGCACGCTTTAAAAAATAAATCTGTTATAGTGCTGTTAGTGGCTCACAAAAAGAAGTCTGTCCAGTGTTAGGACTCTGGTTAAGTCCAAGTTTTCTCCTCAGATTGCTACTGTAGTGCCGCCTTTCCCCTTTTCTTAAGCTGTGTAAATCTAAAATCCCCCATTTACCTTTTTCTTCTCCTGACATTTTTATCTAAACTAATAAAGAACATAAATAGGACAGGGGCAATTAATTCTCTAGTTATCTCTGCCTTTCTCATGGTGTTGATTGACGTTATAGTATTTGATATTTCTGCAACTTGCAGTTGTCCCGGGAATGAGTACTTTAGGCGTATGAACTTAAGGACTCCTATCTTCCATCTTAACAAACATAAGTATCATCAAGTGGCACTGAGAAGGAAAATCAGGCTCAGCTAGGCCTGGAAGATGCCACAAGTCAAGAGCGCACATGCGACATTTAGAAAACCAACCATGGAAGAATTATTCAGTGCAAGAAGTCTTCCCCTCCCCTTGCCTGTTTTCCAGCCAATACTTCTTTCCTCTTCCAAGAATAGGTGGGAAAATGTTCAGAAGGAACCCCACCTACAAAAGTTTGAAATATTGGAAATGAAAAATGCTAACGAGGGAGAGAAGGATCCCTGGGAAAGACCTTTTAGTTTTGTGGAAAATGTCTTGTATTTCCTTTGACCCAGTTTCTTAATCTTCACGTTGAGATTCTAGAGAGCCTTTATCCTAAAGTCTCTCTGTAAGGGTTGACACATAATTGTTGGAGCCCTGTTTGCTTCTGTTTCGCATGCTCACTGCACCCGAATCAATTCTTTGGTCCAGCTAAGGCTGCATTTCTTGCCTTGGTTGCTATCCCTAGTAAATTTCTGTATAGTGGTGCTCAGAGTGAAGATTCTGGGAACTGGACTTTCAGTTCTCTCATCTCCAAAAATAATCAGTTTTTAAAGTTCTTTTGAGTCTACCTTCAGAATATCTTGTTCATGGTTACTACCATGACTGAGCTCATTTAGGTGATAGCTATCAATAATTTTACTCATGAATAATTCATAAAATAATTTTTGCCAGTAGTTCCTAACTTCTTCTTCTTCTTCTTCTTCTTCTTCTTCTTCTTCTTCTTCTTCTTCTTCTTCTTCTTCTTCTTTCTTCTTCTTCTTCTTTTTTTCGAGACAGGGTTTCTCTTTGTAGTTTGGGCTGTCCTGGAACTCACTTTGTAGACCAGGCTGGCCTCGAACTCAGAAATCCGCCTGCCTCTGCCTCCCAAGTGCTGGGATTAAAGGTGTGTGCCACCACCGCCCGGCGGTTCCTAACTTCTACAAAATAAATTTCAACCCTGTGGTGTGTCCAATATTTCTGTTTGCTTTTCCTAAATATACTGTGTACATTTTTTTTGACCCTGGGACAATGACCATAATTTGTACTTTATCTGATAGATCTCTCTGAGAGAAGATGACATGGTCTAAATTCTGGCTCCTTAATCTCTTCAGCCCTGTAACCTGAGATAATTGAACATAGCTCAGAGCAAGGCTTTTGTGCAAAAACAGTGGATGAATGAGTCCAGCCCACTCAGCCTGGTGTTTGACTTCTCAGTGTGACCTCGGATAATTAATTTAACATTTCGGTTCTTTATTTCTACTTTTATAAGAAATTAATAGTACCTACCGCACTGAGATATAAGAACTGAATCACTCAGGACATATAAAGTGGCCCACGGTGGCACCTATGACCCTTATTTTTCTTTTCTTAGGATGTCTATCAAAATCCTTATAAAAATCCCATGATGCTAATTTGTAAGTGAGAAGGATTTGGTGAATTTGTTGCAGAATATTAGAACAGCAGTTTTTTTTTTGTTTGTTTGTTTTTTTTTTTTTTTTTTTTTTTTAAAGGCAGAGGCCAAATGTCATCACTATTTGAAATCATCCTCATGGACTCTACCCTCCTGGGGACTAACCCATTGCTACCTTTATCTCTGTAGATTGTAAATGTATTTCTAGGTGAGCATGTGACAGTATGATATAAGAGTTACCTATGTATGTGTCTCTGTTCCACTTGGGCTTATAAGTCAGGAGTTTCTTCTATGCACAGCTCTTTGTAAAATCCCATCTTAACCTCCGCATCCTTTCCTAGTCTGTGTCAAGCCTGAGCCTGGACACAGGAAGCAGGCCAGAGAAGTTGACTGACTACGTTCTGAGTTGGGTAACGAGCCATTGTCCCACCTTTGTGGCTGCCTTTACAAACACCTAAGGTTTAATTTGGGACTGTGGCTGAGTTGGATGAGCTTCAGAGACCAGAATGTTGTCACAGCAGCAGGGACCCCCACAAACTTGGCTCCTAGAACATTTTGACAAGAAAAAGTGTCAGCATTTCAAGATACCTGAGTGTTTGCTCCCCCGCTTTTTCTCAAACACTGTTGGGGCTTTCATGTGGTCTTACACTTGCTTATTGATACACGGTATTTTTCTTGTTGGGCCAAATGTGGCAACATATTATTTATTCGACACTGCAATAATCTATTCAATTGGATGGAAAAGAACATATTAGTCAAATGAAATTGATGTCTGGTAGCCATGCACACTCACCCAAATAATCTTCCCTTGGATCCCGTTCACAGCTGCTTCTCCCGCTGCTTGACACCCAGCCACATTTGCACACAGGGATTTATTTTCCCTGGCCCTGCTGGGATGCTAAAACCAACTTTCCGATTCAGCCTCCGCCTCAGCCTTTAACGGTTGGACAATAGTAACACTGTGTGATGATTCCCCGGGACAGACTAAGAGGGATGACTGTTTTAATAGCACTTTATGACTCCTCAAGATGGACTGGAAACATCACCACAAGTAGCAAAAGGTATTCGCCAAGGACTGAGGATGCCTGGGTAGTCAGAAGCTGAGCTGGAATCAAAACCACCACCATGGGCAGCGGCAGGACTGAGGTCCTCCTCCTGCATAAATTCCAGGAACTGGAGAGGAAGGTTGAGGACATGGCCATAGGGGCTTTCAGAAATGTGCTAATTGTGCAATATTCACGACTGGTGAGGGAGACATGATAAAATCTCCAGAAAACTGAAAGAGAAACACAGGTTCTTGGCTTGGGGAGAGAGAGAGAGAGAGAGAGAGAGAGAGAGAGAGAGAGAGAGAGAGAGAGAGAGAGAGAGAGAGATCCTTATGAACTGAAGAGAAGAAAATGACAGCATTCAGTAGCTAGTCTTTCATGACTGTCTTGGTCTCTCTCTCTCTCTCTCTCTCTCTCTCTCTCTCTCTCTCTCTTTCTCTCTCTCTCTCTCTCTCTGTCTCCATCTCTCTGTTTCTGTCTCTCTCTGTGCCCCTCCCTCCCTCCCTGCCTGCCTCCCTCTCCCTGTCTGTCTCCCTCCCCATCCTCTCTCTTCCCCCCTCGCTCCTTTCTTTCTTCTCTCTCTTTCTCCCTCTTGCACTTTCACTTCTCTCCCTTCTCTCTCTTCTCTCCCTCCCTTCCCCTACCCCTCTCTCTTCTCTCTCTCTTTCTCCCTCTCTCTCCTCTCTGTCTGTTTGGAACAGGGAAAGACAATGAGACTGTAGAGCTGCTATCCTCCAGGAGCAAACAGACTCTGCAGTGCAGTATCTGTGCTTAGGATCAATATTTAAAAGATTGGTGCACGCAACTAGAAATTCATTGATTTGATTTAGCTTTTAAATTAGATGATTGGAAAGGTCAGATGTAGTTTTGTGTCTTAAGTCTGAACTATGAGCAGCATCTGAAATTCATTTCTAAAATAGTCAAGGAATGAAGCAAAATGCTGGTAGAAAAATTCTCACCTTCTAGGGGCCAAAAACAAACCAAATAGAAAACCAAAACAACACCCATCTCAAAAAAGACCCACTAGTCTATGGTGAGGCAGAATGAGAAGCATTCTCAACCTGCATTTTGTAACAATATTCATACAAATGATGTCTCACCCAGTCAGGTCAAGTCTGTGGGGATGTCTCAGCTAATGTGTGAAGAGTTCTGTTGTGCCAGGGCAGGCTGCCAAAAGTTGTGTATTCATGAAAACCCAAAGGGCCTCCAGGAAGAGACATGAAAAACTTAGCACCACTTCCCAGAACCAAGACCTGAATGGGGGACAAAGGCTGCCTTAAGCCTTGGAGCTTGTAACCTTATATCAGAAGGAATTCATTTGGGAAAAAATTTTAAATATGCCAATGAAATTACACATATCGTATGCCACATACTAAAAATAGTCAATCAGTTGTTTCTTCCAGAGTTCTGTTAGAAAGGTTTCTGAGGCTCTATGACAACCCTATGGGGGAAGAAACCATACTTGTCATCTAATGTTATAACTGAGTTTCCCATTGAACGAGAAAGCACTTATAGATGTATTGTTACATGTTGCTATTCAAATGGGATCTGCTCTGTCTGGGAAACCAACTAGGATTTTTGTAAGAGCAAGTATAAGTCAATTTGGTCACGAATAAGGATAATTATATAAAATTGTCAGTCAAAATGGAAAGAGACTTTTTTCATGTCACCAAACAGTAAGAAGAAAAGCAAGGACAGAGTGAAAACTCTTGTTTGCTATTCATTGCTCTACCATCTCTGTTCTCCCTACCTCCATTTGGGGGAAATGTTACGATAAAGCCTCCCTACCCATGTGCCTCTTTTGCGGAGTCAGAATGCCCAGCTCTTCCACACAACTTAAAAAAAAAATGGGGCTCTTGGAACATTTCATGTGTAAAGAAAAGTTAGAATTTGTCAAGCCTTATAGAAATAAATTTAAATACAGTCTTTTATGTGCCTTACTCTATTCTAGATTTGGAAGAAAGAGATGATTTTCTTTGACTTATGTTGCGGTGCTAAAATCAAGAGAAGAGATTAAACCCGTATATGAAGAATACCAATTTTACATAAAATAATGTAATATCTAGGAAGAAAGTAATTATATTAGTACTTGGAATATAGGATAAGATACAAATGTTTAAAGTGTGAATTACTATAAAGAATTATATATATAGTATGTTTGTAATTGTGCAATTTGAATAGTGCAGAAGTATATAAAACTTTAAAGAAAAACATCCTTTCAGATTCTATTAAGAAAGTATCAAAACTGTGGAAAGCAAGATTTGTTCAGATTTGTAGGAATCACTTCTGGAGAAAACACACTGGCCATGATTTGTCAAAGGGAGGACGTGGGAGCCACCAACAAGCAAAATAAGAGGGGAAGAACTCTAAATGTAAAGAAGAGAGGGCTTGCATTCAAGTTAGAATGACAGCAGAGGTAGAAATAATGACTAAGGAGGTGGAGCAGAAACTGTCCTTGATGGTGGGACCTCACATTGCTAAACCCCACCAGTGTACCCTCTCACTTCTCACATCTAAGCACATTATAGCACTGCCTTTTGCTCCAGACATAGCGCTGTGATGTCTTCTAAAATAATTTCCATTATGTATGGCTGCTTGGATTTAGATTTGTAAAGTGAGTTAGGATTAGAACTTATGATCCTCACTCACATTAACAGTTGGAGGCTGCAGTGAATGCTTATGGTTAGTGGGGGGCCATACTGTATGACATAGACAGTGTTTCCATCATTGTAGAACATTGCATGGGAAAGCCCTGATCTAGACAGCAGGAGCAAAAGTCCGGGTTTATAGAACTAGCTTCATAAAGCCAAAACGAAATAGTCTGCACTATTGTAAAGAGATGTTTACTTCCTTTCTGTTATTTTTCTAATATCTCTTCCTCAAGTCTCGATGCTGGGTATATGCAACAAATGTTGGCTGTGGACTTGCTTCTGCTTTTGTTTGATGATCTAGCTGGCTATATAAGCCAATGCAGGGTTTTGTGGCATTTTGTGATTTTTCTTTGTTTCTCTCTTGAGGGTAGAATGCTATTGATCAATTTTTTCCCAGCTGAAATCATTAAATGTAGAAGGAGTCTTGGTGAATTACCACCACAACTACTACTACTACTACTACTACTACTACTACTACTACTACTATTACTACGACTACTGCTATTATTACTACAACTACTGCTACTACTACTACCACCACCACTACCACTACCACTACCACTGCCACTGCCACTACCACTACCACTACCACTACCACTACCACGACTATGACGATGACGACTATGACGACTACGACGACGATGATTACTATTAATTTCCAGTCTTCAAGACTGCTCTTCAAGAGCAGGCTTTCCACTCATTTGTTAGCCAATGAGCACACTGAAATATTAAAATAAGGACACATAATCAGGAAGGGACAAGAAAGGGATAAACACTGCTCTCTGGACACAAACTGGAATGCTATCACTGCATATTTCCTACTTTGTAGAAAGGGAGTACACAGAGATTGTTATAAGTGGTAAGTATAAATGGGGTAGGTCAGGGCCCACGAAGGTCACTCAGCAAGGAAAGGTACTTGCTCCTAAGCCTAATGATCTGAGTTCCATACTCTGGACTTACATGCTGGTAGGAGAAACTGATTCCTATGAGTTGTCCTCTGACCACCAAACATGTAGCGTGATATGCAAGCTTGCACCCCTACAAGTAAACTCAAGCAATATAATTGAGTAAGATTTTAAAGGCAAGGCAGACAATGTCCTAATTTTCTTCCTGGTGACATTCCCATCTGAATTTGTGCACACGAAAAAAATTCTGCCTCATCTTTTAAGAATAAAAGTCCATAATTTTCCATTTGCTCATGACCAGTTCTAGACATCTTGTCATTTTTGCCACTTGAATATTCAATCGGGGGGAGCTTTTCTGAAGAGTTTTATGAACTCATAAATCTTTCACTGGCCCCAAACTTTTAAAGTCAATTCGCAGCAATTCATCCGCATTAGTAACTCAAAAGACCAGTATACTGTTTGGTACTATTAAACACCAGGCATGAAGTTTGTTTTTCACTGTTCCAAAGAACAAAATCAGATTCTTTACTAGTTTGAGGTCTGCTAGCCTCTAGTCTACGGCCCACCAATTTTCCTATGACAGTGACACATACTTCTTTTGACACAAAGCAGTTCCTGGTCAAAGAAGGACTGGTTAGATTCAGGGTCAGTCTTTTTTTTTCCCTTGTCTTCTCATCTACTTTATTTCTAGGTGAGTGGTAGCTCTTGGGTATAAAGCTTGGCAATATTTCAGAGAAACCTCCTTTTCTCTTCATACTAAAATTCTGAATATAGTGTGCTTTGCTATGATGTTTTGATTTTAGATACAGTTAATGAAGCACAGTAGACCGAAGAGGAGGAAAATCTGTGCAAAAGTTTATATTAAACATAAGAATCTCAGAATCAGAATCAGTGCACTGGATTTGAATAGCTCATTTGACCCACCAGGTTGTCATAATTTTTCTCCTGAAAGTGGCTATAGTCATGGTGTACTGTAATACTCTGTAGCTGTTAATGAGCCAAAGTCACTGTTTCAGACTACACATTCCTAACCTTTAATGGTTTTGGTTACTCTGATGGGTTTAATTAATTAAAAAAAAGAAAAATTTATTCCAAACTCACTACTCTGCTGGAAAATCTGCTGGAAACACCATCCTTTTCCTTATCTTCTGAAAATTACACAAACACACGGGGCATTTAGTTTTGAATATTTTTACTTCATTTTGATTACTTTTCCTTGTCTGATTTCTTATTGCTCTGGAACACTCATAAAGTATAAGGATGACAGTAGTCTCCTCCAGGAAACCAGGAGACTCTTGCGTCTATACAAGTACTGTGAAAGAACCAAAATCAGGAAAATAAGATTTTTTTTCTGATGCCTGTTCAAGGCTAGCCAAAACTTAAAAGTTGTGTTTACAAAAGCATGCAAACAAACATGACTCTCACCATCTCCCATTTTCCAGAAAGAAAATCAAATTTCAAGCATTAAATAGTACTAATTTTCACAGTAGCTGTAACTTTTAATTTGTACCTTTGGTCACCATCTTTTATACATTTTAATACAACACAAATGAAATCTTTAAACAAAGCTTTATGGGTCATCTGATTACCAAAGAAATAGTTGTAAGTGCTATTTAAGAATGATTTTTATTGCAAGATCTTTGTACATTATCAATCAATTCAAGCAGAATTTTTTTAAAAAAAAGATTAGAATATAATCCTTCTGTGGTGCGTTTTCAATAACAGTGAAATTTTTTTCCTTATGTGTATATGTCAAACTTTGACTCATTTTCCCAAAAATGCAATTCTTAATAGCAGCAATACTTCATAATATGGTAACATCCTTAATCACGTTGAATATTTTCTTGTGCCTTAGATACATTTTGAAAGTAATTATTTGAACCAAAAGACTTGGTTTTAGATACTAATGCTCCTGTAAAGTCATTCTCTCTATTTAAAAAATTCCACATTTACCATGCACTGCATATATCCCTAGTATTTGGGACATTTTTTTTAAGTCTCTGTTTTTATTTATGAACATTTGTTCATAATATTGTAATTAGAAGCATACACACTGGAACTTTTCTTTGAAAATGTTTTCTTTGTTTATTCAATCTTCCAACATAGGGAAACTTTTTGCTACCTCTTTCTCTTTAAGCTGGGCATCTATACGACTCCATTTTCAGTGTGATCTCTATTGATTATCCCACAAAAACATTTCGGTTTCTTTGATTCATCAAAGAAGCATATGCACTTCTGTAGCTGCCACCGAAAAAGTTTATTTTTTTTTAAACCTGCAGTATATTACTTCTCTGATTGTGTGTAGTTCTAAGGAAAAGTTAGTATAAAGAAATCTGCAGGTTTCTAAAGGTAATTTCTATACATACTTTTCAAGGTCACTTCTAACTTTAACAGCATAAAACTGAAGTATTGTTTTTCTTCTCATTCTTGCTGTTACCTGCACCTTACCCTTTCTATAGCTAGGGCCAAGATTCTCAAGCTCTAGGCGTAAATTGGGGCAATCAGCTTTGATATAGAGACTTTTCTGTTTTCCCAAGTTTAGAACATCACCTTTCTCTTTCTTTTTCTTTCTTTCTCTTTCTTTCTCTTTCTCTTTCTCTTTCTTTCTTTCTTTCTTTCTTTCTTTCTTTCTTTCTCTTTTTCTCTCTTTCTTTCTTTCCATCTTTCTTTCTCTTCCCTTATTTATATATTTATTTGTTTATTTATATTCCTTTAGTTTTCTTCCAACTTCACACAGCTGCCGTTCTCTCCATCCATGCCTTCCCAATATTATCCTGTCTACTTCTATTGCCTTTAATCCCTTTTTACCCCATCTTGTCCATTCAACCTATCAACTGCATGCAAAGCTCTGTAACACATTTTCTTGATGCACTACTCTCTTGGTTTTCTCTTGCTCAAAGCCTCGTGTTAGAAGTTCCATCTCCAAATCCACCGTTTTCTTATGGAGTATAACTACTAACACTAATACTTACAGAATGACTTGTGTGTCTTCCTTCTAACAGACGGTTAGCTGTTGCTTTGGGTATGTAATGTAATCTAACTGTGGCAACAAGCAGGAAGGGGATATGCTTGCATGTATCATTCATGAAGCCCTGGAGAAGCTCACACAAAGTTAATATTCAGACATAGAATCTAGCCTTATGATGTAGCTGAAAACCTATGCTCTCAACCAGTATCCATGATGTTTCTTGGTCTATTACATTTTATAATGTATGACTTAAAGATTATTTTTGTTCTTTTTTGTTTCTTGCTTCTCAAACTGTTGTACTGTAATGCTTTTCGTTCTGTATAATAAACTGGCACTTATTTTTTAGAATTCTAACGTACTCATTAAATTTTGTCTAAATGCTTTGTCATAAAAGCATTTATACCCAGTTGAAATTTCTGAACATATATCCCATCTGTTAATTGGTTTTCTTTACCATATCATAAACTTTTTCTTGTCCTATGTAATAGTGGCGATTTTTTGAGTATTTTCATGCTCTTTAAGCATGTTATAAGTAACTATTACCTTCCAAAGTCTTGCATATAATAAGAGGAAAATATTTCACAATTTTATTGTTTAAGACATTCAGGAAGTTTAGTTGATCAATATGATTGGTTGGCATACCTGTGCTGAGCAATTCAGCCACAGTGACAAATCCAGCTGTTCACTCAAGTGATGTCACGGACTTGCTGTGAAATTTTAATAGTCACAGCCACAAATACACACACACACACACACACACACACACGCACGCACGCACGCACGCACGCACGCACGCACGCACGCACGCATGCACGCACGCGCACACACACACACAAACACACACACAGCACATATGGGGCTGGAGAGAGACAGAGAGAGAGAGAGAGAGAGAGAGAGAGAGAAACTAAACCAAAGGAAAATAAACAAACCTAAAATATATGATTTCTATCTCCCCTTTTTCATTAAATAACAATAGTTAGTCCTGAAGGATCTATCATAAGTTCTGAGAATAAGCTCTTGCTTTGAAGAAAACACCCATAAAGTAGCTTTGCCATGTTGTGATGGTGTCGATGCTGTCATTTATGGTTTTTAGTTTTGTTTTTGTTCCATGAATTCCTCTTGAGAACGGAAGCTCAGCATTCCGGATCAAGGCAATCGATTAGACATTGGCAATGGCTCCCCAGCCCCTTTGACAATAAGCGTCAGCCACTTCTGTGCCAAGGCTCTATCCTTCCTCCTTGTGGATGACGGAGTGCTTCACATTTACTACAGAACATGAGACAAACTTTATTGGTTTTTCCCTTTGTGAATGTTTTAATTATTTGAAGGAGCTCCTTGGAGGCTTCAGAATCTTCTCCTCCCATCCCATCAAAAATCTAGTTCTTGGAGACAATCATCCTTGGGTTTGGATTCCAGATGTCCCAATATCCTGGCCTTTTCCATTTAGATATTCTCCTCCATCCTAGGAAGACAGTAAGACAGATGTGGCCTGAGGAGTGCAGAACCAGGCAGTCCTTTTCTTCCCATCCCTCAGCAGTGTTCTAGTCCTTAGAGCCTGAGTGTGCATTAGATTTTAACACAGTAGCCTTGTGCTTATGGCTTCTGCTGAACTTGTGGTCCAGAGCCCCGGGGCTTCTAATTCTCCCCCAGGAAGTAGAGTGCAGTCATGGATCTTTCATCCTCTCCTTATGTAATTAATTTCTGTTTTGAAACTATGTGCAAGGCCTCCCCTCTGTGCATTTGTGCCTTTTATCATGTTGGTCCCCAGAAGTGCATGATGGGACAACAGAGGAAAAAAAGGAAAAAAAAAAAACCACAAGATTCTTGGCTGCTCTGGAAGCTGAAGATCTGGAACAGCTCTGGTGAATTACAATGAGAGTTACATTCAATAAACCCAAGCCCTGTGGATATTAGAAACATAAAAACAAGCAGAATGGATAGAAATCCTACAAAACCGCTGGCTGGTCAGAGCTGCAATTTACATTTAGTAAAATTAAATGGGAAGATGGGGAGGGAAACCCTAAATATATAGGACCTCACTCTGCAGCCAGGACTCTTATTTTTCACTCTCTACAAGCTTTTTTTGAATTTGTTACACTTAAGCAAGGACTGCAGGTGGTGGTGGGGGCGACATATTTTATAAATGCTAATCATCTTGGGTGTCCCCCTTCTCTGGTCTAATTAGCACTTCTCAGTGGCTTTCCAGTAGCACATAAATTAAACCTTCTCTATAAGCACATAGGAACCTGAAGAACATCTGACCACTTGGACTCGCAGAGCAAGTGTCTCCTGAAAAGCTTCTTCCCCTGGAGGTAGGGGGAGGTCACTGATAAAAGCAGAATTTCCCTCCGACAAGCATGTGAATCTCTGTAGCCACTGTGACCTAGTTTCCCCCATGACTTTCCTGCTTCTTATGACTGATTTGCTTTGTGGAGAGCAACACATGCACCTGTAGCCTGTCCTTGTGGTCGCCGTAGCGAATGCCATGGGCTAGGTGCCTGGGCCAGCAGAAATTTACTTCCTCACTTATCCTGAGACAAGAGGCCTAAGATCAAGGTGGAGGTGGATCTTGTTTCTTGTGAAGCCTGTCTGTGGCTTGTGAGTGGCAGATTTTTTTTCTATATTCCTTGTTTACATTCCAAAGTCTTTCCCCTTTCCCAGTCCCCCCCCCACATATGTCCCATAAGTCCTTTCCCCCCAACTATTCCCCAATCATCCCCCCCCCACCATTTCTCTGTTCTGGTACTCTCCTACAAAACTGGATCCAATCTTTACAGGCCCAGGGTCATCTCCTTTCTTCTTCTTGGGAATCATTTGAATTGCTAATTGTGCCTTGAGTATTTAGGGCTTCTGGGCTCATTAATATCCACTTATCAGTGATTGTATTTCATGTGTATTCTTTTGTGATTGGGTTAACTCGCTTAGGATGATATTTTCCAGATCTAACCATTTACCTACAAATTGCATGAATTCATTATTTTTAATTGCTGAGTAGTATTCCATTGTATAATTATACCACATTTTCTGTATCCATTCCTCCTTTGAGGGACATCTGGGCTCCTTCCAATTTCTGGTTATTATAAACAAGGCTGTTATGAACATAGTGGAGCATGTGTCTTTATTGTATGCAGGGGAATCCTCTGGGTATATGCCCAGGAGTGGTATGCCAGGGTCCTCTGGAAGTGACATGCCCAATTTTCTGAGGAACTGCCAAACTGATTTCCAGAGCAGTTTTACGATTTTGCAATCCCACCAACAGTGGAGGAGTGTTCCTCTTTCTCCACATCCTCGAGTGGCAAACTTTTATTGCCTTAATGTTATTCATCTGTTTTATATCTTTACCCAGATTTTTCCCTCCTTAGAAGTACCTCAGTTGTAATTGAATAGATAGCACTCGGTGATCTTACTTTTCCTTGAAGAACCTTTGTTAATTAGTGTTCTAGTCACTGTGATAAAATAGTTGAAAGAAGGAAGAAAGAACTCATTCTGTCTCATCGGTTCAGTGGATGCGGGGCCAGCATTGTGGGAGAAAGTATGATAGAGCTGGAGCAGCTTGTGTCTGTAGTGGAAGTTTAAGGCAGCCGGATCTGTCATTGCCAGGAAGTAGTAAGATTGGTCCAGAACTGGGACCATATTATAACTCAAAATGCCGATCCATCAGCGACCCACTTTCTCCAGCTAGGCCCTAATGGTCACACAATTTCCCTCCAACTGGGAACCAAATGTGCAAACTCACCGAGCCTATTAAGAACAGTTCATATTCAACCTCAAGCAGATACTGTATCCAAATATAGTCACACTGTGAAATGTTGGTTGCTTGAATATAATTCAGTTCATAATAGGACCTTCCTTCCCTCAGATTCAGATCTCTGGACTTAGGCATCCTGTGCAAGTGTAAGCTGCTAGCTTCACTGCTCGCCTTTTTTCTGTATCTTCCCCGGAGTACCTATCTGCCGGATGGTAAATGTCTAGCATGGATACGGCAGCAAGGTGGAGGGGGCCACACCACAACGGAATGGCAAAAGATGCGTAGCGTGGAAAACTTACAAATGTCAAGGGAACTCCCCTCTGATCTCATTCTGTTGAACTGAAGAAAGGAAGATTTAGTATACAGGGGTGGGCTAGGCATGCTCCTGTCCCTCTTTGAATGGGACAATGTTTGTGGTAAGATGAGGGTTCTGGCACTCCCCAAGAAAGCGAGACAGCAGCTAGATTGCTCAGGGCAGATCCATGTCTAGCACTTCCCCTGCTCATCCAGGTCATCACTGCTGGCTTTTAGAGTAGTTCTCCTCTGAAACACTTGTGATTTCCATCTCAGGCTCTGCTTTACGGAAAGATGGAGTTGAGGGTCTTCTTTTGGAATTATAGCATTTGTTTAAATATTAAACTCTGGTAGTACGGAATCTATTTAATTTTGGAAACGTTTACTGAGAACAATACAGAAGACTAAGTTTCTTCCTGTGAAAAGCTTCTTGAGGCTTAGGCCCCGAGTCTTATCCCTTTGTCCTTCTGTGTCATAGAATGTCAATGGACATTCACTGAATGCTCTGTTGTGAAAGGACTATGTTGGTGCAGACCCGCTCAATAGAAAGCAACTCTGTTATTTTGATGGGGATACAGACAGGCTCATAACTCACTACCATCCACATTTGTCTACGGAAAGCATGGAAAGGTGATGTGAAAACATGGAGGGCATGGTTTTCCAGAAGATCAGGCACAGATTTGAGGCAGTCTCTTAAAGCTAGATGAAAGGAGAATATGATAGAGAAATCAATATCATCTTTAGTGAGTTACAGATCCAGATTCTGAACAATCCAGATAATTTCATTTAATATTTGCAAAGTATCTCTGACATGGGCATTGTTAAAAGAACACTAGAGAAAAGTTTTGATGTACCAAATGTCTACATCTTTCCAGATTTATACTGATCCTTTAATTAAGGATGTTGCAGTAAGGGGTGATATGATTTATTCATGTGACATTAGAAGCCATCCACCAATAGTATGCTTACTAGGTAGATGCAAAGGGAAATAATGCTTGGAAAAAGAAAAGGACGATCAGATTATAGAAGGCTAGAGAAACTGTGCAAGGAAATGGGATTTTGTTCTTCTCAGGTTCAAGACAAAGTAAATAGCTAACCGTGATGTCACCTAGCACTTGCTGGCCTCTAGTCTCAGCATAGCGAGTACCTGTTGCACAATTTATAGTGGCCACGCTGGCATCCCACCCAGTTCCTCTCAGCTCTTCTTCCACAGTCCCATATCATAACCTTCTCCAGCTCAGGGCTTCCTTCTCCCAGCTTCTCGTTCTTAGATACCCCTGCCATTTTGGTCAAGCACCCTCTCTGCCCTTGGTTTTCTTGACTCTTTGGTCTCTTTGTCCTCCCTATTGTCCACCTATTGTTTCTTTCTCTTCTCATATGGCCCTTCAGTCTTCTGGCCATGTTTATTCTAGACCTTTCTCTCCCTGCTTTGAGCAGTTCCAGAGGCCACTGGCTGTTCTCTCCTTCACACCTACGATAAAACCTCCAAAGGATATCTTGGAATGGTCATGTCTTTAAATTTGGCGATGAAACCTCTACTTTATACAGTTGTATAAACCATGGGAAGTGGCCAAAGGGGATTTAGAAGGAAAGTTGAACAACAGTGTTTCTCTTGCTTCTCAAGGGCAAACTTATACATCTTCCTGATTATTCTATTCTGCTTAGATCTGGGTCATGCACCAGTGATTCTTTTTGTTTTCTTTTTCCTTTTTTTAGTTAGATATTTTCTTTCTTTACATTTCAAATGTTATCCCCTTTGCTTGTTTCCCCTCCAAACCCCCCCCCTCTCTCCCTGCTCACCAACCCATCCACTCCTGCTTCCCTGTCCTGGAAGTCCCCTACTCTGGGCATTGAGCCTTCATGGGACCAAAGGCCTCTCCTCTCATTGATGTCAGACTTGGCCATCTTCTTCTACATATGTGGCTGGAGCCATGGGTCCCTCTATGTGTACTCTTTGGTTGGTTGTTTAGTCCCAGGAAACAGTGATTCTTATTTTTTGTGTTTTTGTCCCCTAATGATCCTTGATTTCCCACAACTTAAATATGAGTACAATACTCTTATTTGATTTCATTTTAAATGTGACTTTCTCCTCATGTGTATATACATACATATGTTATATATGATATGGATATAACAAATTAACAAATAAAATAAGCTCTTTTAATGTAGAACAAATGAGCCACACGTTACACCTACTGTCCAAAGCATATAGCAAATTATTTTACTGTATTCACAAATGACCCTGCATTTGTACCTAGTTTTTAAAAAATAATTTATTTAAGGTTATAATACAATTATATCCTTTTTCTTCCTACAAACTCTCCCATACACTCTTCCTTGCTCCATTTCTAATTCCTGGCCTCTTTGTTGTTGTAAACATGTATGTATACAACATATTTACTCCTGAACATAATCATATTTACTCCTGCTCAATCTGTATGCTATTACATGTATATGTTTTCAAAGATAACCACTTGATGTTGAGTAATGTATTGGTGTGCTCTTCTGGGAGAAAGACTGTTCCTCCCGCTCTTAGCATTCCTTAGTGGCCTATAATTCTGCCTCTATTCTATGAAAATATAGAATTTTGGTGTAGTGGGCTTTCATCATCATATTGGTATGCTATCATTATTGTCCACGTTCAGCTCATGTTAGGCAGTTAGGTGAGACTTTATCGTAGCATCTGACATTACCAGGAGAGTCAGTCTCAGAGAAAACTCCCTGATCCCCTGGCCCTAACCATCTTTCTGGCCTTTCTTTTACCTGAGGTTTTGATAGATGTGATTACTTAAGACTACCACACTCCCAAGTTCATTTTGTAGCAAATACACTTGATCATTAACCCAAGTAAACTAAAAACTTCCTAAAGCTTCGTGTCCACCATATGTATGCCTACTTGCTCTTTCAGCTCAGATCATCAGGTTACCACTGACCCTGTAAAGGCTTCTAGTTTTCTTGACTGGAAAAGCCAAAGAGATTATGGTAGAGCTGAAAATCTTCCTATTGTGCGGATGGGCAAAAGTCAAGATAGATTTGGATTCTGCTTTGTCTGCCTCACTCGGTCTTGCTAACCACCTGATATCTCTGTCATGCCGTAAATCTAGAAAACTACAGATTGCTGACATTTTCCCTTGCTTCTCTTCATGTGGAGACAGAAAGCATATTGCAGAGTCTGGACTGTTTCTTCCCGTAAGATAGAGCAGCTGCCTCTGCTCGATGATGAGTTCACCCCTTCACATTTCTTACCTGCCCATTTCCACCCTAAATTGAAGTCTCTTTTCTCATTCAGTTTTGAGAGAGAAAAATAATAAAAAATAATCATATGGAGAAATTTGCCTACTAATCTAGATGGTCTGTTTGGGACTACAGAAGCAAACAGAACTTGGGAGTCAACTATGAATTAGAAATAACAGTAAAGATGGAGTCTGTGCATTGCCTCCTTTACTAATAATTCACTTGTAAGAATACAATTTTGTTGGCTTAAACAACTGCACGTTGGCTATTTTAACCATTTTTAAACTTATCTTCAGCGAGTATAGTTCAGATTCGGCAAGAAAAATTCTAGCTCTATTGCACGTTTTATAAATTATCCTTAGAGCATTATTACTATTTCTGTCTTATTGAAACTGCTTATCCTAGGTTCAGTAATCATGGTTGAGCAATAAAGTTCAAGACACTCATCTAAATTCTAACTTAGTGTAAGCCACAGATATACCTTGCTATAAATATGTACCAAGAATTTCATGGGTGATACACATACATATACTTTTTATCTGACATTCAGGTTTTGCTTAGTATTCCTTAATTTTATTGGCTAAATATGGTGATTATATATACTAGGAGAATTTATCATTTCACGTAATTTTTTTCTTTTCAATAAAGCCAGTTCTATAAGCACACATGCTGAGTTGTTTACTATGTGTTTGTAGAAATAATTAGATAAAACTTAGCTTATACATTCCAATTTGTGATTTTGATGATAAATAAACTATAATTAAAGCTCCTTTTAGAGTACATTGGGATTGTCTGTTTATTTCCTGTGATTCCCATAAGGCTGCAAAATAAAAGTGAAAAGGACCATACTCAGTTTGTGCTGTGTTACACTGGAAACAGGGTGAGCAGGATGAGGAGCCTTGGACTAAAAAGAAATACAACGTTAGACTAACACAGCAACAAATGTGCACAGTATTCATGTGCATGCGTGCATGTGTGTATGCATGTGTGTATGCGTGTGTGTGTGTGTGTGTGTGTGTGTGTATGTGTGGGGTGTTTGTGTGTGTGTATGTATGTGTGTCTGTGTGTGAGAGAGAGTATTGTGAGAGTACTTGCATGGGTGTATTTGTGTGCATGCATGTGAGTGCATGTGTGTGACTGAATGTATGTTTCAGTTCATGTGCACATGTGCATGGAGGTAAAGAGAGAGAATACCTTATTTTTTGTTCAGGCCATAGTGTTAGTTAACATATTGGCTTCTCTGTCCTTGTAATAGAGGAGCCTTCTACTGGTGGGTGGTCAAAACCAGTCTCAGTCTATATCTGAGAACACTCTAGTGAATATTATATTCACTAGATAGGGTAGATAGTATACCCTTTCTTTAGAAATACCATGAAAATAAAACTGTTAGTGAAAATGCTTCATGTTCTTCATATGCTCTCTTTGTTTTTCTATCATTAAATCTTCATTTCAGAAATTTAGCCCATAATATAGTTGTCTAGATAGCGGTGACAACAGTTCCTTGTAAGAATCTTGTCATTGTCCTTACAAGAAAGTAACATCTCTGAAGCTATGCCGGCTTCAAGTGATAAAACATGACTTATATGACAGACATTTGTGATTTTTTTTTCAAGAAAATGCTGTAGACTTCTACCAATCTCTCTTGGAATCCCTGTTTCTGGAAACTGGCCATCATGCTGCAAGCATCCCTCATCAGTCTGTGGCGCTGTCCAAATGGAACCGCACTTGCTTCCCAGGCCCACTACCCCATCTGAACTCCAAGCAACAGCTCAAACTTGCATTCACAAGAGGGGTCATTCTGCTCTTGCATACCCAGCCTCTGACCTGACTCTCTCCAGCTGAAGTCATGGGACTCAGAGCCGAGGCAATCTCACACATGGCCCAAACTGCACAACTCACAAGCCCAAACTCCACAATCAAATAAATGATTACTGTTTACTTAAAGCGCTAACGCCTCCTACAGATATGGTTCTAGGTGTGATGGGACCTTTCTTGGCCCAATTGTGACTGCCCCAATGACTTATGGTACTGGAATTTCAGTGGCAACTAACAGTCAGACCAAGACAAATGTTCAAGAGCACTGTCTCATGTTGGTGAAGATTTGAAGACTAAAGATCTGGATTCTTGAAGGGGATGGTGGTGAGCACTGTAGAACCAGGTTTTATTTAAAGAAATTAGATAAAGATGGAAGTACTACTGACAAGGAGAGAGTCTCAAGAAAGGACACAGGTGTTGAGCTTCCTTTCTAGGGACTTTAACTTTAAGACAGCTGAAATAGTTACTATTGGAATGGTTCGATCCCTGGGCTGTCATGTATAGAACCAATAGAGGGTCCATAAGATCTATGGATGTCCCGCTCACCCAACCATGGAGATGATCATTCTCTGTTAATGTGTTGCTCACTCAGTTATAGATGCCTGAGGCCTCCCTTTGTCCACCTCTGACTCTGGCTTCGTTGCTTGTTGACCATGTCTTTATGCTAGCTGTCTAGCTGTTACTCTTTGGCTAGTGCTCTTACCCCTGATCTTGCAGGTATTCAAGTGTTGTTAATTATACTTGAATTCTTTTTGTTCTCACAGGTTTGGATAATTAACATAGTTACTTTAGTTAACTCTGACTATAGGAAGTTCTGGGACCCAGTACCTGAAATGGGTAGAAGCTTTCTTAAAATCTACCATTGCTTAGTCTCTTGTAATCAACTGCACTAGAAACAATAATACTAGCCACAGGTTCCTCAAGGAAGGGCATATTTAGCAGAAGCTTGCTGTCACTAACTCAGAACCCTGTTCTTGGTACACTGGAGACTGAACAAAGAACCCCTGTACTTGCTAAGCTTGCGCCCTACCACTGGGCTACAACTCCAGCCTGGTCAGTTTGGTTATTTCATACCCAGCCATAAGTCCTCTTTTTCATATTCCTCCAAGCTTTGGGCTTTGCTGTATTAACCCCTAAACTTCTTATTAATCTTAGCAACTCTTATCACTGCAACATATGTCATCAACCTGAAGTTTTCAGCATGGACCCTTTTTTATGAATTGACTGCAGTGTGCTTGATCCTATCTCAATATTACAATCAGGTGAATAACGGCTTGTCATCAGAAGTGTGTTGTGACTGGAACAAAAGCCTAAAATGTGTGGCAGTAGAGCAAACAGTGGGCAGGAGCTTAGTCTTGTGAGATTGTGTAGGCAAGCTCGAGGGCCTTGGGTGTGCAATTCAGGATCCAAACTCATGGAGACTTCCAGTAAAAGATTAAGAGAATCTAGGGAAGACATTGAAAGTTGAAGAACGAGATCCCTTTTGTTATGCAGAGGCACAAAGATTGGTCATTTTAGAGCCTGCAGCAGCTGGAAAACAGAAACTAATCCCAGTGATGTAGTGAGCTCCAGGCACAATACAGAAAGTTCCAGAGTAAAGAAATACAGAATACAAAGTTGGTCCATCTTGTTACTTGTAACAAAATGTAAGATGAGAGAAAAGAGCTTATTGATAACCTGCCAACAAAGAAAGATTCATGATGTAGTGAGTTTGAAAACAATAGTTTCTCACCCCATGCCTTTCTAGATGGCAAAGAGGCCTTTCAAGAAGGCCTCTTAGGTTCATGGCACACAAGGAAATGTCACATAATCACAAAAGAATTCACCACATTTGTAGACTATACCTTGTAGATCCTTTAAAGCTAAATAAAAAGGGAGTCCCTTGTGCCTGACAAATCTTCCTATTAACTACACTGGAGACTGTACCAAGAACCTTGTACCTGCTAAGCTTGTACCCTACCACTGGGCTACATCCCAAGCCTAAGAACCTTCAAAATATTGACCCTATAACTGTGTGATGATTGTGCAGATAAGAAGCTCACTACAGTTGATTTATGAATTTATGGCTGTTACTTAAGCTAAGTAAAATACATTTGCAAGACATATCAAGGGAACACACTATTTGTAAATGATTTATATCTGTTTGCTCTCAAAATAACTTTAACAATATGAAATTAAAAAAAAGATTTTGACCCTAATATCTATTTATTTATTTATTTATTTTTATTATTTTCTATATTCTTTGTTTACATTCCAAATGATTTTCCCTTTCCCAGTAATCCTTTCCTCCTAAGTCCCATAAGTCCTCTTCCCTCTGCCAGTTCCCCAATCAACACCCTCTCACTTCTCTGTCCTGGTAATCCCCTAAAATGCTGCAGCAAGCCTTTCCAGGACCAAGGCCTTCCTTCTTCTTGGGAATGATTTGATACTTGGGTTGTGTTTTGGGTATTCTGCACTTCTGGGCTAATATTTTATGAGATCCCATTTGGCAGTTCTTGATCTTAGAGCATAAACTATTGGTGTTCTGATCATGTGGTTTTTTTCTTTGAGTTTGTTTATGTAGTGGATTGCATTGATGGATTTCCGTATATTGAACCATCCCTGCATCCCTGGGATGAAGCCTATTTGATCATGGTGGATGATCGTTTTGATGTGTTCTTGAATTCGGTTAGCAAGAATTTTATTGAGTTTTTTTGCATCGATGTTCATAAGGGAAATTGACCTGAGTTCCCTTTGTTTTTTGGATCTTTGTGTGGTTTTGGTATGACCATAATTGTGGATTTGTAGAATGAGTTGGGTAGTGTTCCTTCTGTTTCTATTTTGTGGAATAGTTTGAAGTGTATTGATGTTAGGTCTTCTTTTTTTTTAATTTTTATTTTCTATATTCTATGTTTACATTCCAAAGGCTTTCCCCTTTCCCAGTTCCCCCCTCTATGTCCCATAATTCCTCTCCTCCCCAACTGTTCCCCAATCATTCCCCCTCCCCCCACGGTTTCTCTACAAAACTGGATCCAATCTTTACAGGCCCAGGGTCCTCTCCTTTCCTCTTGGGAATCATTTGACTTGCTAATTGTGCCTTGAGTATTTAGGGCTTCTGGGCTCATTAATATCCACTTATCAGTGATTGCATTTCATGTGTATTCTTTTGTGACTGGGTTAGCTCACGATATTTTCCAGGTCTAACCATTTACCTACAAATTGCATGAATTCATTATTTTTAATTGCTGAGTAGTATTCCATTGTATAAATATACCACATTTTCTGTATCCATTCCTCCTTTGAGGGATATTTGGGCTCCTTCCAATTTCTGGCTATTATAAACAAGGCTGCTATAAACATAGTGGAACATGTGTCTTTATTGTATGCAGGGGAATCCTCTGGGTATATGCCCAGGAGTGGTATGCCAGGGTCCTCTGGAGGTGATATGCCCAATTTTCTGAGGAACCGCCACACTGATTTCCAGAGTGGTTTTACATTTTGCAATCCCACCAACAGTGGAGGAGTGTTCCTCTTTCTCCACATGGTGTTAGGTCTTCTTTGAAGGTCTGATAGAATTCTGCACTAAAACCATCTGGTCCTGTGCTTTTTTTTTTTTTTTTTTTTTTTTTGGTTGGAAGACTTTCTATGATCCCTTCTATTTCTTTAGGGATTATGGGACCGTTTAGATGATCTATTTGATCCTGATTTAATTTTGGTAGTTGGTATCTGTCTAGGAAATTGTCCATTTCCTACAGATTCTCCAGTTGTGTTGAGTATAGGCTTTTGTAGTAGGATCTGAAGATTTTTTTGAATTTCCTCAGTTTCTGTTGTTATATCCCCCTTTTCATTTCTAATTTTGTTAATTTGGATACTGTCTCTATGCCCTTTGGTTAGTCTGGCTAAGGGTTTGTCTATATTATTGACTTTCTCAAAAAACCAGCTCCTGGTTTTGTTGATTCTTTGTATGGTTCTCTTCATATCTACTTGATTGATTTCAGCCCTGAGTTTGATGATTTCCTGTCTTCTACTCCTAGTGGGTGAATTAGCTTCTTTTTGTTCCAGGGCTTTCAGGTGTGCCATTAAGCTGCTAGTGTATGCTCTCTCCAGTTTCTTTTTGGAGGCATTCAGGGCTATGAGTTTTCCTCTTAGCACTGCTTCCATTGTGTCCCATAAATTTGGGTATGTTGTGCCTTCATTTTCATTAAATTCTAAAAAGTCATTGATTTCGTTCTTTATTTCTTCTTTGGCCAAGATATCATTGGGTAGAGAATTGTTCAGCCTCCATGTGTATGTGGGCTTTCTGTTGTTTTTATTGCTATTGAAGACTACTCTTACTCCATAGTGATCTGATAGGAGGCATGGGATTAATTCGATCTTACATTTGTTGAGGTCTGTCTTGTGACCAATTATTTGATTGATTTTGGAGAAGGTCCCATGAGATGCTGAGAAAAAGGTATATTCTTTTGCTTTAGGATGAAATGTTCTACATATGTATGTGTCTGTTAAATCCAATTGGTCCAAAGCTTCGATTAGTCTCACTGTGTCCCTGTTTAGTTTCTGTTTTCCTGATTGGTCCATTGAGGAGAGTGGAGTGTTGAAGTCACCCACAATTATTGTCTTAGGTGCATGTGTGCTTTGAGCTTTAGTAAAGTTTCTTTTATGAATGAGGGTGCCCTTGCATTTGGAGCATAGATGTTCCGAATTGAAAGTTCTTCTTGGTGGATTTTTACTTTGACCAGCAAGAAGTGTCCTTCTGTGTCTCTTTTTATGACTTTAGGCTGAAAGTCAATTTTATCTGATATTAGAATGGTTATTCCAGCTTGTTTCCTGAGACCATTTGCTTGTAAAATTGTCTTCTAGCCTTTTACTCTAAGGTAGTGTTTGTCTTTGAAACTGAGGTGTGTTTCCTGTATGCAGCAAAATGTAGTATCCTGTTTACGTATCCAGTCTGTTAATCTATGTCTTTTTATTGGGGAATTGAGTCCATTGATGTTAAGAGATATTAAGGAATAGTGATTATTACTTCCTGTCATTTCTGATGCTATTTTTATATTTGAGTGGTTTTCTTCTTTTGGGTTTGATGAAAGAAGGTTACTATCTTGCTTTTTCCAGGGTGTAGCTTCCCTCCTTGTATTGGTGTTTTCCACCCATTATCCTTTGTAGGGCTGGGTTTGTGGAAAGATATTGTGTAAATTTGGTTTTGTCATGGAATATCTTAGTTTCTCCATCTATGGTGATTGAGAGTTTTGCTGGGTATAGTAGTCTTGGCTGGCATTTGTGTTCTCTTAGAGTCTGCATGAGATCTGCCCAGGATCTTCTAGCTTTCATGGTCTCTGGTGAGAAGTATGGTGTAATTCTGATATGTCTTCCTTTATATGTTACTTGGCCTTTTTCTTTTATTACCTTTAATATTCTTTCTTTGTTTAGTATGTTTGGGGTCTTGATTATTATGTGATGGGAGGTATTTCTGTTCTGGTCCAGTCGGTTTGGAGTTCTGTAGGCTTATTGTATATTCATGGGCACCTCTCTCTTTGGTTAGAGAAGTTTTCTTCTATAATTTTGTTGAAGATATTTGCTGGCCCTTTAAGTTGTAAATCTTCACTCTCATCTATACCTATAATCCTTAGGTTTGGTCTTCTCATTGTGTCCTGGATTTCCTGGATGTTTTGGGTTACAATCTTTTTGCATTTTGCATTTTCTTTGACTGTTGAGTCAAAGGTTTCTATGGTATCTTAGGCATTTGAGATTCTTTCTTCTATCTCTTGTATTCTGTTGTTGATATTTGTATCTATGGCCCCTGATTTCTTCCCAAGGTTTTTTATAAGTTGTCTCCCTTTGCAATTTCTTAGTAGCTTCTACTTCTGTCTTTAGATACTGGATGGTTTTGCTTCACTTGTTTGTTTGTGTTTTTCCTGTAATACTTTAAGAGATTTTTGTATTTCTTCTTTCATGACTTCTGCCTGTTTACCCAAGTTCTCCTATATTTCTTTAAGTGGTCTTTGCATTTCCTCTTTATAGGCTTCTATCTCTTGACCCATATTCTCCTGAATTTCATTAAATGATTTTTGTGTTTCACTTGTAAGGGCTTCTACCTTTTGATCCATTTTCTCCTGTATTTCTCTAAGAGATTTATTTATGTCCTTCTTGTGTTCCTCTAACAGCATCATGACCAGTGATTTTAAATTCAAATCTTGTTTTTCTGGTATCTTGGGGTATTCAACACTTGCTGTTGTTGGAGAATTGGGTTCAGATGCTGCCATATTGCCTTGATTTCTGTTAGTAACATTCCTACGTTTCCCTTTTGTCATCTGGTTATCTCTGGTGTTAGATCGTCTTGTTGTCACTGTCTGGTGCTTGAATCTCCTGTAAGCCTGTAAGGCTATTTCTGCTCCTCTGGATGTCTGGGTTTCCCCTGGCCCAGATTGCTGATGTGCTGCCTTCTTCTTGTGTGCCATTGGAGCCCTGGTGTGTCTTGACCCAAGCAACTTTATACTTGGGTTGTCTCTGTGAACCTGGTGCTGCCTGTCTGCTTGCCAGGGGGCGATGATGGTGGATGCTGCAGGGACCTTTTCCAAGTGCTGATGACTCTGCAGGGCAAACATCCCCCGTCACAGCTGGCACACAGTTGGCCTGCAGAGCTGCCCAGGCCCTCGGTGCAGGCAGAAGCCTGATGGACTGAGACCCAAGTGATGTTAGACTCGGGCTTTGTTTGTGTACCTGGTGTTCCCTGTCAGATCTATCTGGTGTCTGGGAGCCAAGATGGTAGAGAGCCCCTCCAAGTAGACCCTAATATTTATATGTGTATAAAATATGATAAACTACACAGCTCCATATGCAGGCTATTTAAAAGTTTATTAACCATTTTTTTTAAATGTATGGGTATGTTGCCTGCATGACTGCCTATTTACCACATGCATATGTTTCCAATGGAGGCCAGAAAAGTACATTGGATCTCCTGGACTGGAGACACAGATAGGTGTAAGTTGCTATGTAAGTGCTGGGACTCAAACACAGGTCCACTGGAAGAGCAACCGTTCTTGGCTGTTGAGTTTTTTTCTTCAGCCAACAGGTTACTTTTGGGGAGCGGTGGTGAAAGTAAAAATCACATTCAAAGAAAAGAACTGATAAGTTAGAGTATGTAAAGGACAACCCAGTCTATGAGTAAGGCTGAGCTCCAGTCTAGGAAAAGAGCCCATTTGATTGCTTGTATCTTAGCATTGCAGTGAACCTGTATCAGCAGTCTGCCTCTCCTTTCGATGAATTTGTCCAGAAATGTCATCTAGCATAATGATGCCCTATCATATCTCTGTTAGATACAGAGAGTGAAGAAACTTCAGTTAACAAGTCTTTGGACCAAGAGTAATAATAATACTGAAGGAGATGAACTTGACTGTTCGACCACGCAGTTTGCTCATACTTGTGTCTGATTTAGTTGATGAGCTCCTGATACTCTTCCCTGAGTTGATGTATAAAAAAGACGAAACTCCAGGGAATTCTTTGGAGAAGTGCTGAAAGATGTAAATTGTGACAAATAGAAGATTGTTAGCCAACCGTAGTTTCTGCCGATAGTCAGAGTATCTCTCGACTCTTGATATTTCAGAATGGTACTATCATATCATCAAACTGAAGCGAGTCTATCGCTCTTCCCTTAAACTTGAGCAGATGTTTCTGATTCACTTGCCTGTAGAAATACAAAGAATTACTCTGGAAATACACTTTTGATGACAGGTCATGAAAAATGCTATGTCTTGGGTTGTTCACTTCAGATACAACTGTAACGATATCCAAAAAAAGGCACATGATAGATGGAAGAAAGTGGGGCTTACAGCCTCCAGGCATCTGCTTCCAGCTAATGCTGTGTGAAATATAACAGGCTCATTTCACTAAGTTCAGCTCAGTGTGTGTTTATGAAAAGAAAAATATTATTATTACTATTATGCTTTTAATTCGCTAAATTTAGAGAATTGTCTATTATCAAGCAGAAGAGTATAAACCAAATAAAAAATTTAGATTCAAGGTAAGGCAAATAAAAATGCATCCCTACCACTCCCTGGTTCTGAGACCTCAAGAATGACTCAAGAATGACTCAGGAGCCCAGGGTATCACCTAACTGCATTATTTATGGGATGGTGTGGTCGCTCTTGTGATTCTTCAGACAAACCCTGTTTTACCCTCCCCACTTTTCTCCTCATCTCACTCTGGAGACCTTCTGACCCTTCTTTGGGGCACAGCCTCTTCCTCCTTCTTCTCCCCTGCAGAGGACTCCTGTGTTCTCTCTACTGTGTTCTTTGTTATTTCTCTTCTCTCCTCCTCTTCTGCAAAGAATAACATTAAGTTTTTAAACATGTCATTTTCAGGGACACTGGAGTCTGCGCATCTTTGTGGTCTTCTTATTTTCAGCTGTGATCGGAAAGGAAAAATGGAGTCATTTGGATGTGTTGTGTTGTGTAGCAAAACAAAATACACCCTTCCCGCCACCATTTTGAAATAGATGCGAAAACCTACAATATTTTGATTCTTGGCAGTTTGGGTTCGATTGTAGGTTTTAGAGACTACATTTTACTTGACAGTGTATCTCACTTAATTAAATAGTTGACTGACTAGAACAATATAATTTTCTAATGTGTATTTGTTACTTAAGGGTTTAAAGTTCAAACTACTGTACAGACATAGTCTCCATCAGTTACAGAAGAAGAAAAAAATGGGCAAGGAATGATAGCTTTGAATGAAAACACTCTTTTGTCTATCTTACATACTCAAGAATCTCCATTTGAAAATGTCAGCAACTTCAATATGCGTCCCATGTGGCCAAACACATTTTTAGCTTGATAGTGGTCATGTGGGAGATGGAAATGATTTACTCCACCATGCTGCACGAATCGGTATTAAATCATTTGCATGCTGTTAAGGTGGAGTTATGCTCCAGGGACCAGGGCTCACCTCCCACTGCAATGTACCCCACCTCTTTTCTGCTCTGGTTAGTGTCAAAAGGAGGCATGTTGAAAAGCTGAGCCACTGCAGGTGTGCCTTGTCACCTGGGACTCTGTCTGAGCTTCTCTGATCAACACAGCACGGCTTGTGTGCAGTGGTTACTTTCATTCAGGAAGTGTGTGCAACAGACCTCAGTGGCTGATTCTGTGAATTCAGGCTGCAAGTTTTTGTCCTTTACTTCCTGATTTAATTGTTTATTGATCAAATAAACAGAAGAGATTATTTACTGGGTGGCAGTGGGGAGCTTTCACTCTGGCCCAAGGATGATAAATATGTTTCTGTTTCTGTGGTTAAACTTCTACACGTTAAAGTCTACTTAAACTTGGCAGTAGAAATGAAACATTTCTCATAATTACTTGCTTATACAATATCATGCAAAGAGATTTTATTATTTCAATATAATAAAATGTTGTTTTAAATTTGATGGGGAGAAACAGCAGAAAAACAGGTAGAGAGAGAATCAGTACATAAATGATAGAAACACATTGATTTAGGTGTCAGATGATTATATTATTTTCTTAATTTTATCAACCACATTAATGAATGACATTTAAGTGTCAAGTATTTAAAATCTGTCTCTCTAGCTGCTTGCAAATGATGAGCTCAGAATATTTCTACTAAAATAGAACAGTTATTTTCTTTTTTTAAAAAAAGTATATAAAACAACTTGCCTTCCAAGATTTTGTTGCATGCTGTGGAGTTTGCTCCGGGACTTGTGATCTCTGAATGCTTTGCTAATGTCTGCCTGGGCTTAACCTGAGGCTAGAATGGACCTTGATTTGGAATCCCTGGAACCAAATCTACTGTAAAAAATGTTTAGTCTTCTCTACTACTCCTCTTCAAGTTTACATTCCTCACAGTGAATGAGATAGGCAGGTTGCTCAGATTTGTTAGAAGAAATAGCAGAGTTTCTAGTTATTCAAAATCTGATGGACTTTATAATTAAAGGCGCAGGTAGGTATGCTACACAGCAGCAAGGTTATTACCTTGCTGGGAGACTTGCCTTCAAACCTTAGAAGGGCATATCCTGTCTTTTGTTTCAATATAGTAGCAGTCAAGAATGTTTTTGGATGCTGAATAAATACGAGATATACACTAGGTAGAAAACTAGTTGCTATTTATAAAATGGGATAAATAAACACTTTCGGTGATTCTGTTGGATAAAGATTATTAGAGACATTTTACAGAACATACTGAATTTCACTTAAACTTGACCCAGTTAGTAAAGGGTAGTATCCAATAACCGAAATTTGTAAACCCTATTAACTAACTTCATATTGTTGTATCAGACATTTAGTGTAACTAGCATGGTAAGATTAAGTAATGGCTAATGCTAGAAAATTGACGTGCCACATAGAATAGAAGCTAAACATATTTAAGGAAAGTTCTTGCTATTTTTTTAATTCTCAAGAAATTTAAGTTTTCTATAAATAAAGTGTTTTTTTACTTGGATGTGGCACACTGACTGGTCTATTTAATCGTACAAGTCAGAGAATGTATTTGTACACATTCATACATCTTTGTCTAATAATATTGGGATGGACCCCAGAAACTCTGTTGTAAGGCATTAAAAGAAAGCCCTGTTTAATGAGCAGAGACCTCTTAATTTTGGGATGCCTCTTGCTGAGTGCACGCCAGATTGCTGGTTTGCATCTGTAGTAGATATCTCAATCATTCTTACTGCCTAGAGACAACAAAGTATTTTCCCATAATATTTTTGTTTGTTTTTAGGCAAGGTCTTGTTACACAGTCTTGGATTTGCAATGATCTTCCTCCCTCAGCTTCCCAAATATTGGGATTATAAGTATAATTACCTCCTTAACTCCCACTTCTAGCTTACTCTTCCAATGTTCCCAAAGCTGTAGAGTATTAACTGTCCTAAAAATGCTTCTAAATATTGCTCTGAATGCCCAAAAGGAGGTTATGACCTCCTTCTGGTTAAACTTTACCTGACAGAACCTTTAGAAACTGATGTGAGTGTCTTTGACATTATTTGGAAACATTATTATTCAGTCTACAAATAATATTTATTTAGCACACATTATTTTATTAATAATTCATTATTAAATGCATTAATTTAAGAATAATGTACCAACTGAAATGCTGTGTCTCATATCCTATTTCCGATTTAGCAAATTTATGCAAACGCAGCAATTGAAAGCAGCAGATTTACCATTACTGATAGTTCTAGAGATCTCTGGCTGGCTAAATCTCACCTGCTAAAACCAAGATGTGGTATCATATCTGCTTCTAGAAACCATAGGATGAGTTTCCCTACGTTTTGCAGTTTCTACCCAATACTTCCCAATCCTTGTCCTATGGTCTCCTCAAAGTAATGATTGTCAAGCTGTTCTCAGTCATGTGCATCACTGTTACACTGATTGTTCTGTCTTCTGCACACAAATAAGGACGATGGGACTATATTGGACTTGCTAGGATAATCCAGACCACTCTCTGTTGTGTAGTAGCTGTCTGGCAACCATAATTTCATTCTTTAGTTTAATTTTCGTTTTCCATGTAATGTAACACATTTATAGTGTCTGGGGACTAGAGTGTGAGCACCTTTGAGGGTCCCTTATTCTGCTACCATAGGTAGCAGCAGAAGTATAGCAGTCCTAAGTAGCATGGCTACATATAGATCTTACCTCCTTACTGTGACCTTGAACAAAAAGCTTTACCTCCTTTACTGGATAAGAAAACCATATCAGTTATCACTGCTGCCTAGGGTAATAATAGGAATTATCATATATATATATATATATATATATATATATATATATATATATCAGAAAACAGATGAATTTTCACCTCATCCAGAAGAATTTTCCTTAGTGTCTCAATCCTATTAAATGTGAAAAAGAAAATACACCTATCAAGCGTTCTTAGACAAATGCTATTTGTTTTCTTCATTACAGCATATTGCTAACTCTGTCTAATAAAACCCTCATTGATTAAGTGCCTATTATCTGTCTTCCTCATCATGAGGAAGCTATATCATGGTACAATCCTTGATGAGGCACGATTAGTGAACTCGTAACAATTAGGAAAAAATTGACAGTACATTATGCTGACCATGACTACAATTAAAGTTCAAGAAAGAAATAGGTCTGTACAGAATGGATTGATTGCTTAAAACTTTAATGCAGCATGAACAGAATTAAAAGAGATTTGTAATAAAAAAAGAATAAAAGTAGCAAAAATGACTAGCAATGGATGAGTGTGTGAACAAGTCACAGAGTGGCAGGTAGAGGTAAGGATGAAGGACAGATTACAAGAACAACACTTAGGGATACGACACTGGTGTGTATGCAATACCGTGTCTTGAAGGCACCTGAAGGAACATGTGAAATTTAGAAGAAAATAGAAAATTCTGAAGATTATTGAACAGGAGGTAGTGAAACTGAAAGAGATGCATTTGGAAAAATGATGAACTCTTAATACATTGGAAATAAATAGGAGGCTGAACCACAATCCTCTTCCTCTTCGCATCAATTATTGTTATTAACTAATGCATAATCCTCTGAGATAGATCATTAATTCTCTCTTATTAAAGCATTTCTGCCTGTATTAAAATTTGAGATATACATGTGTGAATATTTCAAACAATAAAAACAAACAAATAATCAGACACACAAACTTCCAAGAAAGGCAATGATGATGCATTAATAGACTAAATGGTGTCCTGAGAGGGAGTAGCATTTTATAAAAGAAACGAAGGAGCATTAAAAAGAGTTAAAAGACACTATTAACCACAGCAAAACACTGCGGTGTCTTTGAAATAACTCTGCTGTAGTGCGTACTTGTGAATTTTAATTCAATGACCATTTTGAATTTTTTTTATAATTCTAACTGACAAGAGAACTTTATAAAATTACCAAATCATTAGTACTTCAAATTTTTCGTCTTTAATAGAGAAATAATTTTACTCATTGCTTAATAGAAGATTTTTGCGAGGATAACTACTTATGATTTACCTTCATCAGTGAAACTAGTTAATAAAGATTTTCTTGGTAGACTAATCCAAAAAAAGAAAGAAAGAAAGAAAGAAAGAAAGAAAGAAAGAAAGAAAGAAAGAAAGGGCTGAAAAAATATGCAGCTTGCATGATTGGCAGGACAATGAATAAAGGCCAAGACTAGAGATCTGTGCAGAAAGAACCTAATGGCTGTTTCTAAAGTGACAATCTGATTGTCACTTTAGAAACAGCCTGATTTCTACCTTTTCTGCACTTTGGTTAGGATTCCAATTCTACGGGGGGAAAAAAAAGGTTGTATGTCCAGTAACAAATTAAGAATCTTAGATAACAAAATTAAACATAAACATTCCAGAAAAGAAAGAAAGAAAAGAAGAAAGGAGAGGAGAGGAGAGCACAGGAGAGGAGAGGAGAGGAGAGGAGAGGAGAGGAGAGGAGAGGAGAGGAGAGGAGAGGAGAGGAGAGGAGAGGAGAGGAGAGGAGAGGAGAGGAGAGGAGACCAGATAAGACAAGACAAGACAACTCAAGGCTCCTATAGAGCAGAGAGAGGATGCAGCTTAAAAGTAACTGCAGCAACTGAGGGCAGCAGGGCTTTTGGTGAATGGGATGGGGCAGACAGATGCTGGAGACATGAGGTAATTCACCTGGGAACAGAGCACTCACCTTAGCTTCCCTACCCTCCCTATCCTCCTGCAGAACCTAGGAAAGGACTGAGCTGCACTATTTATCTTGATGATTGCATTTGAAAGGGGTAGCCCAGGAGGACCTCTCCTGGAAAGGGAGATGGCCTTGGGTGGTAAAGCTTACAAGAGGCATTTAAAAACATTTGCATATCAAAGGGACAGGGAAAGCATTTATGGTTCAAGATTTCTAAGGGGAAATCCTCAAAGAGCTATGGGAGATGGTCTCAGTTTCCAGGGCAGAGCAGGGGAGAATGCCTTTGTCTTGTGCCTTCCTTGTGGCACCCAAAAGGGCACACCAAGGACTTCATGTACCTTGTCATGAAGGCCAGTGGAGAGCAGAAAAGGAGTCCTTTTCAAAAGGCGAAGTGACTGGGAGAGATAGAAGTTAGAAACAAACATATTGGAGTGATCTAACCTTATTTAGAAGTTAACAGACGAATTCAAAATAATGGTTTACAGGCCACACAGAAAGAGAGATCACATAAGGTTGTGCCATCTCCCCAGCAAGCTCCAGCAACGTACCACATCCTGGGAAATCCAACCTTGGATGTGAAACTGAAGACAACTGAAATGTTTGCTGTGGCCCCTTGACAGACAGAAGACTGGCGTGCACGCTGAACGGGAACAGATAGATCATTAAAGTTCTTCCCATCGCTAAGTCCTCCTCGGGGTGCCAGGCCATTTCTCCTCAAAATTCACAAACTACTTTTCTCTTCAGTCCTGTGTTGCTGGGGCGTCTGTCTACTCAATCTGCTCACTCATGCACAGCACCCGTCCTCACTCCTTCCCAGGTTAAAAAGAGAAAAGAAGGAAGGCGAAAACGTTTACTTCTTCAGTGTTTTCTGCTTCTGAATCGCATACTTCTGGCCCTCTACCATCATCTCTGCTTCTGCTTTCTCTCTTTCGTTCTAATAATCAGACAAAAGTGTTTCTCCTTCAGGAGTCAGGGACGGTTGGACATAAGCATCTTTCCCTGGTCAGTCCCTATCCCGTGAGCCTTTTGAGAGTGTCATACACATGTTGTATATTTCTTGAGGAGAGGTAAAGTGAGCTCTAACGTACTCACCAGAACTCCTCAGCACCTGCCGAAAGCAGTATCAGATGTGACACAGTGTTTGTGTTTAGAGGGTTCGGGGGCCAGGTCTCTATGTTTCCCTGGCTAGCTTTGAAGTTACAATTTGCCTGCCGATGCTTCCTGAATGCTGGGATTACATACTGTGCCTGGCTCTCCTTTTCCTTTTCTAATTGAGTTGATGAGAACAACATTACTCAAGGTGTAAAGGAATCAGTGACTCTTGGCAGGCACAGACTGGTCCATCAGTAAGTTTGCCAGCTCTGAAGTCTTGATAACCCGTTGCAGAAAGATTTCCCAATTAGTGGTGGAGGTTGGTAGGATGGTTTGGGTGTCTTGAATAGTATTCTGGCTATTTAATTTGAATAGTCAAAGCCTACAGGAGGCAATGGAAAAAATGAGACGAGGGAGGGATGAATGGAAGGAGAGAAAGGAAAGTGAAGGAAAGAAAGGTTTGTTTTAAAGGCATCTCAAAGATGACCATCGCCATTATAATTTCCGGATTTCCTCATCTCAGGCACCAGACCAAGCCGCTAGTTTCCAGGCTGTCTGGGTAAATACCAGATATGGGGTAATATGCGCTAATGTGGCCCTTTCACCCTTATTCATGTATCCATAAAAATGCTATTATAAGAATAATACCAGCTTATTTCAAACAAGTATCGAGTGGTTTAGCTAACGAAGTTTATATGGCAATCTAATTACAGTCTTTCTTTTCAGTAAAACTCTATTAACATATTTTTCAGGAGACCAGATACTAAAACCCTTTCATCAGGTTAAAAGAAAGTCTCCATAATGGGAGACTCTCGGAAACAAAAGAAAACGCAGAAAGAACATAAACTATAAAGGGGTCATGATAACTTGGTTTTCTGACGAACTTAAGATAGTTTTATGGTATATAAATATAGAAGATCATCCTCAGAGGATGGCACAAGGTATAAATCTGGAATAAGTAAAAGCCAGCAGCAAGATATTCTTTCCTGAACACTGACTCTAACCTTGGAGCAGAAGCCCTGAAAGATTAGCATGGAGAGCTCTATAGTGGCAGGAAAACACAAGCCAGGGACTTCAGTCCCTTGTGTCCTTCTTCCAGTAGTTGGATGCTTTTGTGTGTTTCCGTATCAAGAGCTTGGGGTCTCTGAGCTCTCATGATACATTTACACCAGAACCAAAGAGAGCCAAACTGCAACCATGTTCTGAAGTTGCTAATCACATGAGCTAATTTAATACACCCAGGGACAAGATCAAGATTATAAATGCTTAAGGCCAGGTGCTAGAGCCCTTAGGACCAGTTAATACAGTTTCAATTTTATTCATTTAGGCTCAGGAAATTGTGTCGCATCCATTTTGGGAATATCACCTTGGAAACATTAAATAAAAGGCAGGAAATCACATACCAGCTGAAGAGAAGAACTAATTCGTGCCACGGGTCTACATAAAGGTGACGCCTGTTCTATTTGACAAACTTTGTCCCCAGGGAAGGATTCTGATGACCTGTAAACTTATCTCAGAAGCACTGGAGGGTCCTTGGGGGGGGAGGGACTCAGTTTCCAGTCTGTGATGTGTCTGTAATGATTCTCCTTTTGCATAAATTAATCACAGATTAATTTGCACAAAATAATAATTTCCTGCTAGGGAGCCAAATTTAGAACTGGATTCTGCTTTCAAGTCTGAGCCATAGATCTTCCTCAAGCAAGTCAAGCATTGGAAGGGGCTGACAGGGTTAGCCTACATTCAAGATGTTTCTTCTGTTTCTTGTCTCGCATCTGCTTAAAAGGATGGCTTTCTGGAGTTCCCCCCTCTCTTTCTCCTGCTTAGTCCTAAAGATGTATAGCATATACATAGAGAAGATCATCCTTCCAGTACTGTATTAGTTAAAAATCTGTGGTAAGTAAAAGTCAGCTATCAAGTTGTTCTTTCTAGAACGCTGGAAACACTCAGGGGAAGAAAAACTGAAAAAGCAATATGGAGAGCTCTGCAGTTGTACAAAAGCAAAGAACATGTCTGGCCACTTTCACAGAAGCAGGGCACTACCATTCTTTGCATGACAGCCTGAAGCTAGCAGATCTGGGATCAGCTGAAGAGATATGAGGGCATAAAATCAGATTAAGCAATTATTCTATTTTGTTTTTTTCCCCCTGGAAGATAGGATTGAGTCTTTTAAACTTCATCAGGTATACCAATAAGCACCTAAAAAGAAAAAAGAAAAAAGACTACTTTCTTAATCATCTTTACATTTTAAAAAACTGTTTTCCAATGGTGGGCTGGGGTGGGGGTGGGGGTGGGGGAATCTATCACCTACAAGGAACTTGTAAATTGCTCACTATTCCCAAAGGCATTCTGTTTAAATTGTACAAAGTCATTTATAATGCTTTCTATTTCTTTATGACAGGACCAAAGCTGATTCTCCCGAATGCCTGTCCAGCTGTTCTTCATGGTCCAGATGTTGCAAAGCTGGTTTAGGACTTCTTTCTTTCTTTCTTTCTTTCTTTCTTTCTTTCTTTCTTTCTTTCTTTCTTCCTTCCTTCCTTCCTTCCTTCCTTCCTTCCTTCCTTTCTTTCTTTCTTTCTTCCTTCCTTCCTTCCTTTCTTTTTTTTTAATTGTTGAGTCTATGGCTTTAACTTTCTGAAGAGATTTTTTTACTTAGCATGATTCTGCCACAGGGTTCCTCCATGTAACTTCTAGAGTGTCTTATTGGCAGTAGGAATTTAACCACATGAAGCCCCTCTGGAAACTTTCTAATGACGCTCAGTACCTGCAGAAGACATTCAGTTTTTATAACATTGGCTTGCCTTGTTCTTACTGCTGTGCCTACATCTGTGAAGACTATCAGAGCCTGGCCTACAAAGATGGCCTTGAAACCTCCATTTCTACAGAAATGCCATTTCCCCCAAAATTTCTGCCAACTCTGAAATGTCCATCTGGCCACAACACCACGAGCAAGGTGTTCGATGAAGAACGAAACTCCAGAAAACAATGTCAAAGATGGCTGATGGATATTTTCGATAGTGACAGTTACTAGCGTTAGATGTTTGTCTCTATAGAGCTGTTCTTTAATTCTCCTTTATATTAAGCTTGATGGAAAGGCTGCATTTGTGTTCTCTTGGAAAAAAAATGGGGCGAAGTGCTACAGAATCGACAAAATTTGAAGAAACGGTGACAACAAAGAAACAAGTCAACAAAGAAGATGGCAAGGAGAGCTGCAACTCTGAGCTCTGAACTGTTTGTTTAGGTGTGTGTGTGTGTGTGTGTGTGTGTGTGTGTGTGTGTCCAAAAAAGCAGAAGACTAGGATTACTCTTTGGGGACATGAAAAGAACTTAAAAGAGGCAGGTGAGGGGGGATGGGAAAAAGCAGGGTATGGATATATATGTATAAAAATCACATAGCACAAGGCATTGTTTTCTATAGTAGCTCAACATTAGTAAAATAAATACCAGTAGTGATAAATATTTAGATGAATGGAGGTACACTTGAAAAGTGTCACAGTCCATGGTAAGAGTGAAAGCCTTCCTCTTTCAAGAGTACAGAAAAGAATGGCTTCTAAGTGTAGATGACTTGAAGCACACAGGTGTTAGGCTGACACTTGCTCCTGTGTCACCCAGAGGAGCAATTGATCCATTGTCTCTTATTTACCTATCCTTACCAGTATTTACTATAGGGGACAGGACCGTGGAAATGTGGGCTTTTTTCTTTCCCTCATGCATGTTCGTAATCACTAATCGAAATGAGTACTGTGTCTCAGTGCTGAGGCCATCACTCTAGAGGCATGGACTACCTCCATACTCATACTAACTCCCCAATAACATCGTCCCATTTCCACCCACACAAAGCTCCCAGCTCTTCCCTGACAGGACCCCATCTTAGAAGGATATCTGTTTCTAAATCTTTCTTCTTAGTTATCCAAAGCCAGACCAAGGTGAAAAAAACAAAAAACAAAAACAAAAAGACAAAACAACAACAACAACAAAAAAAAACCTTATGTAATTTTCTTTCTTTCTTTTTAAAAAAAGATTTATTTATTTTAGGTATGTGAATACACTGTTGCTGTCTTCATACACACCAGAAGTGGGCATCAGATCTCATTACAGATGAGCCACCATGTGAGCCACCGTGTGGTGCTGGGACTTGAACTCAGGACTACTGGAAGAACAGACGGTGCTCTTAGCCACTGAGCCATCTCTCCGGCCCCCACCCCCCATGTAGTTTTCTTATGAATGAAAGAAATAGCTTAAAGCAATGCACTGATGGTGGTGGTTGTTATTTTTAATTCTATCAGCAAGTATGAGCAAGAGGACAGAGAAACCGACAAGTTTGGACACAGCTGGTAGGAGGTGAATCAGTGCACATTTTTTTTTTTTTGGAAGAGCTGTTATGTGCCAATGTGCTTCCATTTTGTTAGCTTTCTCTTGCTTGCTAAGCCTCATGTCTATGGCGTCATTATCTCACAGGAATGTTCTGTGCGTGCTGGGTTTCACAGCGAAACGCTAAGTGGCCTGTGCATTAAGATGGGGTATTGACTCAATAAATTTTGAACTATTTATACACTGGAACATTCACTTCTGAATGATGTTAAATGAATAAAACTTCTGAAATGGTGTTACCTACAGAGAATATTAATTTCTTTATTGCTCATTCACTGGGCTAATGATTTGTTTATTTCACCATTTACTTAGGCACTTACACGTGGGGAGGTGTTTAAGAATGTTTTTCCAAGATGTATCTATGATAGCTGGCTAAGCATGTTACAATATGCCTGAGAGACGTGGAGGCAGGAGGAAACACAGTAAAAGCACGGTGCTTATAGTTAGGTAAAGTACACAGAGGGACAGAAGCACAGGCTGAGCTTGTTTCAAAGGGAGAATTTCCTGCTGCATTCATATTCAGTGGACATGACGGCATATTAGGCCAGTTACATAACATAACATGAAGCGCTAAGTAAGTAAGCAGCTAATTTATCTATTCTGCAAGATGCAGAGGAGAGGAAGTGGTTTACCAGGAGCCTTTCGGCGCTGCGCAGTCTTCATGAACAATACACTAATCTATTCATCTCCGCTCTGAGTTTTGTAGTTTATCCGATAAGGACTTAGTTTTTATATAGTTACTAAGTAAGGATTTCAATCTCTTGCCTATATTTGACTGTTAGACAGTTTGTCAAGATGTCTATCAAATGACATATCAGCTTGAGAAAGGTGATACCAAGAAAAATCTAGGGCTTTAGGAAACGTTGGGTGGTTAATGTTGAGTTTATGGCAATTAGAAGCATTTTGCTGTGATATATCGCATACTGTTATGTGAAAGTGGTTTAGGCTACAGTAAATATATTAATTAGTTAACTAAAATAGAAAATTAAAAAAAATAGATTGTGAAAATCCCTTGATATGAAATTGAAAAAACATGGAACAGAATATAGAGCTATTCAAGTTCTGATGCTTTAAACACACACACACACACACACACACACACACACACACAAACATATATATATGGATATATATGGGCTAAATCTGATCCAGTAAATTAAAAGAAAAAAGTAAACATTGTGGAAGGTGCAAGTGGAATGCTAATTAGTTCCTATTAGAAACTGTGTTATATTACAATCCATATTGTTAGTATATTTTGGTCACAAAGTTTGAAGTACCAAATGAAATTGATAGAGAGTAATAAAAGTACCCAGGACATATATTGAAGATAAATGAGACTGCATGCATACAGGCACACACACACACACACACACACACATGCAGATGACTGCAAACACAGATGCATACACACACAAACATACACATAAGAACACATATGTAGATGCAGACACATTCATGAATATATATGCACACAAACAGACACAAGTGAGTGTTAACACACATACAAATATACTTGTAGGCATATACACACAAAACACATATACAAGTGTGTGCGAATATGAATTCACACAGCTCCATGCACTTACTTTTGAGGGTACAAATATATATTTGCATATATGTATATCTATATATAAGTATAGATAGATATAGATATACATACATATATACATGATGTATATGTACACACACACATATATATATATATATATATATATCATGCTTTGCTGTCACATTTGCTAAACTTTGTTTTATTTATTTAAACAAATATGATAAAAGATTCCATCATATAATGCCTTGGGAAAACTTAGAAGGGACTATCTGGGTCAAACCCTCATAAAGGTGTTTCATCTGCTCTCACACCCATAAAACATTGGTTTAGAAACCACGCAGGGCAAGCAGGGATCAGCTGAACTGCCAAAATCAGTGTTTGGCAGTTGCTGATAAAGGAGCCTGCGATCCCCTGGCGTGAAGCTTGCTTCCTGGACCAGTTTCAGAGCACAAGGAGAAAGAGTGGAGAAGACGTCTGAGCCATTTCTGTTTTAGAGCCGGGGCTCTTTCCCTCTGCTTTTGCTTTCTTTTTCCTTCTCTGCCATTCCCGGACTTTTACAGAAAGCAGATCTCTTGCTCTGCTCCAGTGGTGGGATTTTATTTAGAATCACTGCTTGGAACTTTTAAAATCAACTACGAGAAGCGATAAGGGGGTCGGATAAACAGCGAGAAGTAGGAACCCTTTTGTCCTTACAGGGGACTTTTTTACTTTTTATTAGCGTAAAGACCTCTGAGATGGAAACGATAACCTACGAACAACGAAGGTCTTGGTACAGCAATGGAGTTGGAAAGCAGGAGGAGTAGGCTCTAAACTATACAGAAGTCAGGGCCGGTGTTAATTCGCAGAGTACCTTAAGAACTGAAAAAATATTAAGTCAAACATATACTTACCATCAAATGTTCAGATAGGTAACAGCATTTAACTGGTTGGGAAAAAACTACTTTCCCTTTACGTTAGCGAATAACAGACATTAACATCTGCCAAACGCACTCATGGTTTACTTATCTCTTAGCCCCGCTCATCTGACTTTTAGCATCCAGGATTTTTCCCTGCTTGCTATCTCAAATCTTTGCAACCAAAACAAAAGGAGGCGATTTCTGTTCCCACGCTTGGAAAACGGGAAACATTGTTGTCTTTCTGTTTATCCCCTCTGCCTTAATTTTGTTACATAGGATTCCTTGGAGGGGGGGGCGGCTGGGTACCCATATTAAGTCAGGGGAATCTATTAAATAAAGTGGGGCATCTGGTTGCTCTAAGATCAAAACCAAATCTTCTTTTGGTCTCACGTGAAGAGCTGTGCAGTTTGAGAGTTGCTGTTCTTAATTCAATTACAGTCTCTTTTTCATTTATTTGTTCTTAAATCGAAGGCAGAACACAACAGAAGACAGGCAGGAGGAAAAAAAATAACAAAGGGAAGATCGTCCTCTGCGAGCGCGCAGAACATGCTCCCGAGGCTTTGGATGGAGACCTGCTCCTCCAGACAGCCGAAGTCAATTTAAGCATCCTGGTCAGTGGGCTTCTTTGTTAGTGGGAACTGCATCTCCAGCTGGTAAATCTGATGCTCACAAATTCACTCTTTTTCCTTTACGTTTTTCAAAGCCCCTAGAGTTTCCGAGTCTAGGGCAGAATGTAGACCTGTGTTGACTTCCAGTTTTGTATTATATTTTGTCCTCTCTCAAAAATGCCTAAGAAGCCTTTATTTGCTAAGAATCACCTGATTTCATTTGTGCCCTTTTAACATTTGCAAATATCGAATGCAGAACAATATGCTTAAGACAAATGAACACGCGCGATAGTTCTCATTTTACTGCTTATGACGATGTTTTATAGATCCTCGTTACCCATGCCAAGTTCTCTGTATATTTTCTCTATTTTCTTTTGCTGAAACCAGCATCTCTTTGAATGTATTTGTATTCAGGTACAACACATTTTACTTTAAAAGGATGATTGGATATTTACTGGGTGTTCTGAGTGAAGCTTCCAATTTGTTGATTGCCTGTTCCACAAGCAAATGTTTTTACATCCTATAATGTTGAAATAGCATTTATAAATAAATAACATCTACCTTTATGTTATTTGTCTGTGCTTCTGAATAAAAAAAAAACACTTACAAAAAAAAAAGACACTGAAAGCCAATTCAATAAAAAAAAAAATTCTGGTTTAACACAATTCTGATAGTTCTGCTTACACATTCACGCTTTTGATTTCATTATTCAGATCTTGTACATATCTGCCTGGAAAGGACAAGCACTTTGGAAAACGATGTCCTCCTCCACCCATATTTAGATTCTAGCACCCTACACACTATGAATTCTGTAAGCATGCACATCAAGAACCTTCCCTCATGTAACATACTTCTAAATAAATTATATTTTTCTAAAGGAGCTAGTTCATACTAGGCTCATTTCAATGTCATCTTCTCTAGAGAGCTGCCAATTACTATTTAACTCCTACTTTGAGTTTGGCCACGACTGTCTGTATTGGCTACCAATGACTATCCTTTCCTCTCTCTCTCAAGAATTATCTCCCCATAACACAGGGACACGTCTCTAACTCAAGGCCTGATATAAAGGAAGCCATGTGGGCTCAGCAAAAAGTATTTCTCCAGATGTAGCTTTACCCTTTCGTGACTCTATAAGGCAGATTCATCGATGGGGAAGGGAGATGGTAGATTTGTGAATTAGATTAAAATGAAACACGTGGTACGAAACGTAAATTCAGGCTGACAGCTTCCAGGTATTTTAAGAAGATTTTGATCCACATCAGTGAACCATTCTCTGAAACATTATTTACCTTCCCTGAAAACTTGCTTCATAATTAATTTTCTCAATAAGCTCTTAGGTCAAGGTCAATGCAGAGAAAAAATGAAAGTGACACAGGTGTGCAAAATACCGTATCCGCCTTTGGAAAGTGACATTTCACAGCAGTTTGTATGCCTTAAAATCTGGTTAAACAGTGTTTCTGGACTAATTAATGATCTAGCCATTCATTTAATCAGAAAGACATTTTGTACATCTCTTACGTATCAGAGTGATAATGACAGTGTCAAAGAACTGGGTAAGAATATATAAAACTTTGAGCATTAAACAAACTAAAAGAGGCGTGCATGGTGATATTTAAGTACAGTTTGGGAAAGGCTATAGCTGTTCTATGGCAGCAATTCTCAACCTGTTTGATCCATTGGGGGATCAAACAACCTATTCACAGGGTTTGCTTATCAGATATCCAACACATCAGATGTTTTACTTTATAATTCATAAGGGAAGCAAAATTAAAGTTATGAAGTAGCAACGCAAATAATTTTATGGTTGGGAGTCACCACAAAATAAGGGACTTTATTAAAGGGCTGTAGGATTAGGAAGGTTGAGAACCACTGTTCTAGGGAGATATTAATTTGTCTGAGCCAATAGCTTGTTCTTAAATACTTTTTTTGTAGGATATCTTCTATTTTTATCAAATGTGTTTGTGGTATGTGTATCTGATTGTGCCCATGTGTGTGTGTGTGTGTGTGTGTGTGTGTGTGTGTGTGTACATGCTTCTACATCTGTCTGGGCTGGGTGCTTGTACAAGGGGAAGCCCGAGGTTGGTGTCAGAACTCTTTCTTGATCAGTGCTCTCTTATCCTTTGAGGCAGGATCTGTCAGTTGAACCCAGAACTCACAGATACTGCCAGCCACTCACTCCACCTTCTAAGTGCTACAATTTCAGGGTACCCAAGACATCTCCTCTGCTTTTCTGTGGGTAGTAGATATCTGATCTTCATATTTTCATGGCCAGTTCATTATCCATCGGCCCGTATCCCTAGCCATGAGAAACATCGTATGGGGTTTATCAGAACATGAAAAGTGTTCGTGAAGAAACGCAGGGGCCTCCAACCAACTTTCAAAAGATGTCTACAACCACCAAGTACACTCACTCCCTAGTGCTTTCCAGAGAGCAAGGACAATTATATTAAATGAGGGTGGGTGAGGCTCACAGGACTAGCTTAGACTTGTGGGACAGAAACTGGCCAGTTTTGTTTTGGTTAATTATTAAATCAAACGGTTAAAGAGCAGAGCTTCAGAATTTCCCTGCATCTCATTACGGGTTTGTTTATTTGTTTGTCTGTTTGTTTGTTTTGCCAGATATGTATTCCCCAGACACGTTTCCTTTGTAGTCCCTGTGCCCTGCCAACTCCCCGAGCACGTAGGATGCCCTTGCGTTTTTGGAAAGTCCACAGTTCTCAGCATCCCTTGTACGAACAGGGTTCTTTTACCACACACAAACATTCTCTGGAGGATCCTCCAGGTTTTTAGCTGTCTATGTGTAGAGAGGCATTCTTGCTCTTAATTTAATAACAGCAACATTTTCATACTAATCAGGCATTTGCTGTTTTTAATTACTACATATTATTCCACGTGAAGAAAGAAAAAAAAAACTCACTCAAATTTAAAAATAAGATGTTAACAGGCGTCTGACTCTAAACGCTCTTCTCCTAATAAAGTGAGTTTGTTCTTAGTACCTTGATGGTATTTTCATCTGTGTTTTAAATCAGGGCTCAGAGCAAGACTAGTGGAAATACATATTACTTGAAATGGTGTCTCTTTTTTTCCACCTTACATGAAGGAAAAAAAAACCCTTCAGTGTTGTTTTTCTTACAGAAATTACCTCTTAAAAATCTTATTTGTGGAATATAGTCCATCATTTCAACTGTGTCTCTGATTCCTAAGCCAAGGCCACTCTGTTAGCCTGACTCGCCCACCAGGTTTAGCAGTATACATTATGACAGGGATTAGCTAGTTAGTTTACTCAAAACAAAAGAAGTATAGGAAACCCTGATTAAGAAACATATAGCCCTTAGTTCTAGCTGGTCTCTCTCTCTCCTTTCTTCTAATTTGGTCAAGTGAAAAGCAATATCCCTATGGAAGCTTTCCTTGAGAAAATGTGCAAATTTTGAAACACAGGTCTGGCAGTTTCTTAAGTAAATGCTAGTCTGATGCTACAGGGCTTATTGGGTGTTTACAATTTAATTAATCCAGTTAATGGTTAGTGGTTGCTACTTGATACACTCAAGTTAACAAATTTAAAAAGTGTGTGTGTGTGTGTGTGTGTGTGAGTGCGTGTGTATGCATGTGTGTGTGTATGCATGTGTGTGTATGCTTGTGTGTGTATGCGTGTGTGTATGCTTGTGTGTGTATGCATGTGTGTGAGTATGTGTGTGTATGCTTGTGTGTGTGTGTGTGTGTGTGTGTGTGTGTGTGTGTGTATGCCTCTGTAGGCATGGGTGGAAGCCAGAAGTTGGTGTCAGGATGTTTACCTATATAACTTCTGACTTGTTTGAGAAAGGCTTGCCCATTAATCCAGGGACCTGTCACTTAGACAGGGTCACTCTTGCCTTCGCCCAGCTGGGAGGCTCTCACCCTCACCTCCCACACTCAGCTTTCCATTTGGGTCTTAGAGTCTCCGAACTGAGGTCTTAATGTTGGCCTGTCAACCGCATCCTTCCCTGAATCATCTTCCCACCTTCCACTGTTAAAATCTAGAAATCTAAGTTGGTAGAGGACTTCTTGTTATTTGGATGGTCAGACAGTTTGCTGTTTGCTCCCTAAACTAGCTAGCATGCCATCTTAGGGGTGCAAACAGTGTGGACCTGGATAATGTCATGCGTATCCACCCCAATCCCCTGCCTTGAGCCATGTCTACTAAAGATCACAAGACAGCGAAGAAAGAACAAAGTGGCAGTGCTTGTGAGGTCTCCATTTACCTACTTTTAGTTGACTCTGATATTGATACTGACCAAACACCTAGCTGTTCATTCCATCTCTTCTTAAAATTGGAAATTCAATATTTAAATGGGGGGGACGGAACCCGAGTTCCTACTATTTTTCTTTGAACCGTGATAAAGTATATAAAGTATGATAAAATACTTTTAAAGTTATGTAACTCATGAGACGAAACAAAAACCATAAACCTACACAGATGAGAATGTTAAAAATAGAGCTACCATGTTGAGAACTAGTCATTATGCATAGATATGAATATTAGCAATGGCTTAAATTGAATGCTTCTTTCATTGCTGAGGTCCTACTGAATACAGGTCAGTCCTCTGGTTTGGCTCATGTACAGATCCTAGTTTAGATTCTACAGATCTCTCAGGTATTGGGTTTCTTGACATGACACGTGTATACCTTTTGTTGACCAACACTAGTTAGGAGGACATGGGGGGGCAAGGCAGAAATGCAGGTGGATTTTCTGTGTGACCTACTCTTCCTGAAATGGCTTCTGAACCTTATTTGAAAACAAATAGAAAAACTATATTTTTCTTAAGGGAAACAGGTGTATGTACTCTCTTAGCAAATTTTGATAGATGCATACTTAGGGAATTTATACATTTAGAATTCAAGAGTTCCTTATTTCTGAATTCTTATGTAGAAAATAAGGCTGTGAGAAGTGGAAATGATTTTGGACACTCCTACCAGAAAATGGAGCCCGTTCTTCTTTCTGTTAGCTTTTAACAGTTGGGTCAGATCCAGTTGTCTTTCTTTGAAATGTACTGTCTGTCCTTTTTTCTATAGAAGGGCTAATACCTGAATTGCTATTACAGGATGGCCTGTGCCCTGACAATTCATGTCAGGATATGGTAGATAAGAGGTAGATAAAGTAGGTAGCCCAATAGACACAGCATAGCAACAGCCTGAGGGAAGCCATTTATCATCTAAGTCTCTTCAGGAAAAATAGAAGCATTCCTCAAAAAGAAATAATAACCACTAAGCTATTGCCTTCAGAACTAGAGTGGACTCATGTCTCTCAGGACAACAGGGCTTGATTTTCTGAGTCGCCACATTAACTATCCCGATAAACGTCAGGTTTCTTTCTTTTTTTTTTTTTCTCGTCTTCATTTTCATCAGCTTTGGCATCATCTACATATAAATTGTCTTAACACATGCTACAGAAGACCAATTATAGAAGCACTTAGTGGAAGATAATTTCTTGTTAGGCTTGCTCCACAAACACTCACAAGCACACCTTCCAACAAGCGGATGCATTTGGGTCTCAGCACATTAAAGAAACAAATTCTTGGCTATAGAGTTTCACCTGAAAATTTTTGTTAACATGACTTCATAAGCGTATTTTGCCAAACATAGAAACAGACACAACCTAGGCCTCCTAATTACATCTGTGTATACAAAACACAGGCTCTTCTGGTAATCTACAGCTGTTGATTATTTCACACTTGACAGGATGCTGAGCAAATCAGCTTTGTATTCTAAACTGAAGTGTTCGCTCACTCTTCTTTATTCGGGCCATATCCCTTTCTGAATGAAGTCCATTACACTGAAGCTTTTGGGATTCTTCCAAATTTAGATTTAACTGTTTAATTTAAATTTAGATTCATTATGCAGTAGAAGAAATGCTTTGATGTATCTTTCCATTTTTATATTGTTTTACTTGTACATACATATTAAATTGATGTATTGAAATGCAAAATATATTTAAACTCTTCACAAATTAGAGCAGGATTGCTTGCTATCTAACTTCATAGCCTCAAAAATCAATCTCAATATTTATGATGGGTTTGATTGATTTTAGTTTAAAGAAAAGACTCCATTTGAAAGTGATCAAAAAAAGCAAGCAACCTTCATGGAACTAAATTATTCCTTATGGAGAACTCAAGTGCAATTATTGCAAATGGAACATCTTTTGAAAGTTACATACATAGGATTTTACTCAGAGATACAAAGATAGAGGCCATTGTCTCTAAAGGTTTCAGCTAACTCCTTGAATATCTATATCAGAATGCCTTCCCAGAAAAATAAGTATTGATATCATTCATATTCCTAGTCAAGTGATGGGTTGAGGGAACTTCCATTTGATATATAGCAAAGAAACCTAACTAAACATATGTTTTGATTTTCAATTTAGACAATATCATATTAAATGTATCATAATTTAAGACCCATAATCTACTATGAAGCATATAATAAGAATATTGTATATTGAGGAGTCTATTCATAGAACTCAAACTACAAAATGAATTAATTACTTTCCTGGATTCTGTGGATGACAGGCATTTAGGAAATATGGTCCAATTCAAAAATTTCATGAGTATTTTATGGCCCATAACCAAATCATCTGATAACTATGGCAGTTACTTTTTTCCAACACTGGTAAAAAGAGAAAAGGACAGAAACGGGCAAAGGTCACCGTACATGAATGCCTTTATATCAGTGGTGGGAAAATGTCCCTTTCTTCTGTTACCCAAATTCAAGTTACCTGCGTGGTGCCTGTAGGTTTCCATTCTGGTTTTGTTCTTTGGTTCAGCCCGGTTTGTTCCAGTTTCTCCCTTACAGGGATAGCATCTTCATTTCTTTTCTTACTTCTGTGATAAAATACCCTGACAAAAGCAACGTAAGAGATGAAAGGGCTGCTTGGTTTGTTCACAATTCCAGGTTACAGTCCACGGTAGTGAGGAATTCATATGTCTGGGAGCGTGAGGCACTTAGTGATATCTCATCCAATTATTAAATAGTTTCATAGGTGTGCACAGAACCTTACCGCTTCACTCTCAGGTCCTTGTGTAAACTAAACAAGCGTTCTACCCCTGAGCTACATCTAAGGCCAACCTCCTACACTAATGCTTATTTATAAGACAAAAGACTTACCTCCTACCTAATTTGAGTAGAGTGAGAAATATCAAAACCACCATGTCCAGCAGGACACTTTCCCAAGTTAATGGTGACAAAAAATTTCTCTGGGGTGACAGGAAGGTCAAATCTGAAAAAAAAAAAAAAACAGGTAGGTTGTTTAAAAAAAAGATCAGTTGGATATTAGTCTGTACGAAGTCTGTTTTTATTCTATTAATGTAAGCTTTTCTTTCATGCTTAACTTGCAGACATTTCCAAAATCAGAAATTCATTTGGACTTTTAGTACTGTCTAGAATCTATATTTTTATATGAAAAGCCAAGAAAAAATGGCTGTAAGTAGGCCTGTTCCCCACCCCACCGCCACATCAGCTTTCTATGCCCTAAAGCCCAATACTAGGCACTACAATTCCATCCTTTACTGTGGCTAACTTTCTTATACATTCGGACAAGTGGTGTTTTAAGTTTTTTAATGTTTATAATTCATATCTGTCGAGGTATCTGTCTAATAGCAATAACAAAATATTTCTTTTAGCCTTATAATGTTTATGTGGTCTTTGACTTTTTATACCATTTTAATAGGTATTCAGTTTATCTTATCACACGTATTTTCACTTTACTATCTTTATTTTACAGAAAATGACATGCAGGCTTGAAACACATAGTGCTTTTATCAAATATAGTGAGTAACCATTTAAGGAGACACAGTGGTACAACACCTGTATTTCGAGCATTTGGAAGGGAGAGACAGAAAAATCACAAGTTTAAGCCCAGTCTCATCTACACAGCTAACTTGGGACTAGGCTGGAATATGAGAGATCATATCTACAAATGAATGAATTAATTAATTTATTAATTAATACACAAATAAATTAATGAATCAATAAATAAAATTAAACTCTGACAAGTTCTTCTGTGTTAGAAATTTGGCTTTGCCACTCCTCCATGCCTTGTAAACCATCTTTATTTTTTTTATTTTATTTAATTTTTATTTTCTATATTCTATGTTTACATTCCAAAGGCTTTTCCCTTTCCCAGTTCCCCCCATATGTCCCATAATTCCTCTCCCCACCCCAGCTATTCCCCAATCATCACCCCCCCACGATTTCTCTGTTCTGGGTCTATAATACTAACATTTTTCAGGTGTCACCTAAAATATCATCTAATCTAAGCCATGTCTAGATGCATTCTTTTTTCATATGATTCTTTGTTCTTTTTCATTTGTATTGCTGATGCTAAGGACTTAAGTAGAAGTAGTCAGGAATGAGGCATTTGAGAAGACAGACATTTGAACCAAACACAAATGATTACAGTTACCAACTTTGTAAAGATTTTTTGGGAACCTTTTCTAGCTGAAAGGAATAGTGTAATGGCCTCTGTGTGACCACAAACTTACAATTCCCAAGAAGCAGAAAGTTACTTTTTCTATATTCTAGGTATGAAGAAAAAGATTAGATAAACTCCAAGTAACATGTAGACTTTGAATTGTTCCGCATCTTACAAACAATGGTAGGCATCTGTACATTGAAGAGAATGAAAGCACAACGTATCTCTATTTTTTATTTCTAATTCAAACTTAAGAGAGAACAGACACTGGACATAGGCACAGTTGAATTTTGTTGATATTATTCGAAACCCCAACACAAACGTCTTCCTGACAACAATAATAGCTTTCAGATTTATATATCATAGATACCTTTATGGGTATATTCTCTCTTGTTTCTTATTCTGAGAGACAGATATTAATATCATTGGCAGAATAAATTTAGAAAAGCAAGCAAGGGTCCAGGAAAGCACCTGTACTAAATTTAGCTATTTATTCAAAAGACATTAAGACATTAACTATGTGACACAGGACCAATTAAAGTCCAAATAATCAAATTCTTGCTCTCAAGCAGCTCATACCCTAGCGGTGAAGAGACAAAGATAATGAAATATCAATCTAGGTGAGGTCCATGCTCAGGGCAGGAATTATTAAGCAAGAGTGATAGAGATGTGGGCTGTGTAGACAATGGTTTCTTTGATGAGGTGATCTCTGAGCAGGCATTTGAATGAAGTAAGTTTGGAGACAAGGAAGGACTGACAAAAATATCCAGAACCTGAAACCAACTCTTTAAAAATCTAAACCACATACATTTGGCAAAAATTACCTGGTGGTTACCGAGGCCAAAATTCTCACTAGGAGTTATGTAAAGGTTTAAAATTATAGTTATAGCTTCAGTGGGTAAAAATAAGTGTCACCGTCCTTCAACTTTAATTTGCGATCATTTAAATCACTCCTGGTTTCCTTTGGTCTCTTGAAGGTTAATGCAGTCTTTAGAAAGAAGTAGCTTTCAGAGTCTTGGTCTCCTTCGTCTTCTCTTTTTTGCCTCTCCCAGACAGCACAAAGCTCAGGCAAGCCACTCCATGTCCTCCAGTTCTCCACAGTCCCTTCTAACTTGTCCCTCATGGTCTCACTGTTGCTCACCCACTGCTCATGGCACAAGACTATCCTCTGGGAATGAGCAAAATAGTACAACTTCTCCTTATGAGCTGCTCTTCAATGTATACGTGTGACCTCCCTTTTCCTTCAGACTGGACTTCTCAACTCTATCTCTTTAAGAAACAAAGTAATTGGCATTGCTTGTCATGGGAAGCCCTTAGTCAGGATTCTCACCTCATAGCTCATCTCCACAGGGCATGTAGGATATTTTTTTTTGATAATTTTCTCTGTGCCATATCAGAATTACACAGATTCTGGCTAAGATTATTTTCTTTAGCCCACAGATTTCTTTCAATGCTGTCATTTTCACCCTGTCAAGAAAGAAAGAGACATTGTGCTAGTATCACATCAGGGTATTATAATATTCTGTTTTGTTTTTTAAATTCATGAGAGGACAGCATACGCACTCATCACTCACAAGGTCAGAAAGTGAGGGACAGTTTTGTTGTGAATTTCAACAATGATTTGACTTGGAAGATAGTCAGTCAAAGCTCGCAGGGCTCTGGCCACAGAACTAGCTGTAAAGAAGAAGGGTGCAAAGAGACCTGTTAAACAGGAATTGCTCTCAGAGTGCCATTTGAGAGGCCCATGAAGGTGATGTGTGAACAGGAATGTTTCTTCAAAGTCAGGGAAGCGATTTATCTTGGGCACCCATCCCTCTTGTTGGGAGGGGAAACCAGAGTATTATAAATCAGCGTGGACACAGGGATTAAGCACTGGTATAGAAATCCCATAACCAGATAGGATGGTATTTTTTTTAAATACATGATAGACACACCTGTTTACTTTGGCTTTTAATAAATCCAGTCTTTGTGTTCAGGGACAGATTTTTGGGAGGGTGATCATCATGTCTTGCCAAAAAGTAAAGTATTAGGAAGAAGAAATTTAATTAAAGGGTGTAGGCATGTATTTCTTCTAAATTTAAATGAAAGAAATATAGGTGACATATGTCTATAGATGACATATATGTTTTGTGAAATATGAGTGATAAGTTGATAATATTAATGTGCACAGTAGCCAACCTTTAGACTTTGATAATAAATTTCTTGTTAAGTGTACCACTCTACTTTCAACCATGTGGCTCAACAGTCCTTGCCAGATGGTTAGCAACATGAAAGAGCCCAAGATGAATAATGTGGCTATGCACGTCCTGTTCTAGGTTTTGCTTCTCAAACAGAAATTCCTTCTTGAGTTACAAAGTTCTTAAACATATTAATAAACAAATATTTAATATAATTATTTTCCTCATTCAGAATGAACTTAAGATAGTTTCCCCTTGGTTTGAAAGAGCCTGGATTTGAGAGCTACAATGATGGAGAGAGGCAAAAAAGGAGAGGAAGGAATAGATGATAGATAGATAGATAGATAGATAGATAGATAGATAGATAGATAGTAATCTATAGGTAGCTAGATCATTGTTGATAGATAATAGATCATTGATGATAGAAAACTAGATTGATGATAGATAATAGAAAGATAGACTAGATAAATGGATTGATAGGTGATAGATGGATGGATACCTATCTATCCTTTGTTGAATAGTTTAGAAGACATTTGAAGTTATTTTTTTCAAAGAATTAACAGAAGAAAAGTTTTTGTATCTAAGAAAGGGAAACAAATGGAAATGACCAGAGAAAGAAGAGAGATGAGCTTGATTGAAGGAGGTAGAGTAGAGAGAAAAGAGAGTGAGACACCCATTGTCTTAGCACAGTGAAGCCAAGGGCTAACTTCCATTTTTTACTTTTTGTCCGTGAGAAGTATAATGTAATCAGGAAAGGAGGACTCTGCTTAGACATTATTTAGTCAGAAATTCAGATCTCGCTTATTGTTATCTCTCTAAGGGTACGTTTTAATATGAAAAATTATCGATTAATTACTATATCCAACCCACATTGTTTAGCAGAATAAATGAGCTGGTGAGTATGCAACATTTAATTGATGCCTCAAGGATGGCAACCACTGTGCGAGGAATGGAGTTGTAAAATCGAAGCTCTACACATGATGCTCAAACTTGATTGTTAACTTGATGTAATTTAGCAGTTCCATGGAAGTAAGTCAGTGACCATGTGTGTGGGGTGGGATTATATATCTAGATTAAGTTAATTGAGTTAAGAATACTTGCTCTAAGTAGAAAGGGCACTACTCCATCGTATAACATCCCAGACTGGAAGAAAAGAAGAAAATGAGTGGGACACAAGTGTTGAGTGGTCCATTCCCTGGATTGTAAGTCAAAAATAAAGCCTCTGTCTTTGCATTGCATTAGTCAAATGTTTTGTTGTGGCCATAGAGAAGGAGTTAATACCTCCTGATAAACACCAAGATCCTACACACCTATCTACTGGCCTGTTCTTTATTCCATTGCTTGTAGTACATATAAACATAAAAAGAGAAGACATAGTTTTGATTCTCTTTATTGCTAGAAAATTCTAGAGTTTTCTTGTTTCTTCTATGTATTATATAAGTTTTATTTCCTAGTCATTAAACAAGAGAAAACATCACTTTATTGAAACTCTACATTTATTTGGTCTAGTATAATTCTTAGGGCAAAGTTTCTCAAAGTCTACAGGAATTAAGGCAATAGAAATAGGGATAATTTATAACACCAGACAATAATTGCATGTGCGTTTCTGAGATCAATGCCAGCTTACTCTACCTAACAAGTTCCAAGGCAGTCAGGGCTACTAATCAAGGCTATGTATCAAACAAACAAACAAACAAACAAACAAACCACCTAACTAACTACCTACCTAAATCTGCTTTAAATTCCAACTCTCGGTAGGTAAAGACAGTAGCTCTTCAGTTAGAACGTTGGTTTGGTCTTTTGCAGGTATGGTAGGTCAAACACAGTTATGATATGTTGATGAGTTATCAGTCCTATCATATCTAGAAGGCACTGCCTACTCTGGTTCTTCCCAGCCTCTGGCTCTTACAATCTCACTGTTTTCTCTTTTTCAATAGTCCTTGATTTTTTTCAGGAGGAGGACCAGTAATATATGTGTCTTGTTTGTATTAGCTCACTGCTTTTTTGATGTAGGTTGAGATTGCCTGTCCAAGGAAAGAATGGTACTGCTCACAGTGAGCTGGTCTGTTGGTCTACGTCAATTAGTATTCAAGACAACTGCTTACAGACACAGACACAAACAACCTCATCTAAGAAATTCCACAATAGAAGCTACACTTCTCAGATGACTCTAGGCTGTGTTAGATTGAACATTAAGGCTATGGAGTCTGTTGCAGAAAATAGTCTCTTGAGACACATCACCCAAGGCCTTCTAATTTTGATTTAACAAATTATTGGTAATGTTGAGAACAAAATTCTGGAGTGTTTGGGGAAGAAAAATGGAATTATTATTATTATTATTATTATTATTATTATTACTATTATTATTATAGAGCATAAGGGATATTATAGTTGGTAGCAATTGTTCTTGCAAGAGAGACGTTAATGGCCATGAGAGAGATGTGTTCTGCACAGCAGGGCCCTTGAAAGGAGGGAAGGGGACTAAAGACTTGTGGAGGTGGAGAAGCAATATCCTAGTAAGGGATCATCACTACATTTGGTAAGTCTGAACTAGCTGAGAACTTCTAACTCACTCCCTGAATTGGACTAGACACTGCATTCTTCCAACTTCCTCCCATCTCTGTTTCTGAATTGTCTGCCCTTCGCCTAGATGGTGGGAGTCCCTGTTTAGACAATCCTAACATCTCCCCTTGAGTTCTTCAGTGGTGTTTATGGGCTCAGGACCGCAGCCCGGGCCCTCCCATTCACCCCCCCCCATTCTTTATGCCACTGCACACCTGCAGTGTTGAGTCACTCCTCTTTCTCCCCAAAAGCCTTCATCTCTTCCCTTCTAAAAGAAGATTTCTTTTTTTTTCTGAAAATTCTTTTTCCACCTCTCCTCTTTGGCTGATTTCACCTTTTTCATCGTTCATATTCCAGTCGATAGGCATTCCTCTTATTGTTAGCCGAACAAATGACATGAAATTATGGCTGAAGAGATAGAAGAAGGTGTACATTAGAGCAACCAGGCCACATTCTCTGTGCTCAAGTCATTTCTTTTTTCTAATTTTGAATTTGTAACATTCTTTGCACATACAGAGTTGTGAGTGATCAGAATATACCAAAGTCCCCTTCCTAAGAACCATTTGAGTTTTCCTCTGTGCGGCTGAGAGAGAAGCACAAAGCTGGATGGAGGTCTGCTCACTCCTTATGACTTCCTTCCTGCCAAGACATGAAACCCATGGGTGTGGGGGAGCCTCCAGGTCTGCAAGCTAGCCACGTTCTCTGAGGAGAATGAAGATGGTGAGAGTGCCTGAAGTTTGCAGTTGTACTTGGCATAGAAGGTGGTGTTGGTTTTGTTATTGTTTCTGCGAATACATTTTGAAAATATGTGTCAGAACTGAACAGGGCATGTTCTACCTCCTTATGTCATATTCCCCAGCGACATCCTGTAGTGAAATGTGAAAATTGCCCAGGACAGAAGGTTTTGTATAGAACAAATGCCAGGGTGAATCTTGAGTTCCTTTTGGCTTAAGTGATGTTCAGACCTAGACTGTAAGGCTCTTGCATGGAAGGCACCTAGGGCTACTGTTCTGCAGAGGAATTAAAAATGGATTGGCCAAGAGGGAACTACACAGTACAGGGGGAGTGAGTGACAGGTAAGAATAAAAAGAACATGAGATAGAGGAAAAAAACAAGATGGAATATGGGGTATGTTGGGAGAGACCCCCCAGTATTCAGACACCCAGAGAAATCCCCAAATGCCAAAAGAGTAATGAACATAATACAGGAACTTGTAAATATTCCAGGGAAAACAGTTATGATTTATTTGAAAGTCTTCACAGTAGTGCTTTTGCCAAGCAGTAACATTTTTTTTTAAAAAAAAAGGCGTTATGAATCAACCTCTGTAATGACTATACTTCCCTATGTTTAAAAATGAAATAAATATTTTCAAGGCTTTAGTTTTTTAGCATATTTGCCTTTGAGAGGCTTGCTGTGACTGTCGCTTTAAGAAATGTTTTTGCTGTTACTGCTCCATTTTAATCTTTCACTTTGTATTAACAAAATCAAAACCAGCACAATTAGAAGCCTCCTGATTTTGATTTGTTTTAATACCAAGAGAATGTTTGCCATGGCACTAGCAGTTAGGGAAGTACTTCAAGCTGTGGTGGCTGCAACGTTCGAGTTGTAGAGGCAAACATCAAAAGATAGCTTGAAAGGAACGCCAAAAACATCTAAACCAATAATTCTTTACATTTGTGTTTTTATTTTAGTGTACTCTTCACAATGAAAGCAAGAAGATTGTGCAGGGGGGAAAGGAGGCTTGTAAGCTCATTTCAATTGTGTAACTTAAAATGAAATCAAAAGCACTTTCTCCCTGACTTTTAACTTGGACCAGCAATCCATATATGTATAACTCAAAAAAAAAAAAAGAAGAAGAAGAATAAGAAGAAGAAAAAGAGGCTAAACACACCGCAACAGAGTGTCCAACTCTCTTATATTATTAGACTAAAGGAAAAAGAAGGGGAGCAAGATTTACAAAACACTGATCCAAAAATCCATGGCTTCGCCTCATATTCTGACCACCGTGAATAAGACTGAAGTTCCTAGATACAAATCTGAATTGGGATTTGTGATTCAGCCTCAGCCACAGAGGGATATGAATGAAATGACAAACAGGTCTTTGAAACATCACAGTGGCCAGAAAACACAGGGAGTAGCTATGGTCACCCTCATGGGCTTGGCCGTTGGTATCAGAGTTACAAAACACCCCATAACTCCATGACTCCTTTTATGAGCACTGCTGTTTTTAAGTCTCCACGAAAACACATTTCAGCTTGGATCTTCAGTATAAATTCACTGTCTTATCCCGTTCTAGGAGCCTTCAAGAATGATTGTATTTTTAACAAGAATATGGTTGATTGTTGTAGATTAGTTTTTTTTTCTCTCATTACACATTTATGTAATTCTTTCGTCCTTTAAAACAGTAAATATTTGGCATTCTATCAAAGGTTATTTTTTTTGTATTAATGAAAAAGGAAGATAGGGCATTGGCCATGCTGGCAGCTGTTTGAATTTTGGTCTTTGGGTGAGGAAATAATAGTTGAAATGTTGCACTGTGCCTCATCCACATAGGCACCCACCTTACTTCATTCTTCTTTCAAGCTGACCTTCTGGAATGTGGAGGGATAGGTAAACAGGAGGGAAGGAATGAAGAAGAATGAGGAGAAGGAGGAGATGACGATGATAAAGGAGGAGTAGGGGGAGGAAGAGGAAGAGGAGGAGGGGAGGAGGAGGAAGATGAAGAGGATGAGGAGGAAGAAGAAGGAGAAGGAGGAGGAGGAGGAGGAGGAGGAGGAGGAGGAGGAGGAGAAGAAGAAGAAGAAGAAGAAGAAGAAGAAGAAGAAGAAGAAGAATTAGAAGAAGAAGAAGAATTAGAAGAAGAAGAAGAAGAATTAGAAGAAGAAGAAGAAGAAGAAGAAGAAGAAGAAGAAGAAGAAACTCATTGTGAAACATGCGTCACACATTCACTGAATTCACTGCAGTCCCAAAACAGTACTATGTACTGAAGGACACATTCATTTATCCTATACGCACTCTTAGGCAAATCCAAAAAATTCCCTGCCAGAGTCCCATCCTTTTGTTCTGTTGAGGCATCAGAGGCAAAGGAGGTACATGAGTTTTCAACAATATAATAGACTACCTCTAACTTCAGCCCTGTTTCTATACCCAACTGATGTCTCAACAACAACGAGAGAGAGAGAGAGAGAGAGAGAGAGAGAGAGAGAGAGAGAGAGAGAGAGAACTTTCTGAGTGAAATCAATCACTTTTCTGTTTCAATTACCAAATCCAGAATGGTTTTGTTTGAGTTTTATTTTAGAAATCCGGAGTGAGCATTTTCTTTAACAGGTTCCAGAATGGGCCAGTTTCAATGTCAAATCCTTTCTCTGCTTATCAAGCATTTAACGCGGAGAACTAAAGAATCAGCCTTTAAGATCTTGGGCCAGCATACCTCAGTGACAGCAGACATTTCAAATGATGGGAAAGTCATCTTCCAGTCCCTCCTCTACAACTAAGCTCCCAAAAGACAGAGCAGAATTAGTTAGTGCTGAAACCATCTCTGGGGAGCTGGAAAAGGGAAGAGGGAGGAGGGGAGGGAGGGAGAGAGAGAGAGGGAGAGGGAGATGGAGAGAGGGCTAGGCAATGGACAATGTCATCTAACAGTTCTTACAAAAGAAAATTATGGCTATAAAGTGTCATGGCTCAGAATCTCCGAACTGAAATTCCTTTGACACTTTCTCCTATAGCTTTATTAAACTTGATGTATTATTATTCGAGAGAATTTTCTGTCATTAATGCTATTCTGACCATACAATACGGTTCAGGCTTGGGTAATTCCATTTAGGAACATAAGGGGCGTTTAAATGAATCATGCTATTATGGTGATTTTCTGTAAAAACATACGCATCACCTTTCCTATTAGATGTTTCAGTCACAGAAATTGCATAAAACTGAAGTTTCACACACTGGGAGACTTTTAAATATTTTTAAAAAGCCTACAGATTTTTTTTTCTGTAAAAAACGTCATTCTCCTTTAACTGTAGAATGAACTACAGGAAAACCCTCAAAACTCTAAATCATTATCTGGTTGTCTGGGTTTGGGTCAACTTTGAGAACTCTCATTTGCAGGGTCTGCCGTGAGGATCGGATCGCTGCCTCCACTGACTGGGGCTCCCTCCAGCTCAGGCGTGGTGTGCTTAGTGCTGTAGCTGACTCGTCTGGCGATTCTGTTGGGTAGACATTCTCATGGCCACTTTACAGACCAGAAGAAACGGAGATTTGCAAAGTTGGAGTCGGTTGCCTAGCCACTTGCCCACCCAAATTCATGTGTGCTACCGTGGCAGCTCCATTCATTAAGTACCTGATAGATCCGTGAGAAAGGCTGTGCCTTTTCTCCCCATTTATCTTGATTTGCTTAGACACAAAGAACCGAACAGTACCGCCAAGAAACAGCATCTCGTTCATTTATTGGCAGCTATGGGGTCGGGTGTATTGCTTCCTGCTCTTCACTCTTCAATGTCTCTGAAGACAGCCAAAGGGTTCTGGCACTCTCTTCTTTCCGAGTCCCTGGGACTGCTCTTGTAGCAAGGATTGGAACTAGCAGCTCCATGGTGACCAGGAAAAACAAATGAGCCCCAGAGCCCCTACCAGCCCTGGGATCACTTGCGAACAGATTTCGAGAAGGAGAACTCAGTGTCGTCCCGGAGTTCCATCTGGGAATTGGCATCAATGGTACTGTTAGCAGCATGTCCTGCCTGCCCGGCTCTTGAAAAAAATCCAAGAATTCTGCAGCACTTTGGACATCAGAAACCCGAGAGCCGTTTCCTCAACACTAGGGTGCATATTTGATGGATTGGAAAGTCCGAAGCTCACAAGAGAAGTTAACGCACACACCGATTCCCATTTCAGGGTCAGTCAACTCTGGAACAGCATCAGAACGGTGTTTCTGCTTCACAAATCTGTCCAGAAGAAAGCCAGAAATTGTCTGGCTTCAGGAATGTAGTGTTGGCTTAAGGGAGTTTTAATGCGTTGGCTAGAAGGATAAAAGCATAGGAACGCCTGTTTAGAATATTACATTAATTTCAACCCTTATCCAACTTTGCATAGTGATGCCTTAAAATAAAAATACTAATGCGCTTTATTTTTTATTGAGCAGCAAAATAAGTTTGGGGCGCATCAATACCAAACCTTTACTACTTTTCTAAACCTCATGAGCTTCCAAAAAAGAAGAAGAAGAAGAATTAAATGAAAGGGGGGGGGGGAATGAAACAAGACTGAATGTGTTTGCTATATAGAGAACAATCAATCATTCTGTTGAATGATTGGTGGGAGGTAGAGAGAGAAAAATGTCTAAGAATAAACAAGGAATTTTGAAATATTAAGTGACCCAAGAACTACTGTTCTGGCGTAATTTTGTGAAGACAGTTTTTAGGCTCCAAGGCTATTTCTTCCACTTGCTAGGATGAGTTCAGGGCTCTGGGAAGCATCTTGGTTCCTGAAGAGAGGTGAGAAGCAAGCCGGAGCAAGACTGTGCCAGCCACTCTGGGAACTAGAGGAGAGGAGTCTCGGTTTGGGGAAAAGGTGAGGGCTAAATGGTACGCTTCTCGAGTACTTCCAGTATTTAATAACAAACGGAATAGAAAGGAGAAATGTACCCCCTTTCTTTCCTTCTACCTGAGGATAAAATATTCATCTTTGCGTATATGATTCTTTAGATTCAGTTGAGGGAGTTTCCTTTTCTTTCTATTGACTCTGGGAACCTGGCAGTGTAGGAGACTCCGTGTGCTTAATGGCGTGGCTTTAAATATTTCTCACTACATGCTGCAGACTGAATCTCCTAATATGGGAACATTTACTCATATATAATAAAAGTATAAGCATTAACAGATGACAAAATGAAACTAATTATTAGGGTGTGTTGCTGATGATAACGGGGCTTTCATTTGTTTGTTTGTTTGTTTGTTTCCTACATAGGATATCATTCTGTAGCCTAGGCTTATGTTGAACTTGACATCATTTTCCTGGCTTGGCCTTCCCAGCCCTGGGATTCCAGGTGTGACTTGTCCTCCCCTTCCGGTTTCTACCTGCCTTCACTCTCTCTAACCTCTCACTGGCTTTATCATTCCAGCGCTCCAGACAAAGACCCTGTGGTGACTGGACATTTTCTCTTGTGGTATTTTCTGGAACTTGTGTGGGGTTTTGATACCAAAGTCTCTTAAAAAGCCGTTTCATTGTTCTGTTTGTTTTGATTGCTTTTCGCACCACTTCTTGACTTTCGGGTGTCAATTTTAAAGCTATTTCAAAATTGTGATTCATGAATTGTTATTTTTGTGTTTCACTCTCACACCTGAAGACCCCCCAGTTAGTCTTAAGAGCTATCGGTGTCTCCTTTCGTGAGGTGGATTAACAGAAGATACGGATGTCAGGGAAGCTCATGAGAATCAGTGCTAAAAGTAGCAATATTAAATTTATCACCCCCACACAGGTTTTATGTGTATGTCAACACACTGATATATGCTTATATTATCATTCACGATCACACATTAGCTCGCATGTAAAGATCCTACCTTATGCTGAAAACCATGTGCCAAAGACAGTTGCAATTAAGTCTTTATTGTATTGTTTATAAAAGTCGTATATACTACCTCACAAGCATGAAATGCCAAGCACCGAGAGTGTCATTTACACATGTTTAATTGCATCTGTCAGAGGCTGCATTATGAGCACTTCTTGTTGAAACAAAATCTCAGACTTAACAAAGAGCAAGGTCCAGCTTACTCAAATCATTGAACCAATAGGATGTAGTATTTAGTCTGAAAGCAGGAACAGACTGGATTATTTTGTTTCAATAGGAGTTTGCTACATATGCAGATGGAGCCATGGGTCCCTCCATGTATACTCTTTGGTTGGTGGTTTAGTCCCTGGGAGCCCGGGGGGGCGGTACTGGTTGGTTCATGTTGTTGTTCCTCCTATGGGACTGCAAGCTCCTTCAGCTCCTTAGGTCCTTTCTTTAGCCCCTCCACTGGGGACCTTGTACTCAGTCCAATTGTTGGCTGAGAACATCCCCCTCTCACCAAAGGGGGGAGAGGCACTTGGTGCTGAGAAGGCTCACTGTCCCAGTATATGGGAATGCCAGGAGAAGGAAGCGAGAATGGGTGGGTTGGTGAGAAGGTGGAGGGGGGATTGGATAGGGTATTTTCAGAGAAGAAACCAGAAGAGGGGATAATATTTGAAATGTAAATAAAGAAAATATCTAATAAGCTGGGCAGTGGTGGCCCACACCTTTAATCCCAGCACTTGGGAGGCAGAGACAGTAGGATTTCGGAGTTCGAGGCCATCCTGGTCTACAGAGTGAGTTCCAGGACAGCCAGGGCTATACAGAAAAACCCTGTCTTGAAAAACAAAAACAAAAACAAAAATCTAATAAAAAATAGAAAACAAAATAGGATTTTGTTCTTACTGAGCAAATTTAGTGGAGTGTTAATCATTATTGTCTTCTGTCTAGAGTTCTTTTCAAGAAGATCCAGTCTTGGATGATGGATGAGTCAAAACTCCCAATGCTTCTAATCTGGTCCAATCCCTCTGTTGTTATGTATTCCTTCAACGGGGCTTAAATGTGTACTTTCACAACTCAAAGGAAAAAAAAAAAAAGATGGCAGCACCTAGATGGCCTCATTTCCATACGAGCACTAGCTGATAGATTTCTATTGAGAATAGAGGAAATCAGAGACCAGAAGTCTGCTTGTTGCATGGAGACTGGAGAAAGTGCCAGGAGTTCAAAGGGCACTGAAAGGAAGGTTTGTATGCTCTGTGCCTAGTTCCCACTTTCTATCCAAGTCTACAGAGCAAATGCTTGGTAAATTTTACATCTGTTTTATTTCTCTTTGCTATGTGTCTCTTCATAAAATCGTGTCCACCCTGTACCGACTTGCACAGTTCCTTTATCAGTACTCCATGAACCCACAGGGTTGGTTTTGTGGTTCAATGGTTGCTTTGCTCTATGTTCATCAATTTTTTTTTCTCATCCTGTTTGTTCTCCTTGTTCACTAGAAGGACTCTTCTAATTTTAGCTCTAAATTAATTTACATTTCCCATATACTGGCTTTTAGCTTATGCCTCTTATAAATTATTTATGCTGGGCAGGCTGAATCACGAAATTACAGCTAAAATAATGCTATTTTCATGTGTCGAGCTTTAAAAGAATACACGGATCATACTTGACTCCCTGCATACTTTTTATCCTTTCAGTTCACATTTTCCCATGTGGCTCCAAGGTCTTTTTGCTTGTGGTTGGAAAAAGGAAAGAATTCTGTTTTCTTCATATTCATTCATGATTTATTAATTTAACCACTCGTGACTAGAGTCCAGTGACAGGGGCTATGAGAGGAAAGAAGGAGGAAAGGAGAAAAGGAGGAAAGGAGGAAAAAAAAGAGGAAAAAAACTATGCAATGTAGAGCTTTGTTCCAGGTGGCAATAGATGGGCTGATGACTACAAAGAGGTTTTGCTGAATGCCACAGGAGAGGAGCTGTCTGTTTTGCCCCCATGAAGAAAACATCCATGTTTGTCTCGCAAAGCTAAAAAGAAGTAGACATCTCACTTCACTTGGTAGTTGAACACCATCAAACTCCTGTAGATTGCAAAGGGTTATCATGATCTGTGGCATGATCCTGGCTCTCTGTGTCAGAAGCCAGTGAAAAGGAGAATGCCCGGTCCAAAGTTAAGCCACCACCATCAGTGTTTCATCTGGAGATTTTGATCAAAGCATCTGAACCAGGGAAACTAAAGGTGTCAGAGAGCCTCACAGTAGCACAGAAGCTCAGCCTACTTGATTGTCACGCCAGGGTTCTGTATCTGCCGATGCTGAACTGTACGAATCTACGAAGTTTACTTAACCCTTTGTCATTAGGGTTCATCTTTTTGCACAGGAAAAAAGGTTGTAAAATTCCTCAAATAAAAAATGAAGAATAAAGGAATTCATTACAAGTGCATTGTGCTGAACAGTTATTACACATCTACTCTTAAGACCATTACAAGTGCAATTGCTATTATTGAAGAGATACTTCTAGAAGTCTCTAAAACAGTCCGGTGTCTGATTCTTTCAGGAAATGATTGCTTATCATCTCCTTTTTGAGTCTTTAAAACTTTTCTAATATTATCCCATTATACCTAATGGATATAATAGTAAATATATTAAATACAATATAAAGCCCGCTCAGTTTCCCAGTTTCAGGTTCTTTGATCGAAATTCCCAAATTGAAGAACTGATGATAGTGGCTTGACTTTGGAGTAGGTTTTCTCCTTTGGACTGGCTTCAAAACCAAAGAGCCAGGATAACTCCCTAGAAAACAGTGATTGCTTGGGATCTAAAAAACTTAATGGCAACCACCATGGGAAGTGGTATCTTCAGAATGTCCATTCCACTCCTGGCTAGTCCTTCTAGACAAACATGAATGCTTTCCTCCTGGGAGATATACACTCAATGGCTCTACTACAGCAATTCAGCAAGCTATGTTAAAATTTTATATTTCATTGGCTATCCATCATATCTAATGTTTTTTTCTATTTGTCACCATCATCATTATTATGCATTGTATGCATTATGAAGAAACTTAAAATTAATTAAACTCTTCATGGTTTGGTTAGACATACCAATGTATTAGCAAACTTTTAACTCTGTAACCTTGATGTCACAGATGACAAAACAGGATAAAGCTGAATAAAAAAAGGTCAGATACAAACTAATACACAGTTTTCGTTACAGATTTAGGTAATGTAACTATTATATATAGCATGTTAATTCATAATATGGAAAATTGATGAACACATATTATGTAACTTACATTTAAATAAATGTCCATATGCAGTACTACTTACAAAGAGAGACACATTGAGCTTACAGAGCCATCCATGTATGACTGCTTTTCAGAAAGGGTGGGAATGGGCTGCATGTTGATAATTATTAGAAAGAAACTGAATTATATGAACATACATACATGCATACATACATGCATACGTACATACATACATACATACATACAAAGTCATTCAGGGACCCTATAGTTCTCCTAATAGTGTTATATTGGAGTGAATGGTGATTTTTTTTTTTTTTTTTTTTTTTTTTACAAAACACAACAACAGTAACAACAACAAAACCCTCATAGCCTTCAATACCTTCATAGAAACTTTTACCGATAAGACGGACACTGGAAAACAGACACACAAGACACAGTGAAATCTAGCACTGCTTATAGTTTTAAAAAATGAGTTCCTAATTCGTAATTCTGTGATGACATCATCCATTTGGGTTTGATCTTACTTTAGCCCATGATTTTATTTTTTTTCTTTTCTTACTCAGTTCTATGTCTGGCTTTGATTTTAACTTAATGAAACAGCAGAATGCCCAGTAGCATATATCAAAAACTGAAAAAAAAGCATAGTACTGACTTTTATCAGTACATTAACTAGAAATGGTATTTATTCTTTAAAAACTTTGGTAGCTTGTAAATAAGCGAAAAATCAAAAGCAATAATTTTAAGACTGTGAGGACATGTTCTATAGCAAAAACAAAAACAAAAACAGAAAACAACAAAACAAAACCACAAAGCTTAAGGGCTTTTAAGTTTGAACGTGACTTGTCAGCTTTGGTGCTTTCAAACCTCTATGACACTTTGACATTCCATTGGATCTGGCAGTAAAATACCATTATCAGGACTACCCCATTCCTGTTATGTTACATCCTCATGTATTGTGTTTTATGTATTCACAGACCATAGTAAGCTGTCTAAGAAAGGACTGGGCAGGAAGGGATGCTCCAGGACAAAATTCAGTGGCAGAGACAGATGGCTTCTATCTGAAGTTTTCTTTTTTCCGTTCATTTTTGGCTCTGTAAATATATGGAGATTATGGAATAAAAACAGCTACCATTTGTCAAATGCTTACCCAACTCCAGCGTGAGATTAGGTTTATAGGGTAGGTTTGTGGACTCACATTGGACCTTGTGAGGATGAGGAAGTACTCAGGGGCACAGGGTAATCCTTCCTTCAGAAGCGGTCCATTTGCATAGTGGAGATTATCCATCTCTCTCTCTCTCTCTCTCTCTCTCTCTCTCTCTCTCTCTCTCTTTGTCTGTCTGTCTCTGTCTCTCTCAGCTTGTATGTGTGTGTGTGTGTGTGTGTGTGTGTGTGTGTGATTTCTCTACTGAGGGTTGATGTTACAACATATTAGGCAAGTATGTTTCTACTTGAACTACATCTACAGACTTTTATTTACTGCTTATTTTGGAACGGGGTCTTGCTAAATCATCCAGGAACCTTGGACTTTGAACTAGGACCTCTTTCTGTTTCTGCATCCTCAATACTCTGGATTACAGTCATAAATCACAAGCTGGGGATTCCTTTTCGGATTTCTTTTGCATGTTTATCATACTGTTTCCAGAGTGTGCCTTCTTCAACAGAAATCTCATGCTTTGCCTTCTTTGATATTACCATGAATGTCTACTGGCAATCAGACATAGAATATGTTGGCTAATACACTGGTAATGCACTAATGGTTTTGATTGGTTTGAAAAGGAGAAAGAGGCGTGATAGAAGTCTCTGTATGTAATATCATACCCTAATTTAGACCACACAGAAGTTTTTTCTTTTTACTTCCCATGTTTTCAAATTTAATATTTTGATTTCAATTATGTATAGGATACATTGCTTATGAACACCAATTTATTTCTCACTGATTTAATACTCCACAGGTTTCAGAGCCCAGAAATCATCATGATTACTCAACAAATGAATGAATTATTTCTTCTCATAAATTAAGGTAAAATCAAATGGAAAAGAATAGGAGAGAATTCAATGAAAATGTCTTTCCATAAGAGCAGTTACTGATGACGCTCAGTTGAAGATTGAACATTGATCTTGTTTTGTTTGCCAATTCTGATTAATAGTGATATTCTTGGGCTCTTTAAGGAGAAAAGTCTGTGGATCCTTGAGTTTAAGGGTAAAGAGTATCATCATGGAATGATGTCATCAGTTGTTAGGGCAATTGTTACTCCTAGGACAGACTACAAATATGTCATAGTCTTAGGACAGAAACCTACCTTATTGGGTATATACGATACCATTTTCTCCTGTTTATATGGTAGTTTCTCATGTAGGTAAATTTATGCCTTGACTTTAAGATTTATATGAAAATTAATTTAAGTTCTTCATTTTTATAAATGTCTTATAGGTCGACATGTTACCAAACAGCAACGGTAATAAAAACCTTACCTTTCCAAGAAAGTATGTAGAAATCTGCAGTGTTGCAGAGAAGATGGAGGCTTGCATATCATTCTGTTCTGTGCTGCAGCTCTAGGAGAATATTAGCATAAGACTCTTCAACTCCAGCCTTGTCTCAGCATAACCCCAAGGTTCCAGGGAGCTGTCCAAGTCTGTTGAAACCCACTTTTTACAATGCATTTTTCTCTATTTTCTTTGTGTTTGCCAAAATGAACAAAACTGATTTTTGTCAGCTGTCAAGTGGAGCAAGATGTCAAAAGGGAGGTGGTGGTGGGGAGCTTTTCCATACATTCAATTCTTGTAACAAAAACAAACGATTAGACCCTTGGTTGTCTGCTCCGGGAGAGGTTTATATTTCCAAAATTGCATCGCACGCTCATAACGAAGCCGATTGGAAGCAGTGCTAAAGTCAACAGGAAGGTTGGCAGTTTTGCTTGATTCGGACGGAGCCAATAAGCTTTTGGCACCTTGGGAACAGCAGCCTGAAAGTCCTTAAGCCTGGCCTTCCTCTTAGGTGGTGTCATGTGATTGTAACAGGCTGATTCTTGGCTTTCCCTGCTGAATTGTGGGATGGGCTGTTGTTAGATATCCTGGGTGATGTTTGAGAATTGGCAGCACAGATATAAGTCTTGTTAATCACTACACCTATGGCTCCTTTAGTCCAATCTGCTAAGTGACTCAGACTATTTAGTTACACGATTGAGTCTTCTTTAAGTTAAAAAACTACCACTTAGGCAAAATACAGCAGATCACAGAGCGGTTTATAACCATCTTAGCCTTGTAAATTCAAACCAATATTTTTTTTATCAGAATTAGATCAGCCTGCCAACTCAACTTTTCCTTAGCAAATGTTATTTCTATGACACCCTAAGTGTTTTTATTTCCACTGAAATTGACTCAGACTGTATAAAACTACAGTGCATCTGGACACTTTTGAATATGAAGAACATTTTCCCCTCTTTTGAGGGGACATTTATTTCACTGGTGTTTCAATTATACCACATACAATCATAACATCACATCCAAGAGGGGTCTTCTTCTTCCAACATGCCAGCATACTGCAGGACTCACATAGACTAGATTAAGGAAACGATTATCCGGGAAGCAAAAGCAATATAATCTACTGGGTTTTTTCACTGACTTTTATTTCTAACAGTTCATAATCTTTATGAGCTCCTAAGATCCCAACTAGTCATAGTTGTTGACTGTAAAGCAGAAGGGTTTTAAATGGTAGGAAGGCAATGCTTGATTCAGGGGTTTGTGCTATACAAATACTGCAACTTCAGGTTGGTCTGCACGCAGGTGTGTACTTTTGGCATTAAGAAGTGGGTCTTCCATCAGTGCTTTTTTTAATGGATGAAAACAGCCCAAGTTACTTTCCTAGTCAGTGCAAAACAGAGTTCTCTATTTTGGAAGCTTCTGGAAGGCCTTTTGGAAATGTAGATCCTTACCCTTCAGCAGTTTGTAATGTTTCTCCCAAAAATCTTTTCAGCATGACTGCCTTTCTTAATCATAAAAGTCCAAAGAAAACCCAGCTACCATTTCACCCGCCATGAGTCAATAATCCTGTTTTATGCTCGGGTTTGATTTCCAGTCTGTCTACACTGCAGTTGGCAAATTATCAAAGTGAATCACCACCCCCCAAGACCTGTGTATGTCTTTTTTTTTCTACAGCAGCTCCTCCACTCCTTCTCATCCCTCTCCCTTACCCTACCTAACAACTAACAAGGTCATACTGGCCATTGAAGTTTCCTTGATAGATCTTCTTTATCACTGGGTCACTGCTGGTAGAGTTTATTCTTGTGGCTAGAAAACTGACACATTTGACAGCTAACTAATATCAATTATATATTCTGATCATGTGTTCTGCACAGCTGTAATTATGGAGATTTAATCACTCCCAGGCATCTTTAGCACTCATTAAGACACATCTAAGATGAGGAAAAGCACCATCACCTTCCTGAGTAAAGTCCGCATCTTCTCTCACCTTCCTCTCTAGCCTGTGATTCTTATTCATTTTACCACTATCTAATGAGTCAACTAAACATGAAACTCAGTCATCATGACCTGACTTCTCCCTTCAATTTGTCATCCAATTAGTTGAACTTTGACCTTAAATTTGTTTTGCAATCGCCCTTTCTGTTCCATCCCTGCTACTGCGACTGCATTACAGATTCATCACCCAACTTGTAAATCACCAGTAATTTCCCTCAAAATTTCCTTCATCGTTATTCTGTTGTTTTTCCTTCAAACCCATTCCAAGAGAAGTCTCTGAAAACATCCTTTAGGTCCTGTCATTTAAGCTAATCACTTCAACTTATTTTTCAACGGGAAGCCAACCTTGTATTTCTGGAGCAGGGAATATTCAGTTACATATTTATGTAAGGCATCCTTTCCCTTCACTGCCTCTGTTATTTTCCTCCACTTTTCATCTTCAGTTTATTGTATTTCTAAACATTGTTTTCTCTAAGTTAGTGTAAATTGGCGTTCACTGAACTTTTTGAATATGTAAATATTTATGTTTTACCAAATTTGTGGATTGTTTTTTGATTTTTTTGTTTTCTGTTTTTTTGTTTGTTTGTTTTTTTGTCATGCTACATCAGAAATGTTTTATTCCCCTCCCTTTCTCCTCTCATTGTGGGACTATAGACTTTGAATACTCAGTAGATATTTTGATGGAGACTCCTAAAGAATCTATTTTTGTGCATTCCAGTGCACATTTGTTTTTCATGTTTTGGTCACTTTTCTCCTCTTCTTCCTTCTCCTCTGGTTCATTTGTGGTACTTTGGGTTGAACCAAGAATCTCCTGTATAGCTCAGCACATACTCTACTACTGAGCTACATTTACATCTTTATCTATATACCTTTCTACCGTTTGATTACTCTACTTTATTTTATATTGTCTTCAAGAAGTTGTTGGAAGATTATTTATTTCAGCAATTTATATGTAATTGGGAGTAAGATTGAGTTCTAGTCAGTCTAGTAAGTCTAGTAAGTCCATGGTAGAAGCATCCTTCCTTATCCAGTTTTATATAACTAAATGCCACCCCATATATGGTTACTTCCTGATGAATATTTGTAGCTCCCATTTCCCCATTTTATTGGGGCTATTTATATTTAAGGTATGTCAGATATTTCTAATTATAATGTTGAATAATCACCTTAGTGTGAACTTGTTTAAAACTGAGCCCTGAGATCCATTTTCAGCCCCTCACTCCTCGTATCTGATGCTTTCTATATTTTTAGAATCATCCTGAACTCTGTTCTCTCAATGCCGCCTATGAATCATTGCCAAATCCTATTTTCTTAATTCTCAAAGTTTGTTTTGAATATGTTTTATCACATATCCTTTAGACTACCATCTTGCTCTAAATACTTTCATATCTCACATGGATTATGATAATAGTATGGACTCTCTTGCTCATATATACTCATCATATGAATAATCAACCATTCGTAAGTAACCGTGGCATTAAAACAATACATGTAGTGCCTAGCACTTGTCTTGTAATTTGTTGAACAAACATGACCACAAAAATGAACATAATATTTGGTTCATCCATTTTATGGATATAAACCAGTCAATTAATACCTAATACTTACTAAATTGGATGGCATTCACTTCTAGAGCCTAGCACAATAATACATTGGAAAATAAAATATGCAATGTAATTGTTTTAGTTAGAATTGGGTCACAGTCATAAGTGGAGGCAGAATAGAATTGTATTCTTATTTTAAATCTATTTAAGCTTTGGATAACATTTAAGAATTCCTGAATTTTTATTTACTAGTGGATTTATTAGTGATTCTATATAATGTTCACCAGTAGTTTTAATTAAAAGCCATTTTTCAAAATCTACTTAATTTTTCAAAAGTCCTCATCATTATTTATCTAATTTTCTCATTCTCTGCTAATACTAGCATTTTTGCATATACTATGAATAGTGTCTCCTCATGTCTGGGAGACAAAAGTGTTGGATATTTTCATTAAAATACTTTGTTTTGAAACCATGTTTTATTCTGAAGCATAAGCTAACCTTGAACTCTCAGCCCTCCTGTCTCTACCTACTGATTTCTGGATTTACAGGCTTATGACATTATACACAGAAGCATATATGTGGTCTAAATAATTTTATGGCAGCCTAAACCCTCTTCCTTGACCCTAACCCAGTAACATTCCCATGAGTACAATGATAATTCTTCTATGGGTTGCTTTTAAGTGTTTACATATACAAGTAGAATTGTTTTTATATTAAATTCTATAATCCATAGAAAAATTTTGAAATTGTTTAAGCATATAAACTGATAATATTAAGAAATATTTTATTATATGTGTGTGTGTGATGGTATGTTTATGAAGTACAGAAGACAATTTATGAGAGCTGGTTCTCAAGTTTTTTTGTTTTTGTTTTTGTTTTTGTTTTTGTTTTTGTTTTTGTTTTTTTTTTTTTTTGTTTTTTTTTTGTTTTTTTTTTTTTTTTCGAGACAGGGTTTCTCTTTGTAGCCCTGGCTGTCCTGGAACTCACTCTGTAGACCAGGCTGGCCTTGAACTCAGAAATCTGCCTGCCTTTGTCTCCCAAGTGCTGGGATTAAAGGCGTGCACCACCACCCCGGCTTGGTTCTCAACTTTCACTGCATGGGTTTTGGGGGGTTGAATTCTCTAACCCACTTAGCTAACTTGTGAGTCCAATAATAAAGGCATCTTTATATTTTACTTTTTTCTCTCTTCCTTTTAAATTTTATTTTGGTAGAGTAGAGAAATAAAATAACAGACTGATGCCTAAAGATGATGATACTGGATTTATATTTTTAAAGGAAAATATTGTTCCATGTTTTGGTTCTGGGTCTGCATAGAAATATAATTTTACCACATATATATTAGAGATTATTGTTTTCGATTACATATTAATTCAGCCACTCAGAATATACTACTTAACAGTGCCATTCATAAATTCAAGAATTTTAAAAATCAGAAATGAAGGGCCGGAAAGAGAACTAACTCAGTGGGTAGTAGTTGCTCTTGCAGATGATATGAATTTGATTCTAGGCACCCTTGTCAGATATCTCACAACTGACTGTCATTCTACCTCTAGGAGATACAAATGTACACGCGTATACATATGTATAATTACAGTTAAAATTAATTTTTAAAATTCACAATGAAATTGAAAGCCAATCATTAACATCCAAAGATTATTGTCTCAAATATTTTAATAAATTCATTGTTGGGTTTTTTTTTTTTAGCATTCGTGGGTAGTGAAAGTAATGTATTTAATATGTAAAATAATTTACATGCAAACAAAATGTAAGATCAAGGTTAGTTGTTGTGTCCTGGAAAACGCTAAGTGCATACACAATCACGAGGTGCGTTATTTGATTTCAATTTCAAAGGATAAGAGGAAAAGTAACAAATGGATGATATAGTTTTCTAATTAACCACCAAGATTATAGATAATTTTTTTCAGCAGATACACATTATGTGCAGTTTAAGGGGGAAAAAAGTAAATGAAGGATGTAGGAAACTGGGAATATTGAAGAAATTTTTGCATGTGAAGAAGGAGGTATTGAACTCAAAAGGAAAAGAGAAAGATCTCAAAGACAAAACAGGCCAAAAGAGAAGGCTCTGTTAGCCATTGTACGGGACCAGTTCTGAGAATATGTTCCTTTAACCCCCCTCATCCTACTTACTCTCTTCTATTATTTCCCACCAGTTTTTGAATTTACAGCCTCAAAAGCAAACTTAGGACACATCTTTGGGCTATCCATTTGTGGTTTGCCAGCAACTTCTAGGATCCAAATTAGGTGTAATTTAGGACCCTGTAGAAGCTTGAATAGCACAGTGAGTCTAGTTTAAGGCTTTTGTTGTACTATATTATCCATCATAAAGAGTATATTGTCACTAAATCAGCAGAGACTTCTTTGAAGATGGTGGGGAGAATTTGATGGGTTACCCTCACTCTTCCATTGCTAGTAGGGGGTCCACCCAATAAAGCTTCTCCCATCAATTAGCACATCACTGCTTGTTACACATCATTTCTCATTTCCTTACCACTTAGCTCTTCTACGGTTCATTTCCTGAGAAACTCATAAGAAAAGTTACCAAAGTGTTGATTTTGTAAGATCTGTGCTCATAAAAGTTCCATAGTTGTTTATATGTATTTGAATATGAATATTTGTACATGTAAATGAGCTTAAGCCAAGAAGTACTTGTAACATTCAAGATCAGGGACAAACTAAAAATTACTGGATTGTGGATTGGGATCAAAGATGAGTCAGTAATATAGAGTCTCTTTATATTATAGAACTGTGTATTTTACTGTTCTAAAACTTGGAAATAGTTCTGAAACTTTATGTAGATGGAGTCCATATTATAGAAATTGAATAAAACTCAGATGGATACTTCAAAGTAATATTAGGACTGTAGAGTTCCTGAACAATATTCTTGTCTGATTTAAGGTAAAGTGCTTAATTATTCAATGTCTTATCAAAATATAATGTAATAAATGAAATGTTATAATGCAGATAGAAATACCTAATATTTTTGAAGCCTAGTAACTGTCTGTCATAAAATTAAGTGTATATGTAGCTATTGTTTGAATTTGCTATCAAAACACTACGTTTTAAGTATACATACCAGGAATTATTCTGTATCATTATGTTTGCATAGAAACATAGATTAGGGAAAATGTAATTTCCAAATTATTTTTATGAAAAATGTTATTGAGATGCTAATATTTGTTTTATGGTGGCAATGGATGGAGAGAAAATAAATGTACTCAATAAGATAAAAGAAGCAGGGATGCAGATTTGTGATGCATTTTATCTGGAGAGGGATTGATGAAGGGGATTGGTAAAGAATGGCCTTCTCAGTCAACAACCAATGAATTAATTTAATACTTGAAAGTTCTGCATATTGAAAGTAAAGAATATATCCAGAAATTAATTTGCATAGACAAGTTTTAGCCAAGTGTTTACCAACCATGTGTCATATGGTGCATTAAAGCATTTTATATTCATCATCCTCCAATTATGTCAACAATCTTTCGTGCCTGGTGATATTCCCTTTATAAAATAGGACATCAAGCTTAGGAAAGAAAATATCATCTCTGAAACTGGTAAATGATCAATCGGGATTCAAATTTACACTTGATTGACCTTAAAATTTATGTGGTTTTTCAATAAGCTAGAATAAATACTGTACTTAGAGAAGCGTAGCACTCTACTTACCTCCATTTTAATGTAATTATTATGTAAATAAATATAAATTTTATAATTTAATTTATACAGCAAGAAAGAACTGTATTTTAAAATGAAGAAGGACTTTCACTATGACTCAGAACAAAGAGGAAACACTAATAACACTATCTGTGCTCAAACAAAATTTGCTTGATGCAAATTTTAGATCTTGTCTTATAACTGGGAAAATAGAGCATGTAGTCCCGTGAATATCTTCACTAACCTTGGTTGTACTAGCACTCATGATTTTGCTTTAAGATTAACGTTAAACAATAGAATTTGCAACTTAATACTGAAGTGGTTTGAGTGAAATCTAAATAATTCTTCAGAAGCAAATAATTTCAGGTTTTACTGGAATAGAATCATGAAGCCAGATTGACAAATCTCTGGCCAACAGATCTGACATTCAGCTCTTTGCTAAAACTAATAAACAAATTTGCTGAAACTAATAAAGTAACACTCAGTGTTGCTCTGATGGAATGGTAGTCCCGGTGGTAATTCTAAAAATGCCTGCTGCCTCTAAAAATTATGGACCATGAGATTCTGGACAATTAATTCACTCTTTCTAAGTTTGAACTAAATGCTTTGCAAATCATAGTAATAATAATTATCTCTTGAAGTATTTGTGAAAGTGTATGTGTATGTGTATGTGTGTGTGTATGTGTGTGTGTGTGTGTGTGTGTGAGAGAGAGAGAGAGAGAGAGAGAGAGAGAGAGAGAGAGAGAGAGACAGAGACAGAGACAGAGACAGACAGACAGACAAGGAAAGAGCAAGCATTGAGAGCCTATATAATTACTAGTTACTATCATGGTTATCACTGGTGGCAGTAATAGCAGATATTTATTACAATAGAAATGTGAACTTATGAACCAGTTGAGTGTGCACACGTTTATGCATGTGCTTGTGCATGCACAGACCCAAAGTTGATATCAGTGTCTCTCTCTGTTGCTCTCTTTCTTATTTCTTGAGGTTTTGTTTTTTTTCCGATTGAATCCAGAGCTCATCCATTTTGAGTCTGTGTTGCCAAGCTAGCCTGTGCTGAGGATCTCTTGTCTCTGCCTCCCTAGTGTTATGATTAGCTGCCAGGCTGGCCTGGCTTTTACCTTTGAAACTCCAAATTCCAGCTCTCACATTTTCCAGGCACATACTCTGTCCACTGAAGCATTTCACTAGCCCACAAGTCAGCTCTTCACTCCTTACACATCCTACTAGGTCTTCCAGAAAATGCTGAGAAATAGTCATTTTGTGCCAGATTGTTGTAAAGATAATGTTATTCGGTTGATAATAAGATGATTGAAATTATACGTAACACCAACAAAGGCCCCTGTTGGCCCCCACCGTGATGTCAGGAGTACACGATCAAGTCATCAATCATTTGTCATGTGTTACACTAAGCATTTTATACTCATAATCTTTCAATTATGTCAAAATCCTATGAGCTTGATGTTATTCCTTTTATAAAGCCAGACATCAGCAAGAATGTCAACAATAATAAATCTTAACAGAAAACAGTGAGACCTAGGAAAGCCCTGATAATGAGAGTTAATGTCTTTAAGAAACATCTTAGCATTCATTACATCTTAAGCATACCTCATTCATATTAGTGAATCCACTTTGATTTCCGTGACTAACTAATCTTGTATTCAGATTTCTCAGTTTCCACATTTGCTTTTAGTTATATTTAATTGAATTATGTAAAGGGACACATGAGAAGGTGGTTTTAATCACATAATAGACAAAATAAATATATAGTATCACAAATCAACGGTAACTATGAGTTAGCATTCTCCCTTCTTATCTAGTTGCTTACTACCTACTTATTTGTCATGGATTTCTATTTTTTTCCTAGGGTGTTAGTTTGTTCTTGAAATACTGCAATATAAAATAAGTAGCAATCATTATTCCATTATTATGGAGATAAAAGATGGAGTGTAACAAGATTAATAAGATATCCAGGTTTATGGATTGTTTTGGATATAGGAAGATGTTATTTGCAAAACTAGAACTGGAGATATACATGCATATGTGCATGTGCTTGAGAAAGAAAGAGAGAGAGAGAGAGAGAGAGAGAGAGAGAGAGAGAGCGAGAGGGAGGGAAGGAAGGAGGGAAGGTGGCAGAGAGAGAGAAAGAGAGAGAGAGAGACTTTATGCTTTAGTTCATTTTTCTATCTGCTTTGGGCCTGCCATTATAATTTGCTCCTTTTTTTAATCCACTGCTTGCTTTACCTTCTCTTTATTTATTAATTCTATTCAGTCAATGGGCATACATTCAAGCCATAGTATATTTTACTAATCACATGTATGAAAAAACTTTTCAAAGGCAAAATTCAGGGGACCGGAGTACAATTCTTAACACAGGTCACCTCAGTGTTCATAGCCTCAGAATCTTGAACAAGAACTGTCTTTAGTGCCACATAGATCTGTGAGCACTTTTAAGAAAGAATCAATCTCCATTAAGCAATTCTTCTATGAGTCTATGGGCTTGCTTCTTTATTTATTTCATTTACTGCCCATCTCGTATTATCTTGCATAACTGCACTTATCTTGAGTGAGATGAATTTTCACAATAGGGGATTAAATCACTGCATAACAATGGGTTGAGGAAGAAAGGGTAAACCAGGAAAGAGACTAATATTGAGTCATTAGGTGGAAATGCAACCCTATAAGTTAGGAATATTTTTTTCTGAAACTCCACTCAATTATCAGAAGCTTATCTATGTTACTCTGAGGTTTGGAAATGACTCACCTATATTTTCTCTAGTAATGTGAAATTAAGTGGCACAATAGTGCCAATAGCAGCTGTCCAAGGATGTCAACATCCTGAGAAAAAAGAGGGTGAATATGTGTTGTCCTGTGGCAAGGGTGATAGACTGATGGCTCTATTAAGTAGACCTTGAGACAGAGAGAATGCCCTGAGGTCTGAATTGTGTGCATGGACCACTGCCATCACATGGGCCAAAGTCCTGAAGATGCTATGTGACTGGATTCAAAAGAATGAGACCTCAGGGAAAACAAAGGTCTAGAGAGAGAGAGAGAGAGAGAGAGAGAGAGAGAGAGAGAGAGAGAGAGAGAGAGCTGAAGGTGTACAGTCCCACCTGCACCCTAGTTTCTTCCTACTGATAGCTATTTTTAGTTCTTCTTTTAGAAGTGTAACATAATGAGTGTATGATCTTTTAAGTCACTACGTCAATGTGTTTTTGTTATAAAAGGAAATCAATAGAAATAGTCATAAGACTGTGGGTATTTCATCCATACAGTCAAGAATATAGAAACCCAAACAGTATGATATTGCCCAGACATCTAGGAAGGTCAGTTTTTGCCACATTTATAGGCAGGATTTCTTCTTCTTGATCATTATTGCAAGTCTACCTTTCACCAGCTTGCCTTTTGGTCCTCTTTTCCCACTTCTAATTCCAGAGCCAGGGAGCTGTTGTATTCTTCCCTCTACTTGCTCATAGCACTAACAAGAAGTCTTTGCTGCAGGCTTTCTAAGGGCGAATTCTAATTTTTTACTTTTCTCTACCTATAATTCCTAAGCATTAAAATTACACGGTAGGAAGGGATTTGTTAATGGTATTTATATAAGAATACTGGCCATAGAAGACAGAGTACTGGGTATAGATAAACCAAGCAGATGCAAGAAGACTCTGTACTGGCTATTCATGGATCAGGAACCAATGGTTGATGCAATCATCTTGGCAGATAAAGAACGGCTATGAGTTGCTCAACATGGCTTCTAAAAATACTTACCCAATACAGAGAGAGAGGGGTTAGGAGGCAGGAATACAGAGAAGAGAAGAGAGGGAGGGAAGAGAGGGGCACTAAGGGGAGAGGAGGGTAAGGAGGGGGACAGAAAGTCTGATACATGGTGGAAAACAGAAGTGCTTCTGCCACAGTGTTAAAATATGTGCCCCAGAAAGATGTGCCATGGACTTAACTCTTGGCTTGTTTATCTACTAGTGATGAGACATTTGAGCTAGGTAAGTTGCTTAACTCCTCTGTTTCCTCATTTTCAAATTGAGGAGATCGCTTTAGTATGTATTTCCTAGGTGTTGTAGGGATTAAATGAAATAATCCAATTAAATGTTGGCCATAATGAAAAGCACTCAAGAAATGACAGGTTCTATTGTTATTATGTTTATGACACCATAGCTCTTCCAATGATTAAGTGCATATATGTTTGTATATGAGAAGGCTTTGTCTTCTGAGTGAAGCTATAATTGTTATAAGTGGATGAAGTCTTACTTTGTTTCTTCAGTCACTAGATATGAAATACCATTTCTTTATTTCAAAGAAGACATTTAATTTCTTCCCTCATTGACTAAATACTTCTTGAGCATCTACTGTCCTTAAATTATTGCTAGATTAAGAATTTAGAAGACTAAGGGAGTACTGACAATTAGAAGACTGAGGGAGTACTCTATGTTTTGAGTAATAGGGGAAAAAAAGGAAGTAAATCTGTAAGAGAGAGGCCCAATTCATCTAGAACATGACATCTTAACCTCAAGGAAAGGCAAAAATCAAGCTTGAAGAATTTGATGGTTTTATTCAATACACCCATTTTATAGATCTGAGATGAGGCTTATGTGTACAAATAAGTCTGTCTTTAGATCACAGCGGACCCAGCAGGGATCCTTGGGTTCCTTGAGAAACAGATGCATTCTTCCTGTTAGAGTCTGGTGAATCTCAACACACAGCACTTTGCTATGCCTATGCGCCATGGTTCGTTCAGCTTGCTGTGGCTGAAACTGTGAACACCAGCCCAGTTTCTAATGCTTTAAAACCTAGTATCACACCTGTTAGAAGAGGATATTGTGTGTTGCCCAAGTGTAATTACAGAAACCCATACCTACTTATCATGTCTTGACTTTCTTCTATCTAATCATTGTGCATGGGCTGATCTCTTTTGGGCTTTCTCCAGAATATACCTACCACACTCCCAAAGAGTCAGTAACTGTCTACTCATCTTTTGGTTAATTGTGCAGATAATTTCTCCATATATCCTTTTGGAATGTATTTCTCAGAATCAGCAATGCCAATTTGGAGGAAGTTGCTGAAGAATTTTATCTGTTGATTTGAGTTATCTGAATGAAGATCAAAACATTAATCTTTCTTTGTAGATCAACTTGTTTAAGACATCATATGCCATATTTCACACAATATTTATCTAAGTCCAGTTTGCTTTACATTTAACACTTTCCTTTGTTAGAGTATTGACAATATTATGATGAATGATCTTGTCTACACTAGTATCTTTTAAGATATTGTGAATACCTTGACAACAGAATCAAGTTGTAAATGAGAGGAACAGTCTCTCATTTACATATACATATATGCAAATGTAGATCTTTTATATTTGATTAGTTCCTGTCCCTAATGGTATCTACCCTCTAGCAGTAGACTTAAATGCATATTATAATCACTTATTCATTCAAAGAATATTTGCAATGGCCTGTTAAACCTTGTTCTAATCCAGTCTACTGTGCTAAAGATAGAGTAGTAAATAATTCTCAATTCTAGAAGTTCATGTTAAAGGAAACCATAGAATTGTGCCATTTGGAGCCTACAAGATGGCTTAGTGGATAAGAGTTCTTGTCACACAACCCTGATGATCGCAGTTCCGTCCCCAGGGTCCACACTGTGGAGGGAGAGAACTGACTCCTGAAAGTTGTTCTTTGACCTCCACACACATGCTGTGGTGTATGTGTGACAGCATATATACATATGCATATATAATTAATAATAATAATAAATAAACAATGATAATATAATTTTAGAATATTAGGGCCATTTTACAAATAGGGCCATTTTACAAATAAACTTTGTCATTCTCATTTGATTTGAGTGCACAACAAGTCACAGATTCAGAAATTTTCTGCCTATGTAATGTTTTCTGTCAAACCAGGTTAGCAACAACTACTTCAAAGGTGGCTTCTGGTTCTTGAAAGGTTAGGCATGTACTCTGGAGCTCCACGTCTGCTGTGTTCAGTGGCTTTCTGCCAAAAGCAACTTAGTCTAATTGGGAAGGGATGTTCCCTTAGCTTGATAAGTGAATAACTCTCATCGATGATAATGGGACTTATGTGTGAACATGAAGGAAAACTTGACTCCTAACACTGCATTGCATAAGCTTTGAAACGGCTGCTTCTGTGAATGATTGTCCCTCCCTAACTGCCTTCCATCCATCACTGTAATTTGAGGAAAGGATTGCTTTTTATCCTGGCTAATTCTCTCAAAACAAAGACTAACTAATTATTTGAAAATTCCAAAACACACGTTAGGAGAGTGTGGTGGAGTGAAAACACTCCCATGTGGACATCCCATAGGAACTGCCATTGATGAATGTTTAAAACAGATGCTTCAGTGAGCAACATATTTAATTAAATCCAAACCTGTTGTTATTATTCCAGAAAATATTATTATTAGCACAAGTTCCAAATGGAATTCACAGAAACTTCTGGTTGGAGTTTGGGGAGAGAGATTTTTAATTTCTTGGAGAACTGAAAGTAGAAATCAGCAGTTATCAAGACACATTGTGTTTCAGCTGAAGGTCATGCTAGTTACAACTTTAACTGAGGAGTGTCAGGACTCCTTTTGTAGAATGACTGAGCCAAACAGCTGGCCAGCTACGCCCCATACATCATGAGAAAATGCTTCAGTGTTTACATGAAGTTGCCATCTCTGCTTCTAGAAGAAGAAGAAAAAAATGACTTCCAACGTCATAAGATGGATTTATAAGATTGAGAGATGTGTCACCAATTATATAATTGCTTTCTTATGTGGTTCTAATAAAATTATTTGGAGCCTAAAAAAATGTCTAGCAGTGAATTATTTAATTTAATACATAGTTATAACAAAAATAATTAGTATTTACTTTAAACTCTAAATTGTCAACAAAAAACCTCATGTAATTATTTCTGTAGTGCCGCATAATGAAATAAATGTGTAATTAGTGACAGATGGGATTTTTAAATTTTAAGACAGGAAAAAATCATATCACCTGTTTTGATTACATTTTTTTTACATGAGTGAAATTAGAATATTTGAAAAAGGAGCACAAAGAGAATGAAAAGGACTCACTGCAACCAAATTAAGGTATGAGTCCTTTGGCACACTTCCTGAATTCTCAGAAACCTTCCGTAAAAGGTCTTGGTTTCAAAGCTGGTGACTGGTTTGAGCTGTGCTATGTCATCCAGGTCCTCCCTCCTCCAAACCATGTCCTTGGCGGCAAAAAACTCTGCTGTCTTGTGATCGCCATTTTATTTGATGCCAAGTTGCAGCGGTACCATAAAACGGTAACTTAACGAAACTCACTTCTTTAATATATGACGAGTTATTTTGAACCATTTTCCTGATCCAATTGAAGATATTTACCTTTCCACAGGCTGTAAAATAGACAGGTCCATGGCTAAAATGACCAATGTGTCTTGTGATCCTACAAGATGAGCACACCATTGGTGACTGTCCTCTGCACGAGTGTCTCTGCATGACAACTCTCTAGGTACCATGCGTTGTCCTCCTCTCACTGGAAACTGAGTGGTAGATCTTCTGAGGTATAGAGACTTCTCTGTTCTCTTTCCCTCCTCTCATGTAAACAGTAAAGCTATGAGAAATTGGTAACATTTGATTTTGTTATTACTTTTGACATGTGTAAAGAGGAGGGTGATGATGTACTTACGGTAGATAGTCATGGGTGTGGAGGTGCCCATGGCCACAAGAAAGCTAGGGGTGGCATTAAGTCTATGTCTCTACTCTCATCTTTATCCCTTGGTGACAGGGTCTTTAATTGAACTAGAAACTAACCATTTAGGGGAGGCTGGCTGACACAGCCCATTCCTAGGACCCAGCTTCCTTCCTTTCAATACTGGTTTTACTGGTGTACGTAGTCATGCCCAGCGTTTTATGAAGACACTGGAGTTGAACTGAAGTTCTGATGCTTCCAGAGTAATGTCTGTCAGCATCTGCACTGTCTTTGAGGTAAAAGAAAATATCCCATGATTAAGGAGTCACATTTCTTTCCCAGTGATGTTTGAAATCATTCAGAAGGACTGTGTGGAAAGCAGAGGGACCACTGCATAGTTAATTCTGATTTTAAGAAACATTGTAGAAAAGGTTTCTTATGCAGCTAAGTCGATGACTCGCACCCTTCTTAATGCTTTGACCTTTTAATGCAGTTCCTCAAGTTGTGGTAACCCCGATCACAAAATTATTTTTATTGCTACCTCATTGCTGTAAATTGGCTTCTATTATGAATAGTTACATAAATATTCTTGGAAATAGAGGTTTGCCAAAGGGGACTCGACCCACAGGTTGAGAACTGCTAAGCTATGTGGATTTGGTTACCATTTCACAATGGTAAACATATACCCTAAATTGCAGTTTTCAACATAGATGGGCATCTTCCTACATGGAATGGTGGGCTGGCTTCTTTGCTGATAACTAGACCCAAAGCCTCATGAAGTGCAATTTCTTGCGAACCCAGTTTGCCTTACATAATCTACTTAACTAATGACATGCTCCTTCACCAGAAAGTAAAGGCACAGGATAAGATGAACATCTTTTTAACATTTTTTTATTTATTAGATTTTTTTATTTACATTTCAAATGTTATCCCCTGTGATGGTTTGTATATGATTGGCCCAGGAAGTGAACCTATTAGGAGGTGTGGCCTTGTTGGAGTAAGTGTGTCACTGTGGGTGTGGGCTTAAGACCCTCCCCCTGGCTGCCTGGAAGTCAGTCTTCCACTAGCAGCCTTCAGATGAAGATGTAGAATTCTCAGCTCCTCCTGCACTAGGCCTGCCAGGATGCTGCCCTGTTTCTGCCTTGATGACAATGGACTGAACTTCTGAGCCTGTAAGCCAGCCCCAATTAAATGTTGTCCTTTATAAAACTTGCATCGGTCATGGTGTCTGTTCACAGCAGTAAAGCCTTAACTAAGACATCCCCTTTCCATGTTTCCCCTCCCAAAACCCCCTATCTCATCCTCCTTCCCCCTGATCACCAACCCACCCACTCCTGCCTCCCTGTCTTGGCATTCCCCTATACAGGGGCAACTAGCCTTCACAGGACCAAGGGCCTTTCCTCTCACTGATGTCCAACAAGGCCATCCTCTGCTACATATGTAGCTGGATCCATGGGTCCCTCTATGTGTACTCTTTGATTGGTGGTTTAGTCCCTGGGAGCTCTGGGGATACTGGTTGGTCCACATTATTGTCCCTCCTTTGGGATTGCAAGCTCCTCCAGCTCCTTCGGTCCTTTCTCTAGCTCCTCCCTTGGGGACCTTGTGCTCTGTCCAATGGTTGGCTGAGAGCATTTACCTCTGTATTTGTCAGGTACTGGCCTGGCAGTGGTGGCTCACACCTTTAATTTCAGCACTTGGGAGGCAGATGAAGGCAGATTTCTGAGTTCAAGGCCAGCCTGGTCTAGAGAGTAATATAAATATCTTAATGGAAGCTTTGTTGGTGGCAAGGACTTACTTCTCCCATTGCGGTGGCAAAACCGCAGACAAAAGCCACTCAGAAAGGAAGGTTTCTCCTGACTCCTGTGTAGTATGAAGTGATAGTCATCAACGACAAGGAAGGCACGGTGGTGGCAATTTAAGGTCGCTGGTTACATTGTGTTCATGGTCAGGAATGCGAGAATGAAGACGTGCTCAGCTTGCTTTCGCTTCCTAAAAATTCTTCTGGGGACTGAAGCCCATAGGATGATATTGTCTGCAATTAGCCCAACCTTGAAAAGCCCTCACCGGGGAGTGAGAGGCTCATCTTCTGAGCAATTCTAGATAATGTCAAGCTGGCAATCGATATCAGCTATTACATTGAGTCACAGAAGATCACACTTTCCTTCAACGTTCTCCAAGTTTTCAAAAATTCTTTAGAGAGGCATGTGGTTTTCTTATCAGTTTACCCTCTCGGGAATCAAGAGTCAGGAACGTGCCAAGGTGATTGTATCTTCATTTCTTGAGGCTGTTCATTTCAGCCCAGAACAGATGATTTGCATATGCGGTCTGCTAACATGCCAAACCTTCCTGGAAGCTTCAACCTCTCCAATAAAGGCAGAAACCTACCGCCAGGCATCAGAGGCACATGGAATGTGTGTCTCTGAAGTCAGATGAGGATTCAGAAGGGCCAGACTCTACAAAGGTCAAAGTTCAGCAGAGATAAATGAATCACCCTTCCGCTCTTGGCAATAAGGGACAGAGCTGGTGAGAGCTTATCAGAAGAGGAGGACAAGTTAACATTCTCCTACAAGCAAACATGAGGAGGAGGAGGATGTAAGCCTTTAGTCTAGGACTGTGAGAAAAGTTTTAATCAAGATTACAATCAACTTGTGCAAAGATCACCCCAAAGATTGTATTTAGAACATGCAGTACTGACAGTTGGGAGATGAGCTAATATGTAAATAGTGACAGAGACCTTAGTATTGGGTAGTTATGAGCCAAGTGTAGTGTGTGGAGAAAGAAGTGATAACATAAAGACAAGAGATTGTATAAAGATCCAACAAATGCACATATTTAGAGGGCCCCAGGAAAGCTAAGGAAAATTAGCCAGGAAAGTTTGAAATGAAAAAAAAAAAAACAAAAACAAAACCCAGAAGGGAATTGCATAAAGGACAAAGTAGTCCATCCTGGGAAATGCTCAAGGGTCAAGTGAGATATGGATTGGCAGACATGCCTGAGCTTGAGCAACTGTGGAGGGAATTGGAAACATCTGGAAGAAATGTGTCCGCCGATGAACTGTATCAGAAGCCACACTGCAGTGCTGACAAGTGTGTTGGGGCTGAGGGAATCTGCATGGATTTTAGAGCCTTCCCTTCAAAGGTGAGCTGGGTGGGTAGAAGCATCAAGCCAGAGTGGCCTCTGTCCTAAGATACTTGCCCTAATCATTTAAGCATCGCGATGAATTTTAAGCTTCTCCTGACTTCTAAATCTACCTTTCAGTCATTTCCAAATCATGATGAGTCAACACATTGGGAAGAACAGTATTGGTTAGACACTTAATGAACCTCAGGAAGCAGGGGGTGAAAGGTCTGTAAATAATTTGTTTGAAGAAGTGATTAAGAATGGAAAATGGGTTCCAGTATCAGGATGCTGCCCTATCTTTGAAGTTGGAGGTTGAATTAGCTACTAGGAGATCAGTATTTGGCATCTTGTTATACAAGTACAGAAGATAGCAACAAGATCTATTCCATCAATCACACTTCCTGAAAAATTCACAGCAGGTTCTTGGTGATTAAATCTATGCAGACCTAGTCTAATTACATGGACTCTTGAATATTAGTAAGAGAGATACTAGTGAAAGATGATCAAAAGGATATTTCCAAGAAAATTTTGTATAAAACCAGGATCAAAGTCACACTTTATAAGAAACTACCAAAGCTTGGAAACAAGAGTCTGACATGCAGGGTGAAGTATACTGAAAGTGAAGAAGCTGAAACTATAACAGAATCACAAAAAATGTTGCATGTCACAAGAGGAGTTTATTCTGTAGATGACGATGAATCACTCCCATATGTTAAGCCTGAAAGTGGCAAGGTTGTATTTGCAATAAAGATAGATTGCTCCATTAGCTTCGAACAATTTAGTTGCAGATAAAGAAAACCTGATTAACAGAAATTTAAGCCTGTGGGTGCATATTGCATTGTAAATGAGAAGTCTAAATAGCATCAGTATAATGTGGTACTATTGATCAGTGGTATCATCCAAGCCCTGGCTAGTGACAGCTTCTGCCTACCCCTTCTCTTTCTTTGGATACTAGTTAAGGCTGATGCCTCGTGGATTAGTCACTTGGTGAAACCCAATTACCCCAAACATCCAACTTATGAAAGGAGGGAAAAGGATAAGATGCCATCTTAGGGATGTCTCTTATTAGGGTGTTAAAGCGAATCCCAGGAACCCTTAGTTGACGTCTCCTTGTGTTCCACTAGGCAGGAACAGCAAAAAAAGAATGTAAGGCGATATCTCCCAATAAACAAAATCCTCCTCCATAGTATATATCAATCAGAAACAAATAGCACATTCAATGTGAGCAATTTTCAAACAATTTAACAAAGCAACAGATTTTACAGCGACCCGACAGAAGTGCAGGAAAACCGTAAGAACAGTTTTAGAGTTTCACTCAGTGCTGTGAGGATAGCACTATCATTTTCATGGTTCCCTGAAGGGACAGGTGGGAAAAAGTATCTACTAAAACTGGGTACAAAAAAAAGTGTGTTCAGTATAGATTGGTCAGAAGACAGTTCCTGGTCATATAAGATAAGCAAAGTAAAATGGAGAGAACCAGCCAAGATAGCACCCATCTTACTAGGCTCTCTTTATCAACTCTCAGCTGAATCTAACTCAACAGTCAAGTAACAAATGAGTACCAGGTCCAATGATATACTACCAGAGGGAGGCAGGAGGTTACCACCAGTAAAATAAACCAGACAGCAGTCTGTAGATGCATCAAGGAGAATTTTTCTTTTTCATTTTTTAAAATTATTTTTATTCCTTAATATTTTTTTCAGTCTAGTTGTTATCCCCCTCCTGGTCCACCTTTTGACTGTTCCTCATCCCACACCTCTTCCCCTAAACTCCAAGAGGGTGTCCCCACCCCTAACCCTTATTCCACCAGACCTCCCCATGTCCTGGGGCCTCAAGTTTCTTGAGTGTTAGGTGTGTCTTCTCTCACTGAGGCCAGACCAGGCAGTCCTCTGCTGTATATGTGTTGGAGGCCTCATATCAGCTGGTGTATGCTGCCTAGTTGGTGGCTCAGGCCCTGAGGGATCTTGGGGGTCCGGGTTAGTTGAAAGTGCATGTCTTCCTATGGGCTTGCCCTCCTCCTCAGCTTCTTTGAGCTTTTTCCCAATTCAGCCACCACAGGGTTCCCTGGAAAATCTTTTGCAAGAGATGACACTAGAAATAGCTCCTGCTTGACAGTGTTCTCGATTTGGATATATTCGCTTACAATTTTATAACATAGAGTTCAGTTATAAATCAGAGAGGATCTCGTTTGGTTTTCAGAAACTTAGTTGATTTTTTTTTTATTTTAAACAAGTAAAATATGAAATTTAAAGATTTTTTTTAACACTCCCATAGATCCCAGTCAATCATATTGGCCATGTGAGGTAGCTGAATGTGTGAACTGGAAATACATTTAACTGAATATTAGGATTCAGTTAAAGATGGCTTAGTTCTGCAGAAGCAAGAGCCTGAGTAGGTCTTTTTTGTTTGTTGTTTGCGAACATTTCATCTTGGAACACTTGGTTGCTGGGCTTAGGTCTCATTAACAAACACCAACTTCTATACTTCTAAAATTATTATTATTATTATTATTATTATTATTATTATTAAACAAATATTATATAAATGTCATTGAACGGAATACAAGTTTTCCACTCACCATAATATTCTGGAAATCTTCTTTTATCTATCAGTGTTTTATGGCTTAATAGAATTCTATGGCGTGTGGAGAGCAAGCTGTCCATCTGTATTCCTCAGTTTATTTATTGAGTATTTGTTGAGATGCTTATGTAAACTGATGTGGTCCCCTTACTCCTTGCTACTTAGTGTGCGGTGACCAGACTGGGAATCTCAACACCATGCATGTAGAACTTGGTCAATGTAGACTCTCAGGTCACATCCCCTGAAGTCAGAACCGAACTCTTCATTTGAACCAGGTGATTCACAGAATGTTTAAGTTAGGGAAGGGATGACCCAAGTCGTGGAGAGTGACTTCATAGAGAATGTCTGTAAGGGTAGGTTCCCTCCAGATATTACAGGAATATTGGGTGACTAGTCAACCTTTTGGAAGCAATCAAATGTATTTTCTCTAAGCCCTCAAACTGTCATTCATTCGTGGTGAGAATGGGAACTAGAATAATTTCCCCTAGGGTTCATCAGACACATTACCAGTCTGTATGAAAATATTCTCTGCTTTAGTCCAATCTGGCAAACTCACTGGAGAAAACTAGGAATTGGCTCATGGCCATTGTATGTGCAGAGTGCCACCATGTTCACTACAGAAAGCCCATTGTCTAGAAATAATGGTGAGGTTTTGCCCACAGCAAAAAATCTGCATTCAATCCTGCTATCCCAGGAGTGGAATTTTGCTGCGAGCCAAATTCTCAAGTCTTCTTAATTTTGGTGAAGATGTGTGTTTTTGCAAGTGCAAATTCAAGAAATTAAAGTTAGATTTTTTTTCCTAGCTTTCCTCTCTCCAGTGTTTTATGACTGGAAGGACCTTTGAGTATTTTCTCAAAATAGCACGTACCAGCCCAGCTCAGGCAGCTTTGCTGTTAAGCTCACCACCCAAGGCTTTGTGAAAGCTTGGCTGGGAAGCACAAGGGAATCACTGTGATGCTGAACGATCTTCTGTGCATTAAGCCAGGTGTAGAGAGAAATCCAAAGAATCATCGCCCTGGAGAGACTCTTACCCAAATTCCATTGGTCAGTGGAGTTGCTCCATTTTTCTGGTCCTCTTAGATATAAAAGTAGTAAAAGTCTCACAGATATGACATTTAAGATAAACAAACGAGCACAGAAATGGGAGACTGCCAAGTCTGAGTTTTGAAAGGAGACCTACTAAAGATGTGTAAAATAGCTTTTTTGGGGGAAAAAATATGAGTTGAAATGACTGTGTATTCATCAGGTGGTATGTCCTGTTTCAGTACAGCAAGCAGCAATTTCATTGAAAAGCTAGTTTCTTCTATTGTTGAAGTTGGAAAGATGTTTATTTCCATACCTCTAGCTGCCGAACAGAGACAGACAGAATTTCTAACAATAGCTATAGTATGTGGCCTTTAAAGCAGTGCCCTTGCTGACATAAATGGTGTCAAAGTTGCTAGGATCTCAAAGGTAATTATCCTGCTCCATTACCTCAATGTGCTTAATGCCCAGATGCAGCTCACGTGGGTGATATCAGGTGTACTTCTCTACACCAAGTTATGTAATCCACAAGGGTGTTTTCAAACTGGACACTGTTAGGCAAAAGTTTCAGTAATGAAATGAGAAGGGACATTTTCATCTGTGTTGCTGCCAAAACATGTACTATTGGACGAAGACACACTTCTGCTACGTCAAAGATTAAGTTCTAAGTTTGTATGTTAAAGCCGGTGGCATGCTCAGCAATCTTTTATCAGAGAAAATTCCCTCATCCAAGTCGACAGAAAACTAGGTCAAATAGCACAATAAAGTTAACATGTTAAGAGTAAAAGGTCATCACAGAACGGACTAGTCTTAGTATAGATTTTGCAGCTAGAATCTGTTTGCTTTGCCGTTTGTCTTCCTAAACACATCCGAAGACATTTTGAAGCCTCTTGGGTTGGTGCAAAAATACCTTAACTCTGAATTTCAGTGTTCTCTTTCTCTGACGTTCTTGGATCCTTGTATTCTAGAACTCTTCAAGCCCCTTGGCTCTCTCCTGAACCACTGGGCATCTAGAAGAGCCATGTCGCCCATTGTGTGTCATCACACCACTTTCAAATTTCGAGATTTTTAACTACATTTTTTTTCCTTTTATTTACCCGGATTTTGTCTGGCTTCTACACTCCTATTTTCAGATTATTCCGACTGTGTGTGTAGAAGAAGCAAGTGACAGAGTCGCAACTGAAGGTGGGTTCTGAAAAATCCCCCGGAAACTGCAGCATTTCTTCAGGTGGTGGTGGGACATGGTTTCAAATCTAACCTAGCAATTAAGATGCAACTTCAGTCCACAGAAACTCAATAACTCATTTATTTGTGAGACGGATTATTTTTCTGTAGTGGCTCTTAATTCTAATCATGAGTTTTCTATACAAAGACCAGTTACCTTATGAGTACTTTCCCACAAATGCTTTCCTGTATTAGTCCAAGATCACCAAGAAGGTTCTAATCTTTTTCTGAAAGTGTTTATTTACCTGAATGTGTATCACTCTGTCTCTGTCTCTTAGTCTCTCTCTTTCTCTCTGTCTCTCTGCTTCTCTCTCTTTCTCTCTCTCTCTCTCTGTGTCTGTTTGTAAACATGTGTGTGCTTGCTGTTCATGCATATATACAAAGACTGGATGTTGAAATCAACATTTTCCTTAATGACTTCTCTACCTCGTGTTTTGAGACAGGTTCTGTCATTGAATTTTGAGCTAGCCACTTCCGCTGCTGGTTGGCCAGTGAGCCTCTGGGTCCACCTGTCTCAGCTCTTCCAGTGCTAGGGATACAGGCATGTTCTGGAATATCTGGCTTTTCTTCAGGTGCTAGGTAGGGCTCTGAGCTCACCTCCCATGCTTGAACGGCAAGCACTGTACCAGCCGTGGAACCTTCAGAAAGCCCTTGGGCTTGCAGACAATTCCTAGAAACACTTTCATAAAGTTTTAAGACAAATAGCTTTGTCAATGATTTTAACGGAAGGACCCCCTTCTCTACATGGGCCAGATCCTCCTACAGTGAATAGGGGCTGAAGCTGGTAACTGCCTCTCCATGACTATCTCTTCAGCTCTGATAGCATCCTCTCCTACTACCCTCCTGCTTATTTTAGTGATGGCAAACGTGCATAATCCTGAGTCCTCGTAATGGAAGAGGGCTCATAATGGCACTTTTGTCATGATTTCCTACTGCATCAGGCTTCCCATTCTTACACGCCTGTCCTTTTCCAGAGTGAATTGACTCTGATCTTTAGCTAACCAAATCTCTTTCTAGCTCACATTTTTTTCTTCAACTGTAGATTATTTATTTATTTTTTTGAGACAGGGTTTCTCTGTGTAGCCCTGGCTGTCCTGGAACTCACTCTGTAGACCAGGCTGGCCTCTAACTCAGAAATCCGCCTGCCTCTACCTCCCAAGTGCTGGGATTAAAGGCATGCGCCACCACCGCCTGGCAGATTATTTATTATTGGTTGCACAGATACTCAAATATGGAAACTTAAATTCCTACGTGAGTATTTCTGGACAGTTACAGTAGCTCTATTTCTGCACATGTGCCCTTGGCTTTTTAGTTTTTGTTTAATTTTTTTTACTTTATCTTTTATTCCAATATTGACATTTATTCATTGAATTCACTGTTAATGGTCAAAGACTGATTATTGATGGAGAAAATATGATCCATGCCATGTAACTGAATGGAGAAAATATAATACAGAGGTGATTAGCTTCAATGATATTGGTGAATCCAAGGGGAAATAGAGGATAATGAAAAATCTGTGCATTAACAATCCTGATAGGAGGCAAGAGAGGGAAGTGAGGTATTAGAATTATCCAAGTTTCACTGTCATCAATATCATTAAGGTACAAAGTTGGAAAGACTTTCAGAGAAAACAGTGCTCCTTTCATTTCTCTGCCATCAAAAATCTTGTCAATGTTAACTGTCAAAGTGACATATAAAGCAGGCATGTGGGTGCATGTCTCTAAACCCAGCAATCTAGAGGCAGAGGCCAGACAGATCTCTGAGTTCAAGATCATCCTGTTCTACATGGTTAGTTCCAGGAAACCCAGGGCTAGATAGAGAAATCCCGTTTCAACAAGAAGGAAGCAAACAAGAACCTGAATACTTATAAACAGCCACTGGGAAAAGTAGTTTGGAAAATACAGTGGTTTGCTATCTCCAGGTTAGAAGAAAGCTGGAGATAGCAATAGGAAGAGATCGGAGACACAACAGGCAGGCGGTTTTGTGAACTGACTTACTTTTGCGCTGAGCATATATTTTTCTTAACAAACTTTAGGTGTAAGAGTTACATATACCTTTCACAAGCTTTGTAAATGTGAGTCACAGAAAGCCGAGAAACATCCATGTTCTGCTGAGCTATTTCTGTTGTATCTTCTGGATGAAATGTAAGGGATTTTGAAAGAAAATGTCTATGTGGTATTTAAATGTGTACATAAAGAACACACTATGAAGTAAGTGAATCTACACAGTTTCTACAAAAGACTGTTGTATGGACGATTATGTCTTGGAAAAAAAACATGCATATTGTGAGAGAATGAATTGTCCTCAAGAAGTTGAAAGTGCTATTTTTAGCTTATTGGCCTCCTTTGGAAGTAACGTGCAAGCAGACTAGTTAAGTTCCTTCAGTGAATTGTTGTTTAGTAAGTGACAGGGATCATGAGAAACAATTAGCATTGTTAGGAAACATCTTAAATTCCTGGCATTGTGATGTCAGAGTAGGGGTACAGTTCAGTATTGTACAGATGGAGCAAGGGGTATTTGTTATGATTGGAGGTAGTGGCTACACAATACAGGCTGGTCTTGTGTGTCTGAGACACCTTTCCTTCATATATAGCCCTTGCTCATAATTCCTTGGACTAGATTATCAGGGTCAGCTGTTTCCAATTGCGATGGAATGATGTGTTAAGGTTCCTTTTCCTAACTAACTGGCCTTCCTGTGCATAGAGATTTTTTTATCTTAATATGCTTATCATTATTTGGATTATGGTAGTACTGAATGTAGATTCACCTGTTCCTTTCCCATGCTTGTTAACTAGTCTTCCTGTGTGGTTTTCCTTTCCGTGGAGTTTTGTTTTCTAAGGGGAGTAATATATCAAAGAGCTGACAGAATGCAGGAACCCAGAATGTTTTATTATTTTCAAATTTTTAATAACTTTCTGGTCAGATTTCTATATATATGCTTAGCAGAAATCAGTTCCAGGAGGCTGCCTTTAAATTAATTTTTTGAGTATTTCATACATAAGTACTGTTTTACCTCATTCTGGCTTTTCATTTTTCTCCTGCTAACTCCCTGTGTTCCCTCACCCTCATGACTTCTTTTAAAAATTTAGTGATATATATTTATATTTATATAATATGTACAAATAGATGATAGATGATATATTGCTAGATGATAGAGATAGATGATAGATAAATAGTTGGCGTTTCAATAGATAGATAAAAGATAGATAGCTAGACAGATAGATAGAGGCATATATAAATAGTCTGCTCAATCCAGTTAGTGTTTTTTCATATGTCTACATTTTTAAGGCTGGCTTCTTGGGATTGGATAACCTGTCAAAATGTTTGTTGCTAGAGAGGATTCATTCTCTCTTGTTCAGCAGCCATTAATTTCCTGTTACACCTATTCTAGGGATAGGGTCTTGTGAGATCTCACCCATTTACATTGATATGTCAACCAGTATTGTTATCTTTCCTGTCTTGTCTAGGCAATAATATTCTTTGGGTTTCGTGGGTGCCGCTTCCCTCTCTTATATTGATAACATTATCTTATACCAGACATCATAGTTCTCTGGCTTTTATGATGTTCCCTGAACTTTAAGTGCAGGGGTTGTATTGCAAGTATTCTATGAATATCCATATACTGATTCTTAGGCTAAATCAGTCCCTGAAACCTATTAATGTAGTATATATAAAGACCACATTTCTGGCATACAAAAACAAGCAAGGTTAGCCTTAGCCTATGAAACTACCACCCTGTGTAAGGTATCCTTGAAATAGCTTGCCAACTTGGTCTAATGAAATTTGCTAATTGGGAAATTCAATCCCGAGCGACACAATTTGTATCAGTTGTTTTCTCATTATTTTTCACCCAATTTCCTGCAAATGCTTTGCTTTTCACTTTTACCATTCTTTGGCACAAATGAAATTGGGGAATTGGAAAGATAAAGCCATGTTTGTCTTCAAATTTCATAACAAAATGTGCTGTTGCAAACACTTGAACCATCCCATTGCTTTGACTGTAGCAGAAGCTGGCTGATAGGAGAAGCTGAAAAATAGAAAATCAGTTTTTGATCCGATTCTAAAGTAGCACATGAAAAATAACAATAAATCTGTATGAACATGTATTCATATATGGGATACTGATCACAGGGAAAGAGAGGATGAGTTTTAAAAGTATTTTCTGTGTTGAAATTATCTTGAACACTAAATAAAATGAAGAAGTTGTGCTTAGAGTCACCTATTAATAGTCTTACAAACTGTAAGGCCCCTATGTTAAACCCATGTCTCAACTACTTGCATTGTATGAATGGTCTTGTGTAGTTTACACAAAATTGTCACATGAATTACTCATGTGAGATTTGAGACATCCCTGTGTAGTATGTTTATTAAGGGCCATACAGAGGCTTTAAACCTTTAAAGTGTTCTCTCTAACTCTTCAATCTCAGGGTCATACTTGATAAATGGAGTCATCATAACAACCTTTCAGAGCTTAACATTTTCTGTGTTTAATATCTTGATTATAAGTGAAATTTTGTTTTATGCAAATTAGACATAAGTATCTCCATTTGGATGGACAATTTGTAACATTTTAAAAGCTATTATTTGGATTAAGATGTGTAACACCATTTCTCCTTCCCTGAGTTGTATGGTTTCCATAGTGTTCACTTTATAGGCACGTTTTAATATTTTCTGAAGGAGGATAAAGACTAACATGGAAATTTTCACAAGAGCCAGGGAGAGAATTCATTGTCATTGTCAAACTAAATGGATTTTGGAGGTTGTAGGAAACACACCCCTAGGTGTGTCTTTTAGAACAGGTCCAGAGTGGTTTGGCCAAGCAGGTAAGACCAATGTTGAAGGTAGGTGGCAACGATCAGTTGGCTGAGTGCAAGTAAAAAGAACCGTACTTCTTCAGTATTCAAAGCTCTACCCAAGTCCTCAAGATGTCACGTGACCACCTGTCGCACTGTCCTCATGTCACAACCAAGACCTATTTCCATTGCCTATCCAGCAGGCAGTGATGCATCCCGAACTCAGTCATGAGTTAAATATATACTTACGTAAGTGGCTTCTTGTCAGGTGTTAGGTCACAGCAGCGAGAAGAGTAACCAAAAATAGCCAGGATCTCAAGTTATTCTTAAAAAGTGAGGAAATTTTATCTTCCAGTTAAATCTTTATTAATGGATGATGTATATGTTTTACTCTTGGGTGAAGAACTGAGAAAACTGTAATTTTTCAGTAATGATTAATTTGATAGAAAACCTGATGAAAGACCTTAAATTCAACAGGTGCAGTTGTGCAAATAATATCTATTTTAATTGAACTGAGCACTTGTTATTAAAACATGGATATTTTAGCTGTAAAATTGGGTAACTAATTTCCCATAATGTTAAAAGAAGATTGTAACTATTACATATTGAATCTCTTACAATTTGATATTGAAATAGATGATGTACATATCATATTAACATTATTCCTCACTAAAACCACCAAAATAAATAAATATGAAAGAATTGAAAAATAAAATGTTTGGCCGTACGTCAGATGATATAGAGCCAGCAAGTGGTTGTGATACAATGCTGTCTAAAATGATGTTTAGTTAAAGTGGTACATTGTGAAGGAAAAGCATTGGTATCAGATGAAACTGCTTGACAGCCACATTACCTTTGGCGCCTACAGATGGTGAAAACTTCCATTAGTAATTGGTAAAATATTCAAACAATATTGCAATAATGCATTTGAAATTCTTGTGTACAGAGGTTTTCCAGTGTGCTTGCACCCCTTGGGGAGGTCCTAGAAGTTTAAATCACTGGCAACATCAAATAATCTTCATCTATTGGCAAGGGATGCTGAAGAAATTTTTATAAAGCGTGCTGTAGATGATTTTATCTTTTCATCTTGGTATGCAGTGCAGCCAACACACAAAGAGTCAGGAAGAGAAATCAATAGAGATTGGCATTCTCGGGTAATTCTCCACCAAAGAACTGAGACTTGGATGGGCAGTTACACAGCGGGCGAGATGTGAAGGACACACACCAGGTGGTAACAGACAAGGAGGTAAAAGAGTGTCTCAGGCAACTGTAAGAAACAGCCCTTCACACGGCAATGGTGTGAGGCATCAGAAATGACTTGTTAAAAGTATATTGAAGGTGTTTCTAGTTGGTTAACAATATGTACACAGGTCCCCAGAGTTCCAGATCCAGTAAAAAAGTCAATTCTTTCATTTCTTATGCATCACTACTTTTGAACACATTTTAAAAAATCCAATAACCAATCCTTTCTGAACATAATTTGTCTTGAAAATGCCCAATTTGTATATGTTCACATTATACTGGTGTGTGTGATGCATAAATTCATGTATATGTGTTTACTTTGCATACAAACATGTGTTAGTGTGCATAAGTATGAAGACCTGAAGTTGACATTAGATGTGTTTGTTGTTGTTGTTGTTGTTGTTGTTGTTTTTGGATAGTTCTCCACTTTATCTATTGAGACAAGGTCTCTACCTAAAACCAAAACTTAACCAATTCCACCTAGTTTAATATACCTCTTTCTCCAGTGGAATCCTCTTCCAACCCCAGTTCTGAAAATACATGTGACTGCCATGCCTACCTGCCTTTTACATGATTCTGGGGATCCAAACTATCACATTCTTATAGTCTCTGTCTGAACACCCACCTTTTCGAAACATCACTTCGCTAGAAAGAAGGCAACACATTTGAAACTAAAATGAATTGTAATCTTGATCTACAGATATGGTTTGCTTATTAATATATGTTTCTGCCTGGTCACGTCTCATTTTTACATTCTATAGGTTTATGAACTGAAACTTAGAATATTAATTATGTACAGCCAATGACTTCAGCAGACTGATGGTTCATGTGTGCAGATAACTTCTGGAAGTAGCAAGCCCCTGCTGTTTGGGGTCAGTTCAACCCTTTGGGAGAAGCTAGGAGGCTAAAATAAATGTGGAGGCTGTCTGAGCACATGTGACAGTTTGCTGTTACATATGGAAAAAAGAAGTTAGAATCAGAAGGAATTTCTCCAAACATTCAGTATTTATATGACCCATTTGCATGAGAATTTAGTTATATGTATAAAGAAGATTGTAACTATTACATATGGAGTTATATTGTTGGTATGGCCGAATGAAGGGCCTTTTAAAAGGAAAAGACAAAAGAAGATACTCTCATGCCTAAAGTTCTAAAAAGGAAAAAACGGAAAAAAAAAACTCTTGAGAGTTCAAGGCCCCTGAAGATATAAATTTTGTGAGATAAGTAGGTGTGTGAAGAAGCTAAAAGTAATTTTATTTCTTTTGTTACAGGTTTGATTTGTGTTGAGAACAATTGGTACTCTGACATAATTAAAGCAGTTCTGACATTTTGGTGTGTTTCATTGTTGGGCTATGCACAGAATGTTCCTACTGTCTTTGTTAATGTATTTTGAATAAAGATAGGTTTTATATTCATTCTGACCTTGTGATACTACCTTGAGCAGTGCAGTACTGTATAAAAAAAAAGATAATGAAATTTTACAGTGATCAATCTTGTCTATTAATGAAAGAATTGCTTATTGCCAAAATGGAAATGTATTTTCCACTACTCTAAACTGAGTGACAGTTTAGCCTCTTGAAATTATTTCTGTGAGGGCAACATGGCCTAAACTAATCTCAGCTATTATGTACTTCCTGTGACTATGAATGCATCACTTATGATTTGATCAGGTTAGGGTGAAATAAAATTTGTGATATTTGCCAATTGTAGCCTAATCTTTCTCATCTCTGCTCACTTTCTAAAGAAAAGAAACAGATTATCATAAGAACAGTCTCAAAACTTTTAAGATATACATTTGATTTTAGAAGATACTATTTTTCCAAGGTGCTTATATCATGTATTTTTTTTACATTAAATTAAATTTACAGCTGTTCTACTACCCTAATGTATCAATTTGTTAACTTCACATGCAACTTCCAGACTACAACCAAGAAACTTGGAAGGCACTTAGCAGTCATTGCTGGTGTCATTAATTCCAAACAGAGTTCAGCTTCTTCTCTAAGAAGACTGTGACAGGCCTTGAGAGCCAGGATTTATTGATGTCTAATTTCTAGTAGTTGTTAGGACTACTATGAGGCAGAGTTAATTATACAAAACAAAGTATCTTCCTCAAAGATTCTCAGATCATAACCTGGAAAGTTCAATTTTAATTTTTTGAGATTATAATGTAATTTCATCATTTGTCCTTCCCCTTTTCCTTAATTGTTCATGTACACACACACACACACACACACACACACACACACAGAGAGATTAACTCACATGAAGTTATTTGTGTTATTGAGTTCTTCTTCAGTTTTGGGTAATGTAAAATGCCCAGGCTTCTACAAGCTTGGAAGCAGCTACAGCTATTTCTCCCAGGAAAGCTGATTGATAATAAATATCCAGGTCTTAACAATAAATGTTTTTGTTCCTATTAATAATAACAAAAATGTATTACTACTACTACTACTACTACTACTACTAGTAGTAGTAGTAGTACTAGTACTACTAGTAGTACTAGTACTACTACTACTACTACTACTAGTAGAGAGAGAGAGAGAGAGAGAGAGAGAGAGAGAGGGAGAGAGAGGGAGAGAGAGGGAGGGAGGGAGGGAGGGAGAGAGGGAGAAAGGTAGAGAGGTAGAGAGAAAGAGAGAAAGGCTTTTAACCCTTAATTCCTTCCTATGGGGCAGAATTCAATCAACCACAAGGATTATATAGATTTTGTTTTGTCTTGAGTCTTAAGCATTTCAGCCTCTTCTAAATTTTAAGTTAGGACTTGCTCCCATAGTTCCTGTAATCTCCTTCAGTAAAGGCATTTTTATATGTTTTTAGTACACCTTAATTAATTTAGGCACATTCTACATTCTCTTCTACAATCTCTTGATGTGCCAATTCATATTATTAAATTTTCATGTATTAAGGTTCAGCCTTTTTGCTTTAACATTCTATGGGTTTTAACAAATGGATATAATATAATAGCATAAAACATGTTTTCCCTGACCCCCATAAAGAGTGTTTCTCTTATTCAAAAGTCTGCCTGGTATCTAATGAACTCTTCATTGTATCTATACTTTTGCCTCTTTAATAACATGTCCTATAGAATCATACAATACGTTACTTTTTCAGATTGGCTATTTTTTTTTTACTTAACAATATGCATTTAATGTTTGAGTGTGGCTCTGGGCTGTGCCCTTTCTATTATGGAATAATATTCCATTGTTAGGATGAGCCTACTTTATCTATGCATCCATTCAAGGTCATCCCCACTGCTTTCACTGTGGAACAACTATGAACAAACCTTCTCTAAATAGATGTGAATGCAGGTTTTTCTGTGAATATAAGTTTCAATCTCTTGGTTGAATGCCCAGGATTGCAATTGCCAAATTGTGTGTTATGACTATCTTCAGCGTCACAAAAAAAACTATCTGCAGCTAGGCAAGAAATGATTTTCCATTCCCAAAAGCAACGGCAGTCTGCTGTGCTGCATTCTTCACAGTGATTAGTCAGTTTTTTCATCTCATGAATTGACTTAGTGTTGAATTATAATAATTCTCTGTATATCTAGCATACAAACTTGTAGTTGTTGTCAATGATTCTGCCATTATTGGGATTTTTCAAAATCTCCTAAACCAAGATGTGTATAACTCTGAATTTTAATTTTAATACGTAACAATTTACCACATTTGTTTTTTTGAAATTATAACTTTTCTATCTAGAAAACCATAACGAAATAAAATTCACATAAAATTTTCTCCTATGTTTTTTCTGAAATGTAAAGAAATTAAACAATCCATTCTGAATTCAAATTTGAACATAGTATGAGATCTACATAGGCCCAACTTAAGCCTGTAAAAATAAGATATTGTCCTAGCATCAGTTGCAAACATTATCCTTTCTTAATTGAATTTCCTTTATGGTTTTGCCAAAAATCAGTTGATTATATTTATACTGGTTAATTCCTCAGCTCCTTGTTCTACTTTTTCAACCAATAACATGTCACAATAATCACTGTTGTCTTACCGTAAATTTTCAAAGAAGGTATGTGTGTCTACCATTTTTTCTCTTTTAGTTCCATTTCATATGTCTGCATATTTTCTTTCCAAATAAGCTTTGTAATATTTTTTTTATTTGAAAGCTCTGGTAAGACTTTCCTTGATGTTGCATTACATCCAGCAATCAAATTGAAAAATGACATTTTAGTAATAGTCTTCCAATCCATGATCATAGAGTTTATTTCTATTTATTTATATCCTCTTTGTCTTTTTGTATTTGATATATTTTTATCACTATGAAAGTAATTTTCCTTTTTGATGTTATAAGTTATATTTTCAGGTTTAAAATTTTACTACTTCACTGATTTTATGTTAAAGCTATTGACTTTTGTATAACCTTGACTTAAATATTTTTATAATTCATGGCTATTTTACTTAGAAAATAATTTTATGTGTTCATGTACTCAAATGGGTTGTTTTCAGGAAAATACACCTACAGTATTTTCAAAGAGAATGGTCCTATAGTCTCAAGTGTTTAAATACCTGGTCCTTGGTTGATGGAACTGCCTGGGAAGGTTTGGGAGGCATGCCCTATTAGACAAGGTGTGCCAAAGATACTTTGAATCTTCAAAAGTCCAGTACTCCTTCTATCACCTTCCTGTCTTCTTTCTGCTTGCTGTTAGAGATATCCGTTCTCAGCCAATCCTGTCAACATGTATTCTGTCCATTATCATGAACTCTACCCCCTAAAACCATAAGCTCAAGCAAATGCTTTATTTTTTTAAGAGTTGCCCTGGTCATGGTGTTTTATCATGGCAATAAAAAAAATAACTGATACAATGTGGGTTACTTTTTAAAAACTATATACACATTCTATATTACATTTTTGTCATTATTGTGGTCAAATTAAATCTCCAATTATGCTGTTGGGAAGCTGGGCTTGGATATAATATTCAAATTCTTCCTGTTTTAATATAAGCATTACGTTTCATTATTAAATATAAAGTCAGTGTTAAACTTTAGAAATACTTTTCACCAAAAGGAGATTGTCTATTCAATACTTTTCATTTGCCAATAATGCTGCACATGAGTATTAGATTTTTGTCAAATGTGCTTTATGTATTGATACATATTTAAATTTAGGGAATTAATAAGTTAATTGTATTTATTGAACTTTGCTAATTGTTCCAGTCTTGTATAACAGGAATGATTTCCATTTGGTAAATACCCACAGTTAAAACACATATTGTTTAATTTTACGTGCTATTAACACTTTATTGAGGCCTTTGCATGTATATTTATGAAATACATTGGTCTATAATCTTAATAATTTCTCTGTTTGGTTTTGGCAAATCCTGTTTCCATACAGTGAGTTGAAATTTTCTTCTCTTTGCTTCTATTTTCTGGAAGAAAGTCTGAAGAATTGACATTATGCATCCTTAAATGCTTTCTAGACTCAAAATATCAAGCATTTGAGCATGATTGTTCATGTTTTAAGGTTTTTAATTATCAGTTCTCTTTCTTTATGAAATATTGAAAAACTCTGAAAATATTTTTGTGGGAATTATGTTAGTTTGATTTTAAGAATTTGGAAGGTTGTCAGGAGCACTGCCACAAATTCAAGGCTGGCCTAGGTTTACTATTGAGATCTGGCCTCAAAAACAACAAAATAGTTGACACAAGAAAAAAAAATATTTATTTCTGATTGCACTTTCTATTGAAGTAAATTGATAATGCTATCAGGAAATAGCTACTTAATTTCTTTTTTTGTTTTTGTTTTTGTTCTTTTAAGACAGGGTTTCTCTGTGTAGCCCTGGCTGTGCTGGAACTCACTCTGTAGACCAGGCTGGCCGCAAACTCAGAAATCTGCATGCCTCTGCCCCCCAAGTGCTGGGATTAAAGGCATGCGCCACCACTGCCTGGCACTTAATTTCTTTCATCTTTCCTTATTCTTGTCTTTAAACTTAGGCTGGTTTCTTGTAGACAAAAAGTAGTGAATTCTTATTTTTCTTTTTAGTTGAAGCTATCTTTTAGTTAGGGTGTCTAGACCATTCACCTTTATATTGATAGTTTGCAGTAATAGGATTAATATCTTCCACTTTTGAAACAGTTTTGGTTTCATTACACGTTTTGTTTTATTTATTTATTTATTTATTTACTTATTTATTTATTTATTTATTTTTGAGGCAAGGTTTTTCTATGTAGCCCTGGCTGTCCTAGAACTCATTTTGTAGACTAAGCTGGCCTGCCCAGAGAAATTTTAATCAATCAACATGGCTACTCCAGCAAGGGACCACATCCAAAGACCTTTTAGGTATATGTGGTCCATCTGGAATGAAGACATGCTCTGGATTACAATATGATCTGGCCTGAATACAGGCATGCTCTTAGTTCACATCTTTAATTCCTAACAATGTAGGTAATGTTAGTTTGTACAAGAAAGCAGCACGTTTGAAAGTGACAGCTGAGTGTCAAAGTGATGAATCAGAGACTGATCTGAGAGAATGAGTCGGAGATAGGATATGCCCAACTCTCAGGAGAACAGGAAAAGAAAGAAAGGCTACTTAAGGGCAGCACAGAGAGCAGGGGAGAAAGAGAGAGAGAGAGAGAGAGAGACAGCAAGGGGGGAGGGAGGGGGAAGGGAGTGAGTGAGGCAGTTTTACTTGGACAATTTCACAGCAATAGGCTGCAAGTGAAGACAGAACAAGCCAGAGAATAAGAACGAGCTAGAATATTAAAATTGATGGCCAGAGTTAATTCAGTCAGAAGCTGAGAGAAGCCAGTTTGAGTCAATCAGCTTGGAGAGAAGTTTACGCCAGAGCAGCTGAGTTAAACCAACCAGCCAGAGTTAAGAAAGAGCTAGAAAGGGTAATTGTATCCAGCATTAAGTTTCCGAGGCCAAAATATTCTAGACCTAAGTTAGCAGCTCCCATGCCTAGGCCTAGTGATAGTTATATAGAAACAATCTGGGATCATCCCAAGCCAAATATTCATAAAGCTTGGGTATAGCTCTCAACTCGTCTCTTTATCTGAGGAAATAAAAGCAACCTTTATATTTACAGGCCTCAAACTCAGAGATATGCCTTCCTCTGCTTCCTGTCTGCTGGATTTAAAGGAATGTGCCACCACTACCCAGTTACAACACACATTTTACTGAAGCTAAATCCATCTTAGAATAACACACTTTCTTTTCACATTTTGCTACAGCTTTCTTCTAGAATATTTCTGGTTCCTCTGTCCTTCCTGTAGGATTGCTTTCACTTTCCCTTGAGTCATAATCATCTAATACACTGTTAATGTTAAGTACAGTTATCATTTAAACCAGTTAAGAATAAGAAAAAATGAACAGCTCCATTTTTATTTTAACTTTTCCTTCTTTTCTTTCTTTATATAGATTTCTGACATTATTTTCATTATTTCTGAAAAACTTTTTAAAAACAAGGTGCAAGGATGACTTAGGAATGATGAAATCCTACATTCTTTTGTTTGTCTAAAGAAGTTTCAATATCTCTAGGTTTTCCTAAATGATATTGTTTTTGGTTGTTTATAATAGGTACATGACATGCCTAAGTGTGGACACTTTGTTTTGTTTGGTTAAATTTATCCTGTTTGAGTTTCTCTGAGATTCTTGGTATCATTTCATTTTAAAGTGTCTCATTTATTTGCAAAACTTAAGAGTCAATAATATCTCATTCTTTTCTGTTCTATTTTCTCTTTCTTCTTCCTCTGTTGTTCCAATTACAGGTAAGTTATACATTTGACATACATTTTATCCATGTTTCTTATAAATTCTACATTTGCTGCCTTGTTATTACTTCCCTCTCTGCATTAAGTTTCAGTATATCTCTGGACCTACACTCATCCATATTGGTTCTTTCTTCAGCTATGTCTAGGTTACTGGAAACTGCAGAAATGATTCTTTTATTCATTTGTTGCAACAGTTTTATTCAAGCAATGGCTCTCAATTATTTCTACATACTGTGTACATGATATTGCTACTAGTTAGTTCCTCTAGTGGAGCCTTCCACTAAGTCACAATGATTTTATGCTCTCTTTCTAATCATTTTAATACCTGTGATATCTGAGTCTGAGATTATAGCTCTTAGGGTTGTCTTTTTTGAACTTTATTGTTTGTATTGAAAGCTGAGCTTGTATATGTGATAAGATTTAGAATTTTCTTTTGTTTTCTTATTACCATGATAAGTAATATGTTTCCTTATGGTGCATTCATGTCTACTCACAAAACCTATTTCACTTTCCAAAGGAGATCCTTGTAATACCAGGATAGATAAATGGAATTGGTGGGCATCTGGGTAACTGCAATCCAGTGCAATGGAAACTCCCTGGAATCTGTAAGGATAATTTTAGAAAGACTCCTAGTAATGGGGAGTAAAGACCCTGAACTAGCCATCTTCTGTAACAAGGAAAGGCTGCCAGTGTTGAGACTAGTACAAAACCTTTGAACTAAAATATGTCCCGCCTATAAGATTTGTTTTGGTAATGGTGGTGGAGAACTGATGTGAGTGGCCAACCAATAATTGCTCAAACTTAAGTTCCAGGCCATGAAAAGAAGCCTCATTTTCCCAGAAAATAAGGACAGAGCCAAACACAACTGGAACAAAAACCTTGAAATAATTCCTAATAATATTGGGCTATACTCATAGATTTGTACCTAGCCAAATAGATATCAGAGAAGGCTTCCTCAGGTTGCTGATGGGAGCAGATTCAGAAACCTGGATCAAAACATTAGGTGGAGCTTTGGGATCCTTGTCAAGATGGTGAGGGGAAGGAGTGTAGAAGTCACTGAAGTCGAAGACATCAGGAGAACACTGCCCACAGAATCAACTAAGTAGGTCTCATAGGGGCTCACAGAGACTCAAGCTTGCATGGCTCTGTTCTAGGTCCTCTGCATATATGTCATGATTATGTAACCCCATCCAGCCTTGATATGAGCTGTGTTATTGTAACTTTTAATGCCATCTTTGATTGATATCTCTGAAGAAAAACAGGGGAGGAGTGGTCCAGGGAAGAGAGGAAGTATAGAGGGAACTAGGAGGAGTAGACAAAGGACTAAGTGATGACTCTGGTTGGAATATAATATATGAGAGAAGAATAAATAAAAGAACAAAAATATTGAGAAGAGCCATTAAAGATAAAATAATCATATGGATATACAAGTATGTCCTTGATAGAATAGAGTCCTTTGGGCATATATGCACAGGAGGGGCATAACTGGACCATATCTCATGAACCTCATCAGCTAAAACTCTTTGCTAGTACTATGTCTTCTGGTATAATGGTGAAGTATGGATGAGGAAAAGAAATTCGACAATGTTATTATTATAGTCTTTGAGTGGGCCTGTCTAGGGCTTGTACTAAAACATCTTAGTGGCCTAATTTTGTCCTACTGGCTTTTCTTACAGTGACCATAGAATTACTAGTTCTCTTAAACTCAGCAAGGATGGAAGAGATTTGTGTGGGTATGGTTGGTAAGTGGGGTGTGCCTGTTAATATCTTTACCATTATTTTTGATATGGATATCCTTCTTACAAAGCTTTCATGAAAATGGCTATCCTCCTGCTCCAGGAAAAATCCTGTGGCCCCCAGAAGTCATTCATTCTTCTTCTAGTGAACATTGAAGCTCTAGCAACACATAAATTACAATGTAAGTGTGCCTAACCCAGCTGTAGCTCTGCCACCTTTGGTTGGCATTCGGAAGAACTCAGTAGAGATTCACTGTGTAAGACTGATCTTGGTTTTGAGATGCAATGTGGGTTCTGTTCCTTCAGTTCTGCTTTGAATTCAGGAAGAATCATAGTTTTTATCTTGTTTAGGTTTTCTTTTCATAAAAATAGGATTAATGATACCTGATAGAAGCTTGGCTAACAATCTTAGAAGACTGACCATTTCCAAATGAAACAAATATGACCCTTTATAATTTTTCAAAGACACTGTTTTTTTTTAAATCATACTAAAAGGATGTATTTTAGCCACATAATTTAAGAGCATATATTAAAGGGAATTTTTATGATTTCATAAACATACAACCCATACTGACATTGTATAAAGTATATTTAAACCATGTCTACTGAAATTATCAAATAAAATATTAGAAGCACAGTCTGATTCATGTGATGATAGTGAAAGAAATAGTTATTTGAACAAGTTTTCTAATAAGACTAATTTTTATATATTTTTATTGAAAACAGATTTCTTCAATATTATGTATATTATGATTTCAGTTCCCCCTCTTCCCTGTCCTCCCAGTTTCTCTCCCATTTCCACTCCAATCCAGAAGCACACCTACTCTGTCTCTCCTTAGAAACCAAGCAGCCATCTAAGGAATAATAATAAAATAAAATAAATTTAAAACAAACAAATAAGAATATGAAACCACAATTGAACAATAATACAAACCAGAGAAAAAGCAAAAGAAACATATAAACAAAGATGCACACATTTGCACACATGGGAATTCCATAAAAACCCCAAACTGGAAACCATAATAGGTATGCAAAAAATCTGTAAGGTGGAGAAAATGCTCCAGCTAACATTATGTTACAAAGAACTTTCAAAGATCCTATTGAGTCTGGTTTTGTTGACAATCCACTGTTGGGCATGGGTACCCATTTACTCACTGGGCATGTTTGTTTCTCCAGCGAGAGTCCCTTAGAAAAAAATTAATTCATCATTTCAAGTAGCTGTGTGCTGAAAATAGATTTTTGGGCTAGGGATGGAGACATGTGTCCACTTCTCCATTCAGCTCTAGGAACCCCTGTGATGTAGAGCCATGTAAACTCTGTGTATGTTACCACATTCTTTGTGAGTTCATGTATGTCCCTGCCCTGTTGTGTCTAGAAGGCCTTGATTTTTTTTGACATACTTCATCCCCTTTTGCTCTCACATCTTTTCATTTTACAGAGTTTTCTGAACCCTGAGGGGGAGGGATTTGATGACCCCTTTTAGGGCTGAGTGTTCCAAGATTTCTCACCCTCTGCATATTGTTGGGTTCTGTGTCTGTCTATCTCTTCCCATTTTTTGGCAGGAATAAGCTTCTCTGATAATGACACAACAAGGCGCAGACCTGGTTTCCAGCACCTACCTCTCATTTCTAAAATTAAATAGCAAAGTGCACTTTCATAGCTTAAGTGCCGAATGTTTTATTTTGCCTCGTGTCTTACTACTCAAATAATTTTAAATACATTTTTCAATATCAAAATCTGGAAGAAAAATATTTTTGATTCAAAGTAATAAGCATGTAGACCATGTATTCAAAGTGCTGAGTAATTGTCATGAGAAAGGCACACAGTGAGTTTATTATAAAATATAGAAAGCCAATTATATATGTATCTATCTTCATAATTTTATTCATCTGTACATAATCATATACTGGAGTATGTAATTGTTAGTCTTTGAACTGATATTACTAGTTAGAATTTGTAAAAATAATATAATACATACTAGTTATATATTTATGTACACTAGCTAATCACAGGCATTTGGTATACTTAGATCTTTCAAACATTTAATTTTTGCATTTAATTTGAGAAGAGTCATTGGATTTATATCAGTGTAAGATCCCAGAAATTATATATAGTGAGAAATTTCAACCTTACTGTTTTCTTACACTTGAGATCTTTCAAACATTTAATGTTTACATTTAATTTGGGAAGAGTCATTGAATTGACATCATTGATGGTTAAGAGTCCCACAAATTATATATGGTGAGAAATCTCAACCTTATTGTTTCCTTACACTTAGGATAAAATAGCCCAGATTCAGTGATCCAGATATTTGAGATGTTTGGTTAGGTACGTGTGCAACAAAAATGAGCTTTCCATGTGCGCTGGTAAGAGATTGTCCATATGATGCAAAATTGCTTTTGTTGCATTTGCTAGTCTACCTTATATATTTGGGTACTAGCAATTATGTTAATCACTTGGTGTATTCATCCATTTGAACAACCACCATCTCACTCACGCCATTATACAAATGAGAAGCCACTGTTCTTTTCATGTTTCGTCAGTAGACATTAGCATGGAAGCTGTGAACCTATTGGAGACAGAAGTAATGGAGTGAAATTGCTCACACCATTACTTTAAATTGAAATGCGAGAGGCTCCTCTGCACACAAGTCCTGAGACCGCTTTAACTAAGACACGAAAACACTTGTTGGCAGATTTCAAACAACAACAGAATTCTGTGCTCTTGGAAGCAGTTTTTCATCCATGACCTGCATAATGTTTAGAAAACCCTCATATTTTCCTCTAATTGCCTCTGTCCTTAATTTCATTTTTAAATTTTGGAACAGAAATCCTGTTCTCACAAAACATAAATCCTTTTGTTTTGTTTTGTTTTGTTTTGTTTTGTTTTGTTTTGTTTTGTTTTGTCATGGCCAACTATATATTACATTTAGATTCATTACTAAAAAGAAAATAGGTATGCTTCATTAGGTAAATTCTAAGAATCATGCATTATGGAAAAAACTTGAACTAGCTAATTTTCTATTATCAAACTAATTTAGATTTTTTTAAAGCCTCATTATCTTACATATTTCAAACTGATCATTTCTTAATAATACCTGCCTTTTTTTTTTCCCAGTCTGCTTTTGTGTAAAAGAATGTTAGGAGAAAATATGGCATTTTGCAACAGCAGCTATTTTAAAGCAGATGGGCTGTGTCAATCCTTAAGACAGTTTCTGCATTTGTTCTTATAGAAATCATAAATGTGCCGGGGACATGGGGATGTCATGCTACAAAGCAATAGAAAGGTTGGAGCAATTTTTATTTTTGAAACTAGTGCCAATCGTGTTTTATAAGATCTCTCCTACTAATTAAATGACAGTTGCTGGTCAGCTCTCAACTGAATTCCAATGATTGGGATCTAGGCACACACTCTCATAGTCTAGGGGTGCTTATGCCTCCTGTTTCACAAAGACATAGAAGGAAGTACAGAGGAAGATGTTTAGAAATTCCTATCATGGCCTGCTGTCAGTCAGTCTTGTTCCTCGCCTTTGCTTCTGGTTTATTAGTAGAAACAAAATTCCTATCCTTCTACCAAAACCCAGGTAGAGATTTTGGTGTCTGATCTTATTGCCTTTTTGTATTTATCACTTTTCTGTCCAGCAGTATTGATTTTCTTCTGTCTTTTGGGTCATTCCTGTCATGGTATTTTTTTCTTAAAAAAATATAGATAAATAAAAGAGCCATTGAGATGGCTCAGTGAATAAAGCCATCTGTTACTAAGTCTAATGACTTGAGTTTGACCCCTGAGGTCCTACAGTGGAAGGAGAGATGTACAAGTTGTTCTATATCTTCCTGACATGTGCCTTGGTAAGTATGTGCACCCCCTTTCCTGTGAAAGGCATTTGTCAGCCTTTGTTATTTGCCTGTAATTCTCTGTGTATGACTAACTCTACCTTCTGTTCCAATTACAACATATATTGGTGTCATCCTTGTTCAACTCATGTTTAGGAAACACACCAGCCACACTAGTGAGATTTCCAGAGTGTAGCTTCTGACATTTCCAGAAGACACAATCTTATATCAAATTCCCTGTTCCTCTGGCTCTTAGCATCCCCATGCCTGCTCTTCTACAGAGTCCTGAGTCTTAGGCTCATGAATATTGGATTTGTCTCTAAGTCTGTTGGACACTCTTTCCTTTAAACACTCCAAGGAAACAGAGAAACCAGTTTCTTTGTGAATGCAGATTGATGGACTTTCAGCCATGTCATGTTCTAGTTTGAGTACAAGAGAATTAAAAATGACATGCAGTAGAGCATGGCCTATGGCAAACTTACTTAGTGTTTAAGAGGTAGACACATTTGAATGAGAGAGTTCACCAATTTCAAGACAGTGTAATAGATCTAGATTCAAAATACCATGGGAACATATTATAAAGGAACAGAAAATTCTTCATGTAGGAGTTTCAAATAAGCCGAAGTCAAATTCTGCATGTAACATACTTTTTCAAAATTTCAGCTGCTTACCACAAATACTAACTTAAGTGCTCATAGTTTTGCACGGCAGCTATAATTTGGCTGTCATAGGCTTGTTCTATCTGGGCTACATTTGTGTGTAAGTCTCACAGGACCATGCCTGGCCCTTGTGTCTTATTCTGTGATCTGGATAAAGGGAAGAGATTACTGATTTGTGCTTCTGTAACACAACAGATCAAGACAAATCACACAAGCTTGTTTAAAACTGGGTCTTACCAACACACACTCAACTGACCAAAGACATATCATGGTCAAACCCAACATCAATGGGGCAAGAAATATACAACAGCCACAGTTATGGGAAGTACTTCAGAGTCATAGTGTGATTTCTGGGCGTATCTTCTATACAAGATATTCTTTTACAGATAAATTTTTAAAAGAGAAACAAAAATGAGATTCCCCCCCGGCCCCCATTTTTGTGATTCTGAGTTCTGTCCTTTTTTATATCCAGATTGCAGCCTCTAGATTATCTAAGGTCAGTGGGAACTACTCTCTGTTTTGTGTCACATCCAATTTTCTTTAAAGAAAATGATCATCAAAAGTGAACAGTTAGTAAAAAAATAAAAATAAAGATAAAAAATCAGAGTTCTGTTGGAAACAAGGAGCTAGCAGGAATTATAACAGAAAACAGTGTTAAAAAGAGATGAGAGGCTGTGGACGTGAAATCAACAGCTAGAGAAGAGCATTGAGATTCATGAATAGAACAGAAACATTTGCATTGCCAAGGATTAAAAATCATTGCCGAGTTCAGACAAAATATTAATGCATGTGCAATGTGGAAGCACAGAACTCCTGGTAAGAACTAGCCTCAGGCAAAATTTCATCTTAAAACAGAGAATACTTTATATTATGATTCTAGGAATGAGTGTTGTCTAAATATTTTTGTTAATTGCCGAATATTTCACGATAATAAGGACCATCAAGTGCTGAAACTGTGGTGATTCATTTGACATTAGAAAATGGAAGTATATGCATTTTAGGCATAAAAATTCAAGCTCTTTTGAATTTCAACTATATTCATAGGATGGAAAACAGCAGAAACAAGGGCCTCTCCACACACTCAGGATAGACAGGGATTCCCTGAATATTTTGCCACATAGCTGGAAGAAAAACAGGCTTTTAATTATTTCTTTGCCACCAGGGTAGCCTTGTTGCTCTACTGAAAGCTCTTCATGTAACAACGCTGTAAGTTTTTTAAAAAGAAGGTTGCAACAGGTGAAGATTGCTGCTCTATTTTTGTCAAGATTTGCTGCATTAGGTACAAACAGAAAGTTTCTTTAGAAAAATATGTACTTGGATAGAACTACTTTGTTGATATTCAATAAAAGAGGGAAAAAATCATTCAAGGATCATTTAAAACCCTAACATGAAATCATTGTATCTTGAACAAATGAATACCTACTGAGTAGGCATAAAACCTAAGTCTGTTTTGGACACTTGAATAGACAAGAAAAAATAAAACGAGTCATAGTTACTGTGTACTTGGGACAATTTCAGATCCCATGATACAGTGTCATTGACCGGATAGAAAGATACTTGATTTTTTTTGAAGCTGTTGTTTTTATTTGGATAAGATGTATGTGAAGTGATCTCTCCATAGCCATTGGTTGTGTATCTATTGAGTTAACCACCCATGAACAACAGACAGGTGGGGAGAAAGTTGTGATTACTGAAAACCTACAGATAGAATGTTCTGTACACTGATATAGTCTAGCAATGACTCCCTAAGCATTTAGTTCATATCATGTGTCACAGGTAAACTAATGATGAGTACAAGTGCTTAAGGGGATATGTTTCGTTATGTGCAAGTAGCATATCATTTTGTATGTGTTGAGATAAGGCACTGCTTTAAGTCACTTCATATTGTGTAAAACCAGGAAATTTGAGTCTGTCTTGCTCTGATTGACACTAATTCATGAGTAGTATTTGACTTCATTTAGAGTGGAAATACAGAGGTAGAATGGCTCTGTATCTTGACAACATAAACAATTGCCGAACACTACCATGACACATAGAATCATAAATAGCATATTTCTCCAAGTTAAAATAAAAGGATCACCCTATAGATAAGTCAAATAAATTAGACAGACCCAAGTACTTCTAGGAGGCTTTGTTTTATTATTCTGTTATAGATTTTCTGTGTGTTCCTTGTGTTTCTTGAACTCTGTTGAGGATTCTTTAACAAATTGTAGCTATTCCGTTATACATGTGCATACACACACACATACACACACACAAACACATGTGCATGTGAGAGTGAAAGCAAGGCGAAGAGAGAGAGAGAGACAGAGAGAGACAGAGACGGACAGAGAGATAGAATGGGAGATAGGTGATTTGAGAGTTAAGATCGCAATCAATGAACCTGTGTTTACCTTGGCCAGTTATCAAGAAAAATCAGAGCTAGTTGGAAAACTGTTGTCAATGAATGTTATATTTGCAAGTTCACAGCTTTCCATACTAAGTACAATGCCTAGTAAAATAGACAGTATATAAATATACACTATTAAACAGATAAGCAATCGGTATTTACTTGGCCAACTGCAATTTATACATGAAGAAATCGAGATAACAGAGGGAAAATTACTTGTTTACGATAATTTCAGCATTGAATGTTAAATTGGGATTTCAGTCAAATATTTTTGCCCAAAAGCATGAATTTCTCAGACTTAGGTACATTTATTTTCACTGGACTATGATGGTACAGCTGACCATGAACTCGAGAAGGAAACTAAAGCCAGCGTCTAAAAAGAAATTCTGAAATGAAGCCAAAAGATTAGCTATATTGTTCTCATTTACTTTTAATCTAGACACCTTCTCTTCCTCATTCCTTTGGAAGATCCATAACCTGGAACTTTGAAAAAAAACTGTATTTATCTTGATCTTTTAGAAAACTTGACCCTCACACAGCATCATCATGATCCCCAATTCCTTTACATTTCCCTACATCTCAAGTCTATGTACCTCTTTGTGTCTCAGTTTCCCATCACAGATCCTTTTGACAAAAGAGAACGGGTAGTAATTCCTACTTTGTCACAGATAGACTGGCTTCCCTGGTTGAGTGACCTCATTCTGGATCAAGTGCAAACCTGTGTTAACCCAACTTCCCATCTCATTTATTTCTCTGATAGATGCATTGAAAATATCTTAGGGACCGTTACTCTTGTCATGTGAAACCATTAAGACACTGGAGATGTTAACTATCATAGCAAACTTCTAAGCCTCTACCTAAAATAGAATAAATGTAAAGTCTGTAGCTAGATTCCTGAAATGACTATATTGGCAGTCATTGTAGCTACACTGTAGTTATAAACATGATCACCCAGGCATTTGCTCTGATTCCTTTTTTTCTCTGAGATTTTCCTAAGTTAAGCTTCCCTCATATTTCTTTCATATATCTGTAGATATACATCCATACATACCCTACAATAGAAATCTGGAATTTGTTTTCGTTATTTTCTGTGTGACCATTGAAAATAGTCTACAACTACATTGTAGGTGTATTCTACCTAGCTAACTAAATTGAGGTGATTCTTTTTCTTTTCTTTCTGTTCCTATTTTCCTTGAAGATCTACAGGATCCTGAACAATGGTCCATTCAATGCCCTTCAGCAATTTGTTTCTCTTCTAGCTCATAAATTGTGTGAGGTTTTGAAAATATCGGTTAAAAACTGGGACTATTGCTGAGGACAGAGCAATTGAATTACATGTGAAAGTCTCCAAATACAAACTCAAGATTCTTCAGATAAAACATAAAACAAAACAAAAAAACCGTTGATTGGATTGTATAACTTTCAAACACACACACACACACACACACACACACACACACACGTGTGCATGTATACTGTATTACCAATATTACATTCAAACACACACACACACACACACACACACACACACACACACACATTACCAATAGCACTGAAACTACCATTGTACGAGGTACACCCCAGATCATGTTACCTTTTCTGGGATGAGAAGTCTCACCTGTAATAGTAAGCATTTATTTCTCTGTGCACGTTTGGGCAGGTACATATTTGCTTAGGTTCGCATGGCTGTGCATTTAGGGGTTACCTGGGGTATCATTTCTCAGGAGCTGTTCACCTTTTAAGATAAAGTCTCTTATTGTCCTGATTCTTGCAGACTCCACTTACCCAGTGTTGAGATTACAAGTATATATCACCATGTTTGGTTTTTTGTTGGGGTTCTGGGTATTCAACTCATAGCCTGCTATTTGTACAGAAACTTTCCTGACAGAACTACATATACAGTGTTATGTTTATTTCTTATACACTGGGCTTTGTGCCGCCTCATCTAGCATGCTTTGTCTTTCTCCCAAGGTGATAATGGCTAGGGCCTTTCTTTAGCAGTACTGACTCTGACAAAAATGAATCATTTTAATTCTGAGCTTCAGTGATAATATTATAGATGTAATTTATTGAGCATTTACAGCCTGGCTGCTGGAATCCGTTTTTACAAAATTGAAGGCTTAAAATAAAGAAAAAAGCTATCTCACAGTTACATAGGGATGGGAAGACTTCAAAAATCAATTTGTCCTGAAGGGAGTGATGCTCCTTTCCTAGAACAGACTCTAGAAAAGCATCCTCCTTGCCTCCAGGTAGAGTATGACAATCATTAGAATCCTTAGATTTGCAGTTTCATTTATAGTATCTGATTCCATTTTTACATGGCCTTGTGTCTATGTACTTCTTCTGAGTCCTATACCAAATTTCTCCTTACATTTCTTCTGAGTCCTATATCCAAGTCTCTTCTTATATTTACGAAAAAAACACTTACGGCCCATACCTATCCATGATAACCTTATCTCAATGAAATATGGTGACAAGAATCTAGTTTCCATATATATATATTCCCATCTATAGGTATTGGGGTTTAAGAGTCTACCTTTTTTTTTTTTGGTTTGGTTTTTAGAGACAAGGTTTCTCTGTGTAGCCCTGACTGTCCTGGAACTCACTCTGTAGACGAGACTGGCCTCAAACTCAGAAATCTGCCTGCCTCTGCCTCCCAACTGCTGGAATTAAAGGCATGTGCCACCAGAGTCCCACAAGACTCTACCTTTTTAAAGAGAGAGGATAATGTAGCCTATTATCCTAACTTTTGGCATTATGCTGAGGACTTACAGTATATAAAATTGAGCTGTATAAAACCACACTCATCAAAGGCCATTTCTGTAGGTGCTGAATGTTCCCAAAGCTCAAATCTTTCTTAAATGCTTTGTTTCTGGTATGATACTAGTAGGGTGTGGTTCAGCCTTTAAGAAATGAGGCATAGAGGGAGGCTTTTAGGTCATGGGGGTGTGTCTTTAAAAGGGATTTTGATGTGACCCCTATCTTATTGTCCTTTGCTTCAATGTCCTTCCGAACACCCACCCGTCTTCCCCATTCTTAGATATATCACCCAAATTGCAAGCTACAGTGAATCTTTTCTTTTAAGAAATACAATGTTTTCTCCCGTTTCCGAACCGGGGACCTCTCGCGTGTTAGGTGAGCGTGATAGCCACTACACTATGGAAACAGGTTGAATCTTTTCTTTTAAGAGGTCAATATCCCAGGGCTATTCTGTTTGTTTGACTCTGTTTATTTACAGGATTTTGCGATATAACCCAGTCTATCTCTGAGCTTGCACTCCTGCTCTCTGCCTTCTGAATGCTGCTATTACCCTGTACTTCAGCTGGTATTTTGTCATAATCTAGTGAGATGACTAATAGTGATAAAAAGCTCATTCTCGAATATTGCATATTATTACTCCACTGTGAACATACTCTGGTTTTACATCTATATCGGGAGATATCATTCTTAGTCTCACTTTATGATGGGGGCAGTAAAGAGGTTACTGAAGTTGGTCAAGGTCATACACTGAGTACATAAAAGACCCCAAAGTAAACCAGTAAATACCTGTTCTACCACTCACTCTCCTAACAATTATAGTACATAATTCTTTGGCCATAGTGAGACTTCTGTACACAATTCTGTAACTTATCATGCATAATACATATATTCCTTTTCTATGAACTGCACGAGAAAGTTCTGTGTACTGTTATTTACAACTTTTAACACAGTATGTGCCATTAGATGGGAAACAAATGTTCTTCAAAAAGAAAGAAATAAATGAATTCATGATCTGGAAAATATTTGCTCCCTTGAAGAGAAAAGAGAATATACTTGGGAATAATAAAATGTCTCGCTGTCCCTCAGGCCTTCCATGTGACTAAGAAGACAGTAAGGACTAAGAAGCTATTAGAAATTCTGTCTTGATCTTACACAGTAATGAAACAACTACTCCATATTGTCCTTATCCATTTCTGAGTTCCAGCACTACCACTGAGTGTATTCCTTTAATCTTGTCATATGTGTAAATGGCAATTCAGCCCAGAAGGTAAACCATTCCCTTCTTCAACATGTGTAGATTCGCCATCTGAAACTGTTTTTGTTTCCCTTTAAAATTTCAGTATGTACTTCCTTAAAGCTAAAAAATCAATGGAAATGAGTTTTATAATTAGAGAAAAGTCGACTAGGAGAAGTATATTAATGTGTAATGGTAGACTAGAAAAAGATGGTGTGTCTTTGGAGGTAATATGCTAGAGATAGTTCCTAATTTAAGTTGGGTAACTGTCAGATAAGCTTCATATATGTGAGGTTTTTGAAACTATCTGGGACCTAAGGTTGTAAACAGACATGTTGGCTAATTTCAGAGATAACACCTTTCACATGGTTACCTTCTCACTCTTTCTTTCCCTCTCCCTCCCTCTCTCTCTTTCACACACACACACACACACACACACACACACACACTCACACACACTCACACACACATACACACACATGCAAATGTCAAAGGACCTGGAAGAATGTTTTCATACTGGGGCAAAATGAAGGAGGATAATAGCATTCATGTAAGTCATTCAAAAAACACCACAGGACAATTTTTTTCTATCTCATTTATGAAGCAAAATACCTACCCTGAAAGGAGAAAGGTAACAAATCACCTTTCTCTTAGAGAAGTGGTAAAAACTCAGGTACTCTGAAGAAGATAAATAGAAAAGCAGAAACATAATGTTCTGCCCAAGCAGAAACATAAATGCAGTAGAGGCTGAGGAAAGGAAAAGCTTACAATATCTAATTGCAATCACTTTCAGTATTCTAATATATGTGCAATTTGAATTTTACAATGAGAAGAGAGAAAATTGAGAATAAACATATAAAAATAATAGCAGAGAACTTACAAAAATAATGGTAATGCTATATGTAAAATATCAAAACAATAAAAATTTGATTACTTGAATATGTATAGTTTAAACAACTAAAAGATTTAAAAGATATTTAAGTAAAAATTAAAATGAAAAAGCCTAGAGCTGTGGGTAACATTCAACTGGCAAAACACATAATAAATAACAACAAATTAGAAATGTGGGTAGGAAAGAACCACATGGAACAAACTCAGGAATATACTTACACAAACCAAATACCCTGCAAGGCTCTGCTGTCTTTTGTCCACAAGACAAAAGATAAAATAACAGAGTTTCGAAAGACTTAAAGTTCTTAAAACAAGTTCTGTTTGTCCAAAAGGAAGCCCTTGATTCTGTGTAATGTGGAGGAATGGGGTGCTTGGAAGAAGAGACATTATTACAAAGGAGAACATTACATAATGAGTGTATCAATTACCCAACCATATGTCATGATGTCCAATATATAACTGATGTGTGAAGTACATAACCTCAGAACTCATAGAGAAGTCTGAAAACTCGAATGAGGTATTGCGAACATAAATAATAGGAGATGTTCGTCCTACTTTTAGTAACTAACGGAATTAGTAGCAAAACAATCAAGCAAACAAAAAGGCCCAAAGAATTGGAGGAGACAGTGAACAATATCAGGACTAAAAGAAGATACAATACAAAATTGTTATAGATGATTGAAGAACAGTAAAAAATGGCTCTAATCAAATGGTAATGACAGAGGACTTGATAATAATACTAAATGCTGGCAAGAACACAGGGCTGTAGTAAGGTCATATGTATCTTACTAGTAGGAATATAAAAATGATGCAGATGCTACAAAAATTATCTGTCAGTTTCTTAAATTAAATTAAATTTTCTTATAAAATATTTCTAAGCATTGTTCCTATGAGCATCTATTCCTGGAAGTGTAAGTTATATTCATATGAAAACTTTTATGTGTTTATGTACAAGTGTTATTTATAGTTTTAATTATATGTAGGAAGCAATGCAAGTATCATGAAATTGTGAATGATGGGGAAGTGTGTGGTTCTTTTGTAAAATGGAACAGTATTCAACAAAGAAAAGAAACAGACTGCTTACTGAGGCATATGGGAACAGCATGAACTCTAAATGTTTACTGCTAAATGAAGGAAGACAGATTTAGAAGGCTACAGAAGATGAGGTTATATTAATATGATATGTGAAAACTCAACAGTGTAGAGGTCATCATGAAGCAAGTTTGTGCTGATGAAACTGTGTATTTATATTTGTGGTGTTCACAACTGTTTGGAGTAGAATTCTCCACATTGGAGATGTGGCTTTGAAAACTTTTCAAAAGTGTGTGCTTTTCTGCTGGGCAAAAATATGCAAACATCCATTATCAAGACGATGAACATGTTGTAGCTGAGGAGGGTGTGCAACTCACACATTTTAAGGACTAAGGAAAGGTAAATGCTTAAAGGAACCCTGTGGTTCTGGGATGGAGTTGTGGACTTGTTTGACTAGGCTGGAATTAGTAAAAATTGGGGCCCTAGCTCTATCCACAAAGAGGAATAGGAAGAATCAGCAATAGCCACAAGCAGTAAGGCATACCCTAATGTCCAAGTCATGGGTTAATACCAGTCTCAAATAAAGAAACGTGTGTTACTTGGAGAACTGGTTGATTCTAAGATTTGGAATAATCTTGGAGTATCTTAGGATACCAAGCACCAGAGGTCGAATAGAAAGAAAGAAGCAAGAGAAGAATGAACAGAGGAAGGAGAGGGGATGATGAAAAGAGGGAGCAGGTGTGGAGGGAGGAGGGCAAGACACTTTCATGTGATGCGAAATCCTGGATTAGACTGAGGAAAAGAACAGGAATATTCATGGAAAGCTGTTAAAGTTCAAATAAATTATGAAAGGTATGTGGAAAATTTCTGTACTGACAAGCTTCTTTAGGTCTAAAATTATCTCATTATCTTCAAAAGCAGTTAGCATTCACATAAAAAAAAAAGGATGAGCATACAACTTATAAACCCCAGAATGGATTCTTCCAGACTGCCAGTCAGTTAAAGAAGGTCTGGGGGTATAGCCTAATCTAACATATAAAAGTTACAAAGAAATTATTGGGCAATGAACTACATAGGTGATTAAGAGCATTGTTGTCCCTGAAGAACCTGAAAGAGGGGCAAGTCATCAGCTGCCTTGAAGGACAGAGGCTTGACTTTTTTAAAGGAAGCTTGGGAGTTCTCTCTGAGCATTTAGTCACGTGGAAGATTCCAGAAATATCTTCACACAGTTATTTAGCCTGTGCATTTGTATGTAGGTTAATGGAAGTCTCCACCGTTCAACTGTAATGTCTTATAGTCAAACCTAAAATTTGGAAACATTAAAAGGAAGAATACATCAGGAAATCTTGGGTATGAATTGAATATACACAAGGTTTTATATTTCCCCCCTTATTCATTACAGTTCATTTTAAGCTCAAGTGGTTTCCCATCTGGACCAAGAAATTGCATTGCTGAAATGTTAATGCTTTTTTTCTTGCTATTGTTTTATTATAATTCATTTTGAAGAGGTTTACAGCCTAGCAGATTAGAAAGTCTACCGAATTGACAGAGCTCATGCGTTAAACAACTGATTTTTTCCAAGGAGTAGAAGCTACCAATGAAATAATCTGGATATCCGCAGCTTTTATTTTTCCTGATGTGACAGAATCCTTAAGTCTTTGATTGTTTTTCCTAGCCTAGATTTTTTTCTTAGTCTGATTCATCGAAGGAAAAAAAAACTGCACCAGGAAACAATCTAACTTTGCAGCAGAACCTTGACCAGGGAATCAAGGGGGTATTCCATTTCTGATTCAGGGAGTAATTCCATAGACTGCTCTCTTCATTTTCCATTTCACTTCTAGTCTCTTTTTCTCTGTTAATTTTCTTCTTGGAAGCTTTGCAGCTGAAACACAGGTGGGCGGGTGTGGAGGTTTTGGTTTCCTTTTCAGGGTTCCGTCTACATTGCTTTAAATCTCCTCTGATTTGAGCAGCTTGTCTGATCCTTTTAGTATTGATGTCAGGAGTGGACACAAAGGGCTATGGCAGCCCAGAGAGGCAGGTTGTGAAAAGTAGGTCTCATTGTCTGCAGAGTTGTGATAATGATAAATGACTAAGAATCAATACTTTATGTTGTTCGAACTATTGCACCCTTTTTATTTTAAATTATAATATAGCCCGCCTTTGATTGAGTGAGCTTTTTATCTTTCACTCATAGAATTAGTCAAGATCTAGTTACATAACCAAGACAAGAGAGGAAAAGGCAGATTGGGGAAGAACAGAAAAGGAAGGAAGAAAAGTTGCTGGTTATTTTTAAATTGATGTTGGTAATTTAATTGTACAGTTTGAATTGAATAGGAAATATTCCCCTAACAACTGAAAAGTGATTGCTTCATGCAGGTTTGCTATAGAGACAAAACAGTCAAATTTCCTTTTTAAAATTATGCCTATGATACTTATAGTTCCTACCCTTAAGGACCATGGATAAGATAGGGTCCAAAAAACCCTCCCCCATTTCACAATACTTGACATTTCCCATAGCCTTCATCTTTATGAAGAACATAAAGCTTCCTCTGCCTTTATATCCTACATCCAGACTAGACCCTGAAGTTCACTCCATCAGCAGTCTGTGCCACACAGCCATTGCTAAGAAGGTTTATACAGATTTCATCGGATTTGCAGCAAATCTGTAGCCGCATGAAGCTGTTACTTTCTCTGCTAAAGTGGATCATTCTTTTCTTCTCTTTCATGCTTTTATGGTATGGTATGCAAGGCACATGTTCAGATAGTAGGCTTTGAGAAAACTGCATTAAAATGCATGTATAGAAGGCAGTTGGAATCATAAAAAACACACTAATAGTAAGGCAGTAATGACAACAGTGACCACGCTCCTGATCGTATGTCCATTTTTTACTTTCAATAGTTACTTCCTTGTTAATTCTATTTTGTGACTGTTCAACAAACCTACTGTCCAGGCCAGTTGAATTTAGGTCACTTGCAGGATCATAGGTAAAATTATACACATAATTTATTAGCTGAATTAATATTAGCTATTGAGAAAATATGGAAGTCATTTTCAACATAGAATTGTTCAAATCCTGGAGTACACTGAGCTCTCTCAACAATTTAATACAAAAAAGCAGTCATATGCACAAAATATAAGACAATTTTTGTTCAAGTATGTATTTTTAATATATTCCCTTTCAATTCTGAACCATTTCCAGCCATTCTAAGCGTTTTAGTTTTGATATAGCAAGCACAAAGAAACAAGAAAGAAAGAAAGAAAGAAAGAAAGAAAGAAAGAAAGAAAGAAAGAAAAGAGAGGAGAAGGAAAGAAAGAAAGGAGAAAAGAAAAAGGAAGAAAGAAAAAGAAAAGGAGGAAGAAAGAAAGGAGTGCTCTGTAGCTTTTACATCTTTTAGATGACATGTTACATAAACCTTAAATCTGATGAAAATTTTTGTGAGTTTCTAGTATAGCTATTTGTATCATTCTAATGAAACAAGACTAGAAGTTCAGAAAAGTAAAATCATATTGTATTAGTAAAAGTGTCACTTAGAAAATTTATGTTTAATATATAAATTCAACCAGATGCCTCAGACATCATGATTTAACATAATGACGGTAGGTTAGACAAGAACCACACCTACATAATTTCCCCAGATTTGTCTTTATTGGTTCCAATTTAATACTTTAAGGATTTATTAGACCTTTTTTAGACATAGTTATGTTTAATATAGATGAAAAAACTCTAGAGAAAGAGCAAGCAAAATATCAACTTGTACATTCAAGCTAATGATAGCTAAAATTATGATGTAATCACAAAAGTATGGTAAGAAAATAGAGAAGAGGAAAATAAAAGGCCTACTTCTCCTCTATTATGTGTTGTGGTGGAGAACATTACAGTAAATATTTGAAACCTTAAATACTAAGAATGAAAGGAACCCAGAAATGAAATTGAATACCCAGAGAGAAGGGCTGTTTACTTCAGACACTTCTTGTCCTTGATTGCTAAAGGAAACTACTGGACACAGGAAGCCAACTTTTTTACCACCCTGTAATGGATGTAGTTCTAGACATACAATATTTCATAACACATTCAAGAGAAGAGCATCATCCAAAAGAAGGAAACTATTTTAGAAAGAACATTCTGGAAAGATAAGATTCACCTATAAAGTTTATAGTTTTTAGGCATGTATGAAAGTACAGTTATAGCATGCAACATATTAAAAATAATGCCTCATTTTGAAATATATTTTATCCAGATTGGTATGTATATGTGCATGTGTGTGAGTATGTATGTGTATGTGTGTCTGTGCATGTACGTTTGCATATGTGTGTATGCGTATGTAAGTGTGTTGGAGGTAGTCCATTACTATATGGATGAAGCTCATATTGGCTAGCATGGGCAAAGAAAGGTGACCCTTTCACGGTGAGTCTGTGAATGCCGTCTAACTGCATGTGCTCAGATACTGCCACTGCTTCCCACATCCACATTCTCAAACGGGTAAGATGGATCTGAGCCAGAGGACGACTGGCTCTTTTCAACACTGCTAGTTGCTAAGGAAAGTAAATGATTTTTATATAAATTTTAAATATAAAATTTGAGGCCCTTCCAACAAAATCCTACATCTGTGACTGAAAGAGGCACTCTTTTCACAAAAAAGATAAATAAAACTAAGGCTGTTGTAAACTAAGAAAAATAAGCATGGGGCCTCTGCTCCGAATTTTTATTTGACTGTTTTGAGAGTACTTTTAGGTTCGCGGCAAAACTGTGATGTCCCATGTAACCCCCAAATGTGTAGCCATTACAACTGCTAGCATCTCTACTAAAGGAGCACATTTATAACAGTTGATGAGTCTATACTGACATGTGGGTGCCACTTCACCATGGTGTACATAACAGTCATCTTTGCTGCTGTGCATTTTGCAGGCAGACTTTCAGTGATAAATGAACACATCCAGCAATTTACTGCACCGTTTTCTGAAGCCCCATACCAGGGTGCTTCAGAAGATGAAACGAACTAATGTTACACTTGCATAGTATTAAACACCTTGCTATTCCTAGCCAGACTTTTCTTTTAAAAAAATCATATAAATTATCCTTATGCTATTACTTTAAAACAAATACACATCTTCAAATTGGTCTTAAATAATTTAATTAATTTTCTGAGACTAATAAAAAGCTAAGTTGCTAATCTCTCTCTCTCTCTCTCTCTCTCTCTCTCTCTTTCTCTCTCTCTCTCTCTCTCTCTTTCTTGTTTTGCAAGCTAAAATGAGAGATTAGCACTGAGTACTTCTTAGGAAAAAAAAAAAAGAGCAGTTGGTGGTGTGGTCTTTCCAGACCACATGGCGTGTTCTCTGGAATACAAGTCATTTTTCCAAGATGCAGCCAAGTCCCTGCTATGGAATGAAAATGTCAACAGTGCCAAGAGTGAGTGCCAAAGGACACAGGCATCAGGATGTGACCTTTCTCTGTGTGGACAGTGACAGTCATATGGCTTCTAGTGGGGGCATTAACTAAGGACCATGAGACAGACCTCAATGGTCTCTGAAGATCAATAGTGTCATTAGAGGAGCACAATTATATGATGTAATTAATCTTTTGGGCAATATGTTTTGAATTTTATATATTTTGTGTCTATTGTTACTCTCTTTTAAAACATCTTTATGTTTTAAAGCTCAGTTTATATTAAGTCCATGCCCTTAACACATCTGACCAAACAGTTTTCATGACTAAGCTGGACAACTATTAGTCTAATCAAATTGAGACCGCCATCATATATAAAAGGAACTCAATAACAACAAGTAGCTATGAACGGCACCTCATTTCTAACTGCTCTACCTCACATTTCCCTACTTCCATTTGCAAGTCCTGGTAATCCCTGATTGAATTTTGAAACAACCAATGTCATTGCTTTATCATTATGTTAGCATTAAAATATGGAACTCACTAAGCATGAAAAGATGAACTGAGCTCATAAATTCATAGCGCATGCCCTTCAGCTCAACACACTTAAGGGAGGAAGTGGAAAGAATTCCATGGCAATCTGGCCACTGGAGATTTTGTTCTGCTTCTGCTACTAAGCACCAAACACTGGGAAACTAGCAGCAGCAAGTATCAAAGCTCATGAGCCAGACGTGGTGGTGCACACACATGTAGTCACAATACCCAGAAAGCAGAAGCATGCAGATCTCAGAGTTCATGACCAACCTTGACTGTAGAGTAAGTTGCCGGACAGTCAGAGCTAGAGAGAAACACTGTCTTGGAAAAAAAACCAACAAACAAGCAAAATAAAACAAAAAATCACATAGGATGCTTTGAATATGAATATGAAGATAAATATGAATATAAACTTTTTTATACTAGAACTTTCTAAGGGAGAGTCCTAATGAGAGTATTTCAAGTGGAAGTATTGAGTGATAAAAAAACTATGAATCTTAAAACTATTTTCATTTTCCCTTGTATTTTAAAGAGATAAAATTATTAATCAAAGTCTTTTTTAACATTCAGAATGGACCAAGTTTCTTCCTAAGTACATTTATTTAAGTAAATACAGTGAATTCATTTTTTTTTAAAAAGAGACTTACAATTTGTATGTATAAAGAATAAACTTCTTCAGGATGTCTGCAATTCTCCCTGACACAGGGAGGAATTTTCTAAGGAGACTGTTATAATTGACCAGTGGCACATATCCTGCATATCCTTTTCTGGCTGGTAGTCTGTGAAAACAGGATCCCTTCACATATCACAGGTAACTCTTGACTGGCCAGGTGATGCCCTACGGATTCTCTTCTTGGACCTTCTGCTGCTGTCTCAACAACTGGTCAGGCTTCTGAAAAGTCTTTAATTAGTATATATTGATTATACATAGCAATGGGTTTTATTCTGACATTTTCATCTATATAAAAAATGTGATCTGATTGAATTTATTCCCCGTACCTGTTGTCCTACCATTCCACCTTTACTTATCTTTCTTTCTTCTACACTTCCCTTCCTACATTCATCTACATTCATTCTTGCTTCTTCACCCTATCTCCCCAAACATTACTCTTCCTTCTTTTCCCCTCCCCTCTCCATCCTCCTCCCTCTCCCTCCCCCCCAACCAACTAGTTTAATTAGTATTGTTTACAACTTACCAGTGGTTACATGAAGCAAAAGACTTGTCCTTTCCCCAGAACCAGAATCTATTTATAGTTCTCCAGCAAGGGGTGGGTATAACCTTGTCCTTTTCCCCATCACCCCAGTTCCTGAGTAATGACTCAGAGGATAGTTATTTATTTGAAAAGGTATAGGTCATAAGCTAGGTTTATTCCCCGACTAGCTCATAACCCCCTTTATACTAGTCTTTGTCTGCCACATGTCTTGTTACCTGTTCTTAGTTCTTCCATACAATGGATCAACTTCCTTCTAGTCTGGGTGACAAATCTTCAGCTTCCTGACTATCTCCCAGAATTCCCCTTTCTCTACAGAAACTCCCACCTTCTAATTCATGCCTATTGCTAATAGGCCATCTATCTTTTAATTGACAGGTGATACTTCTCCACAGTCCAAAACAGATTGTCCCTCCAGGTGGAGTTGCATGAGTTCCACCATAATCCTTTATGGATCACTGATGACTCCAGTTCTGTGCAGGGCTTGTGAGAGTAATCTCAGTTCTATGAGTTCAAGAGTAAAAAGATCATGTCATATCCAGAAGAAAGTTTATTTAGCAAACAGAAAGTTCAACACCCCTTCTCCCAAATAAGTCAGGTGATAGATTTGTATACTACAAAGGATATTAACATTTTCTAGTAACTACATTTGAAATCATTTTCCTAACTTTTAGGGGTTGCCATTTTGGTTAAGTTATTCTTCTACTTTCAAAAACTGGAATAAATGTATACCTAAATATGTTAGTTGGTACTGTCAACTATGTAGCACACAATATGTGTTCAACAGGAGGTTGATGGGATCATGATTATTGTGGTCCCTGGTAGAGCATGCCCAAAAAAGCTGTGATTTAGTTTCCCCATCTTGGCACAGACAATCATCAGAAAGTATCCTTTGCATCAGCCTTCTGTGCCACACAGCCTTCCACTTGTTAAAACCCTGTCCAGGAACTCTGAGTTCAAATAGTTCACTGTTCCTTTCCAAATACATGGACTTATACAGGGGTCTCTTGGTAGCCATGCTCTGAAAAGGGAGCAGAGTTCAGATTTCCTCTGCATGTTATGGACCCAAACAACTCAAACTGGATAAGCACTTGTACTGTCCTCTGGAACAAAGTGTGTTGTAACCTAAATCTGACAAATTTGGAAGATGCTGGATTTGTTTTTTTTTTAAAATCTGGGCTAACAGAAACGAGCTTTGAATGTCAGTGAAGTCACCCTGTTCTGCATCTTAAATGCCCTCTTTCTCTCGGGGGCATTGATATGGAATTCTCTGGAAATACTTGGAGACATTGCTGTAGCATAAACTGCCAAGCCAGATGCTAGTCTAATTTTCCTAAGCCTACTATATGCATCGTAAGTCTGCCAGCCAGCGGATTCCATCTGAAGTCATCCATATTTGTAGGAAAAAGGGAATGTGAATTCGATGGAGCTGCTATGACAAAACAGTAAGAACTTCTCAAGGAAACTTGGGAGGAATGAGTAGTTTCTGCCTACAAGTGGAGGAGACATGGGGCTGGTGGGGGTGACAGTTAGAGCCAGTTATTATCAGCCTGATGTGACAGGGTACTAAAATACCTCCCTTGTCTTCAGTCTGACTCTTCTTTCTTTCTTTCTTTCTTTCTTTCTTTCTTTCTTTCTTTCTTTCTTTCTTCCTTTCTTTCTTTCTCTCTTTCTTTCTATCTTTCCTTTCCTTCTTTTTTTTTTTTTTTTTTTTTTGAGGAGGGTATTTTTGTTTCTGGGCATGGTTCTGATTTGAGAAGTTCCTAGTCTTTTTTTTTTATTTTTTTAGAAATGCAGATGTAGCCATTGTTTTAAAAGACTCCAAGTGGGTCACCCTGATTTATCCTTTTAGGATGGTTCCATTATAAAACGAGTCAGTTACTTCCTGGAATGAGACCAATGCAAAGAACAATCCTAAACCCTAATTCAGTGCAAACATTTCTCTGAATGCATGGCATTCATTGCTATTTGTTTAAACAAGGACACTGCAGTTAGAGCCCAGGAAACAAGCTACTAATGAGAATGTAGCCTGTCAAAGCATCTCCACAAAAGAACCGATCATAGAGGCACATGCTAACAACGGTATTTAAACTTATATTCCATGCCCTTTGACTTCTTCTTGGGTATATTAGGATTGTTTATAAAATACACATATGGAAGGCAATTTTAAAGTTGGTGTTTTAGAGTCTCATTTCAGGACAGTAGCTTGCATTGTCTTAGGGAGCCAGCTGAGCACACAAATAGGCATGCATATCTAATCTTGCAGATGGGCAGTGTGCATTGTGACGTTTCTTTCCTTGACATTGTCTCTAGATGGAATCCTGTTAACCAGCCACACTGACATGTACTCCCAAGTTGGTGGAGGCAGCTGAGTTCAAACACTCAGAAGGAGAATATGTTCTGTAAGCCTCAAATACCTCGTCTAGAAAATCTAGCAAATAAAGGCATTCTAAGTTATAAAATTGGGAGAGCACCTATTTTATACAGCTGTTGTGGACATTAAATGAGATAGCTGTGTAAAGTTCTGGCTGCATCCAGAAAATTAAAAGCTTTCATTGTTATCAAGTTAATTATTCATTTGACTCTTGGTGGTTTGTAATTAAGTTACTCCCTATTTTTTTTAGAGTCTCTCTGCTAGTTCCCTTTAATGCTCTCTTCATGTTTGGCACTACACAGAGAGATCTTATTGGACCTGTTTATCTATATAGCACGTCTAAAATCTCCATTTTCTCATTGTTTCTGTTCTTTTTACATATAAACTGTACTATTTCTCCAATGTGGAAGCAGAAAGAAAGAAAAAAATGAAAGAAAGAAAGAAAGGGAGGTAGTTTTTGCTTTTGCACATGTACAGTAAGACATGCAATTTGAATTGACTGAAAACCAATCAAGTAAGGCATTTGTGTTCTTTTAACTTTAACTTGATTTCACTAAGATTCAAGAGATTTTTCTCCCCCTCTCTGTTTTTTGCTCCCTTTCCTATCTCTCTTTTATCTTATTCTATTCTTCCCTTGTTAATCTCCTTTGTCCCTTATTATTTGTACTAATTTTTTTAGAAACAAATATGTACGTCATTTAAATATGATTCCATGGTGAGAAAAATCTAAGAAACAATTTCTGCGAAATGAAGATTGAGGTGAAAATGGCAAGACCCAGGAACATCCTTTTAAAGTTGTGATCATTTTAAGCAAAATAAAAATTCTTTAGCCTGTAAATTGAACTCTAAAAGTTTTCTGTGAAATTTTACGTAAGTATGCAATTAGTATTAAACAATCCCTTTTACACTTTTACATGTTTAAGGGTTAGTTAAAGATTGTGGGGGAATACTGCTATGTTGATATAGGGGTTTGGCTTGCACCTATGCAATTGTAGCAGGCCAAGAACACGAAAGAAGAATTGGATAAAATGTATGTCACATCTGGTTTCCTTATTAAAAATGCACTGCTCACCAGCAGTCCTTCCACAAACCTAGACAAGTCAATTATGTGTCATGATGGCTTCTGGGTTGCATTGATTAGTGTGTTGGCAGAGTCTATAGATTTTTTCTCCCTGTCTTTATTTTAGCTAATCAATTTCTTATTTTATCTTTCCAAAGAACTCATCTTCTCAATATGGAACCCTTTTGTTATCCCCAAAAAAATGCAGAAGGACTGTCATGGTCTAAATTGCCAAACTCTACACTTAGCTCTGCTTTCTCCGTAAGTAAAAATTCCCATAACCAACTGGCCATCTGATGAGTTAACCGAGTTCCAAGAAACAAAGACCACATTTCTCTTCATGTCGGTTTTGAAAAGCTTGCAATGACGAAAGTAGGGGACATATATTTCAGGAGTCTGCATTGGTGGCTCCAAAACAACAATGACTTAAAAAGCGAATCCACATATATATTCAGAATTTGTCATCTTAATAAAAGATTTTTCTGTACTGCTTTTCATATACATTGACTTATCATGCCTATTTAAGAAGATTCTTGTACCCCTCATCATATTTTGGAAAAACAGAGAACGATATTTAACCAAAGAATAGCAGCTTATGAATATGGAAAGGAAAATATAATTGGAAAGTGCTTATCTTAATATGATAATTACCCAAAATAGTGATCATCAATGGATATTGCAATCAGTGAGCATGTTTTGTACATAAACAATATTCATGAATCCTCATAGTGTCAGTCCATTTACTAATTCAAAGGGGGAAAGGCCTTTTACTATGGAAAGATTTGGCAGACACAGCTCCACCAAAGCGACCAAAGTTAATATCCCATCAACCATGAAATGATTGGCAGCCTATACTTGCCAGACAACATAATGGGAAGTACGGGACATTCTCTCTCTGGAGAAATATTTTATCTAGTCCAATAAAAAATTGTTTTACTTGATATCCTTTCCAGATTCTTGAAAAAAAATTCATGTCAGAAAAGATAAATGACAACAAAGGCATAACAATTCAAAATCTCTACATATTTATGTGTTCATTTTTTTTATTTATTCTTCCCTAATATATCACATCCCCCATTTCTTCCAACCCCTCGCCCACCTACCTTCTCTCTCTCCCAGATCCACTGGTCCTCCATTTCCGTTCGGAAAAGAACAAGCCTCTCAGAATTATAAACCAAACACAATATCACAAGATATCATAAAACTAGGCACAAACTCTTATATCAAGGCTGGACAAGGCAACCCAGTAGAAGGAAAAGGGGTCTGAAAAGCAGGCAAAAGAGTCAGAGACAGCCCCTGCTCCCACTGTTATGAGTCCCACAAGAACACCAATCTACATAAACATAACAAATATGCAGAGGATCTTGAATCAGAAAATGAACAGTTTAGAAAATTTAAAGGTGGAATAAATATGTATGATGTTTTTGCAAAATGCTTTTGGTAACTCAGTACATGCTCAAAAGAATGTTCGTATTGTTTAGTGACATCTGTATGGGGTCTCTAGAGCTTGAGGATGACTTTATTCTATTCAAATGAGTCACACACACACACACACACACACACACACACACACACACAAATAAAATAGCAGCAAGAACTATTTAAAAGCACAGTTGAACCTGGGCCAAGGGCATAGAGGCTCTTATGAGTTCTATTTATCTACTTGCTCTGCAGTTGGACCCAATTAGAAGTGCCTACATTTGAGAGGGAAGATAGTATAGAAGTCTATCCACATAGCAAGAGAAGAATCATTCTAAAACACCCACAATGTAACCAGTTCCCTGGCCAAAGTAGCTTAAACTCAGATTTGTGGATGTCTCAGGTCCTCACACAAACACCAAACTGCTGGAAGATGCTTGCTGTTCATCTTGAGAGGCAAAGAGATAAAAGATTGGAGAACAATAGGTGGGGAAATAGAATTTTTCTACTATTTCTCCAGGCAACAGGAGGCAAGGCCTTTGTATCACTTCTAGAGCATATGACATAAAAGCAGAAACACTTAATTTTACCTTCTTAGACTCTTTAGAGCCTACATACTTGACAGGGTAATTTGATTTAGCTCCAAGTCGTGTGCGACACTTCTTCGGGGAAGAGAATCTTGGGTCGCACCAGCAAAGGATTCAATGAGTCCATTGATATCGTCTCTGCGTGTCCTATCAAGCATGGTGAGAAAACAGAGTCAGAGCAAATAACCTGGAGATCACTTTCAGGGCAAGCAGGAAGGCCGAGGGATTGTTTAGAATGCTATAATGTGAATTAGAGAAATGAGCCAGCAGGTCTGCTGTCCTGGAGTGGGTATGTAAGCAGAGAGCCAGATAGGAAGGATGTTTCAAAGGTTTTATTTGAAAAGGTAGCAAACAGCTAGGAAGGTTTCAACCCCCAGTTTCCTGGTTAAACTCCGGCCCAAAGTGACAATAAACTCAGCTGTATGTCTTGCTATCAAAGAAAAACAGGGGAGCAATTAAAATAGATCAGCTGAGAATCTGGGGGCTCTTGCTGAATCTACTATGTTTTACAAGCCAACCACTTTATCCAGTTCAACCGAGGTTTTCATTTGAGCTGTAGATTTCATTGCATGTTTTAAAGTCTCATTCTGAACTCTTCTGGCCCTTAAGAACAGTGTGTACATGAATTGTCCATAGCTGTTGCTTTTCTTGACTAATCTTTCATACGTAGAGATGAAGCTTTTATTTTAAAGAACTCATTTAACAGTGGAAAGGAAAAATGTGTAAAAGAACATGTGAACCCCAGTTTAATTAAGGAGCATGTCTTAGCTATATGTTTTACTTCATTGGTAGTCAAATATTTTCCCCAGCTGCCTCATAGAAATTTTAAAGAATATTTATAAAACACCATTTTAATCAATGAAAAGAAAAAAATGTGATTTCTTCAAAATCCAAATCTTTCCAATAGTTACAAAGTAAATTACTTCTCACTCCAAGCCCAGAGGTAACAATTTCTTTGTGCAGACCATTTTTTTACCTGACTTGTGATTTTGCTGAAGTTTGTTCATTCACAGAAGTCATAGTAAATGTGAAACACACTGCATGAAAATTTATTACATGATCCCAAAATAGCTAGTTTCAATATCAGAAGAAGTACAGTACAAATAACAAAATATGGGCATAGTAAAATAATCCTGATGTGGGTTTTCGGTTTGCATTTTTTAATATAAGGCTAACACTTTAACTGCCTCATTCTTTGAATAATCATTTCTGAATTCAGGCAGGTTTTAATTTAACAAGGACAGTCAACTCTCCCACATAATATTTCTTCAGTTGAATTGTCCTCTTAGGGCTCATATATTGATATTGGAATGGTATTTTCCCATTTCCTTTCATGAGACATTTTTTTAAAAAGCGTCTCAAATATTTCTGAAAGACTCTATGAGCAATTTCAGTTTTATTTCTAAAATCAGTTTGAATGGAGACATTTATGTCAGACACTGTGGGAGTGAACACAGTTTGGTCCCATCACAAATGTTTGATCCTAGTTTCTATATTTCTTATTCTATGGAGGAATCATTTTTCATCTGCACAGTTTTTCCCTCAATATTTCAGCAACACCTTCAAGAGGGAGATCAAATTCCTGAGAGAGGCAGAGACGGATTGTGAAACGCTGAAATACCTACCCTCCTGTCAGAATTGCGTGTCACTCAGGGAGTACATTCTCCATCCTGGTTTCTTGATTGATTTCCATAACAAGCTGCTCTTACATCGTTAAAGCGTGTTTTGTATCAGTATTGATTAGTAGGAAATTGTAGTCAACTAAAGCTTCTTCACCTGAAGGAATCACACACGGAGCGATGATGAGATGAGCCTCGGGAAGATTCGCAGCAGTTGTGATATATGTGGAACGCGTGCTCAGGGATTCCGCAAAACTTTTGCAAGAGAACAAGTCTTGTACATGAACATGGTACTCCAGACCACATGTTGAAGGACTCAGAGACTTTAGAGCTAGTACCATTCATTGTTTTTCTAAAACCAAGGTCATGTGTTCAAAATGCTTTCAATCTCATAATGCTGTGTGGTGTAAGAGCAGCGTGGCATTCTGGGTACTGTAACCTTACCATTTAGTTCATAGCATTACAGGCTGAGTAGTTTTTAAAGGAGCTTTAAGATACTGCCTGTTATTACCTAAATAGAGATGTGTACTGACAATAATGGCAAAAGTAATATTTAACATCTGAGTATATGGCCAGTACAAGGATAGCATCAACCACTTTATTTATAAGAACAAACGACTGAGATAAAGTACAAATTATTAAAGGAAAGTCTTGTTTATAACTTGGTTCTTACTTCTCCTAATTTATTTATATACTGTAGTGGCTATTCCTGGTTGGCCACTTTACTATATCTGGAATGAACTACAATCCAGAATTGGAAGTCTCACCTATGATCCTAATCTGGAGGCTGAGAAATACAAGTTTCTGACCTGGATCTTGGTATGGAGATCTTGAAACATAGTGGCTATGAGAATTCTAGAAGATTAAGACAGGGAGCTCTCTGAGTTCAAGGTCATCTGGGATTAAAGGCATGGTGGCACACGCCTTTAATCTGGGCCACATCCTCTGCTGGGAACCTAGATAAGGATTTTGGAAGAAGACTCACTCTGCCTGCTTGCCCGGTAGAACTGAACAACTGCAAGATCCTTGGACTTCTATCCACAGCTTCTGCTGACCATTGTTGGGGAGTTGAACTACAGACTGTAAGTCATCAATACATTCTCTAACCATACAGAGACTACCCATACATTCTGTGACTCTAGAGAACCCTGACTAATACATATATGCATCCCAACAATTCATCGAAATCTAATTTAATTGAATTGATCTAATTGAAGTTAAAATTTTCATAGTAATCAATATAACACAATAATATTGCATCTATTCTATATTTATTGCTTAGCAGAATTCTAACTATCTAAAAGGAACCAAACCATTATGATATCATTAGAATACCTTTATGTTAATTGGTGTAATATAGGTAGGATATTTAACATAGCTAACCCAAGATAGAATATACAACATGGTATGATGTATGGTTATTTAGTACAGCTTTGTTTACATTATTTTTGATACACTGTAAGTAATTATTCAACTACACTACATGAGACAACTCTATAGCATTTTTCCTCATGAACTTCTGGGTTATCACTGCACAGGTGTGTTGTACAGACTAGGCTAATGTCTCCTATACAATGTCTCTTTTTTCCAGGGCAAATGAATTGCTGGAATGTTCCTAGGTACCCAACAAAAGGAATAGACTTTTTGTCAATTATATCTCAGAGACAGCTCTTAAATATAATTGATTTTTAAAGTTCAGATGTTGGTTTTGGCTTCTATCTTTGTCTCCTAAAATCTTTTATTCAGTGAAAGCCAGGTAAATTCCATCAACTTAAAAAAAAAAGATTGAATTTAAGTCTTTTCTTCAATCGTTATTTTGGCCAAATAAAATGAGCAGCTGCCTCAGGTGGCCTATCCAAAGGGCTCCCACGAGCCAGTGCCACCGTGCTCTTCAGTAGCTGGTGATCCAACGGCAGGTAGGAACTTATATCTACATCGCCTAAGCCTAAACTGGGGGAAATTATTTTCCCACTGATGAGACAGTACAATGATAAACAAAAGCCCACTCTGCTTCATCACTTACGAGGGGTAAAAGACCATTGCTATTCCTAAGCAGCACATTCAGAAAAGATTGCATACGTTAAGACAATGCAGCTTTATGGTAGAGCACTTGACCTAGCATCCGCAGGGACAGGGATTCAATTGCTATTGCCACAGAAAAGATATCCAGGCATATGGTTCACGCTTCTAACCCACAGACTTGAGAGGTTGAAGCAGGGTGATTAGCATGAGTTAAAGGCCAGAAAGATTGATAATGGCTAACTTGTTGTTAACTCAAATGAGTGGCGGTGCATGTGCATTGACTTATTGTCTTTGATTACCAAGTCACTTCCTGTCACTACATGAAAATAGTACAATTGCAGCAGTAACAACAAAATATTCATTATCAATCTTAGAGACATTATTACGGACTATGTTTTGCTTTTATGAGGATGCGTTAGCTATTAAGTCATTCAGAGAGTGAATTTAATGGAATCAGTGGACCTTAGCACTAAACAGTACACACCCATGGAGATAGAAGGAAGGATTAAAAAGAGAATAAGGATGGGGAACCCTAACTTTCTGGAACTTTCTGGAACAATGTGCTACCTGGACAAATTATGCATCAAGTTATATCCTTAAGTTAACTAGCTTTGAAAATGATTATTGATACCAATCAGTATCCTGTCCTTTTATCATTCCACCTTTCCCTCCTTAATGTAAAATATTAGTCTTCTGTGGTCTTTACATAAAACATAGTGGTTTATCTTTCCAAACCATCTGTATATTTTCTTTATTGCTAGGGATAATGCCCACCCTTGAAATGACATGATGGTATGAATTTTTTCCTCATAATTTGTGAAAAACATAATTTAGGTTTCAACAAATAAGCCTGAAATCATTTTTGTCTTCATATTCAGAGAATATCATATTATTTATATGTGTTCTTCTATAATGTCAACCAGAAAGTCACGCACATGTTTACACAGTATTTGTGCTAATTCCATAGATGTATATATGCATATGGGAATATATCCATATATATGTGAATGAATAAAACATAGCATCATAAATATAGGTCCACTTTCTATATAGTTGTATCATAAATATGAACATAAAATATATAGAATTATTTATATTTTAATATTTATAATTCTGAGGTAAAGGGAAAGCGCTAGCCAGTGTAAATCAAAGTCAACCTGTGAAGTAAAATCTTGTTGCTTCAGAGTGAAACCTTGAGGAATAGAAGGGAGCCATGCCATTTGCAACAGCAGCTCTTTGTATTTGAATATTTATATTTGTATGATGAAGCTTCCAATACTGCTAAGATATCAAAACTGTGCATGGGAAATGGAGCGGGACAGGAGCTTACATCAACAGATTTTAACCATAGTTAGCAGAACAATCTTTTTCCAAAGTAAAAGTTTTATGATACAGCTTCAGTGCATGAAATGGTTTTGTTGTGAAAACTCAAATTCATAATAATTACCAATTGCTAACTTATTTTTAAGAGATACAACAAGTAATATATATATATATATGTATATATATTATATAATGTATATATTTAAAATAAATGCCATAAATGACATTCAACTAAACATCAGTATCCGATATATTTATACACTTTATTTCTGCACAGCTGAGCAATTTGTAACTCACCTGTAACTAGTTGCAAACTGTAATAGCATTTAATCCGTTTGCAGCATTATTCCTCTGAGATTTTCAGAAAGATATGATTATCAGGCTGCACCAATTTGTGTACAGTAGATATCATCGGAATTTTAAATACGTGTATAGCTCTATTACGCATATCTAAAGACAGTTAAAATATTCTTAGCAAATTTTAAACTAATTAAAAACAATACTCCAAAGCAGACTTTGAGAATTAAAAGAGGATACAATTAGCAATGCACTGGCTTAGAGAATCCCAGAAAGGGTCACAAAGAAGTGATTCATTAGGACATGCAAGAAATGACAGCAGGGAAATGATAGTCACAGATTGTTGACACATCCCTTAAATATTGACCATTTCCAATCCTAATTTTCTACTCTAACAATCTGAGGCTTAACCTTTCTGTAGAGGCTTACAACGAGTAGGCACTGAGAAAAATAAATCAAAGTAATAACACACATGTGGTTTATGATGCTGAATTTTTATGGTCAATAAATAGGGGTGACTGGGCTAAAAGAAGTTTTCGAGGATAAAGACGAGAGATTTGGCATAGATCTAAAGAGAAGAGGTAGCCATGGATGTCATAACATAAGGAAAGTAAATAAGGAAGAAAACAGATATTGTTGGGGGCTAGGGCAATTGCTCAGCGAGTAAAGGCGTGGTTTGGATCCCAGCATCTTTGTAGACAGTTGAGTACAGTATTGTTGTCCCAGCAGCATTGTCCCAGCAGTTGGGAGGGAGGAGAGGAACATCTTGTGGGGTTGCTGGCCAGCAAGTCTAGCTGAGAGTGAATTCTGGATTCACCGAATTCTCCGCCCTAAATAATAAGATAGAGAAAATTTAAGAAAGATATAGAACATAGACCTGTGACCTCTACACATACCAGTGCACACAGATATATGTACTAGCTCACACATGTGTGCATACTCATGATCATATATATACACTATACTCAACACACACACACACACACACACACACACACACACACACACCTACAGAGATAAAGAGATAGACAGAAAGAAGGAAAATGAACATTGAGAATATTAATTTTTCAATAGACCTTGATTTTTGGTTTTGGCCTCTGGACAAATGCTGTGACCAGCTTTGACTTTCCCAGCGTAGGAAGGGGTGAGGCTAAATCTTTTTCAGTGTGATTCATCATCTGATATAGCTCTCAGAGGAGAAAGTGGTGATGTTGATGATTAAGTGGAAGGCATTTGCCCCCTGGAGAGGTGTTAGGAGGAGGGCATTGCTTCCTGGAAGTAATGTTTTTCATCAAGATGCAAAGTTGAGATCTTAATCTTTTGGAACATTGCTGGTTCCCTGGACTGCTGGCTAAGATTCCATATTTTGTAGAGTTTTTTCTCAGCTCTTAGAGTACTATCTTATTCATCACTTTACGAGATGTTCACAGTGACCTTGTAACAGATAGAACAGAATGTTTGATAATAGAACAACTTAGCCTCGAAGATAAATCCAATCTCATGTGGCTAAAGGCTTACAAATGTAGCATGGAGACTTGGTGCTTTCTATTCACAGGGTTAGTCTTTGTGACCATAGTTGGGCAAATTAAGTACTGAAATAGTTGTTTGTGTGCAAATCCCCAAGATAACTTTTTGGATTTGCATAAAAGTGGAAATTGCAGAAGTTGTCCCGTGCCTTGGTGTGTTTATTTGCTTAGTTTGGTTTTTGATGGTCACTGTAGAAATGAAGTCTGCCTCCCTCTAAAGAAAGACTAGTCTTTCCATTCAGCCTAGCCAATGTATTTCATACAAGGAGGTGGAGGGACAGTATCACTCATAGTCTTATTAAGGCTAGGGTGGTCTTGAATAGGCAATGACAGAGAGCTAAATTTCAGGGAAAGTGACTGTGTTTCATTTTATTAGTGACGACATGTGTATGTGTGTTGTGTGCTATAGTTTTATGCAAAAGTACTTAAGTAATTTCCCATTCCCTCATTCCCGTCACCCTTGAGGAAAAACAAAGAAAACATTTTTTTCAAATCAGTTTGTATAATGATGGATGTGGATTTCCTGAACTCTCATCAGATGTTTTAAAAGTTGTTTTTTCAAATCTCAGAAGTAGACACATCTGTCCACCATCAATTCATAATCCTAAAATCTTTCTAAATGACCTAAGGGACAAGCTATGTGTTTCTGAGTTCCAGATCCCATTTCTGTGATTTCTGCATCTGTCTATCACTCTACATGTATTAGAATGCCAACAATTTTTGATGTGGGTGTATCAAAGATATTGGAAATGTTTTATTCTGCTTTTTTTTTATAGAAATCAAACATGCATCATCAGGATTGACCAGGACTTAATATGTATACAGTGATATGGAAAGAGTTGGATAAATGAAGGACTGGAGTGGATGTTGGCCATTGTGAGATGTCAAGAAGGAACAAGAAATTTTCAAAGGAAGAGATGTGATATCCCAATGAAGATGGCAAATTTCCAACTCCTGGACATGGAAAGAACTGTAATTTCTCATCAAACTGTACCCTTTCAGCCGGTCCTTTTCTAGAGAGAAACAGGAATAGCAATAGATGGGAGTTGAGGGGGACAGAGGCAGAATTAGAAGGGGTGGAGAGGGACTGGGAGAAAAGGAAGGAGAGGAAACTATCATGATGTAAAATGGAGTAACTAACAAATAAACAAAACACTAAAATGTCTCCTTAGAGAGAGCGAATCTTAAAAATTAACAACTTTAATCACTTTTTGGCTAGCATTTAGTATAGAGGAAAATGAACTAATTTGTTTTCTGTTGTTGAGATACAACATTGACCAAAACCAATTTGGAGAGGAAAGGTTTATTAGGATTTCAGATTAACGGCCATTATGCTCAAAGCAGGGACCTGGAATCAGTGACTTAAACAGAAATTATGGAGGAATGCTGCTTAATATTTTTCACTCTATGTCTTACTCAACCTATGTTTTATGCATATAATGTTTATTCAACATTAAGCATTAATCAAGGAAATACCATCACAGACATGTTCAATATGACAAAAGTCATAACTGGTGTTGTATTTCCCCAGATGATTCAGTTCATATCAGGCTAACAATAGATAGCCAGCAAAGGAGTTAAATTTTTTATTTACATTCAACTTATGTATTAACAGAAACACAGTATTTTTTTTGAAAATTTATGTACTCTATTTTTATCCTCAAGTATACAAATGTGCTTTTATTTTTTTCAATTGGCTTAAAATTTATTTTGATAATTCACATGATAATGAACATTTACAAATTGTTTCTGCAAAAGTTTTTATATTTTCTTTTCTTTTTTGTATTTTCTATATTCTTTGTTTACATTCCAAATGATTTTCCCTTTCCCGGTTCCCCGCTCCCCATAAGTCCCATAAGCCCTCTTCCCTCTGCCCATTCTCTAATCAGCCCCCTCCTTCTTCTCTGTCCTGGTACTCCCCTACATTGCTGGATCAAGCCTTTCTAGGACCAGGGCCCTCTCCTTCCTTTTTGGGAATTATTTGATATGCGAATTGTGTCTTGGGTATTCAGAGCTTCTGGGCTAATATTCACTTATCAATGACTGTATTCCATGTGTGTTCTTTTGCGATTGGGTTACCTCACTTAGGATGATATTTTCCATTTCCAGCCATTTGCCTAAGAACTTCATGAATTCATTGTTTTTAATTGCTGAGTAGTATTCCATTTTGTGTGAATATACCACATTTTCTGTATCCATTCCCCCATTGAAGGACATCTGGGTTCTTTCCAGCTTCTAATGATTACAAATAAGGCTGCTGTGAACATAGTAGAGCATGTGTCCTTATTGCATGCCAGGGAATAAGTGAAATGTAAAGACAAAATAAAAGGTAGAGACCTGTGTCCTTATCTTTTGAAAATGAAGCTGCCATGTTCTTATTATGTGACACTATTTCTGCAAAGACATAAACAGAGTTCTACTCACTGCAGAGAGAGAACCAAAGACAGATCAGAGCGCCAATGCTGCCAAGGTTCAGTTTGGTGAACCAATGAGCTTATTGTGTCGCCTTAGTCCCTATTCTATTGTGGTGAAGACACGCCATGACCAAGGCAACTTTTAGAGGAAGGCATTCAATTGGGTGTCTTCTTGAACTTTTTGAGGGTTAATGCACACTCATCATGGCAGGAATCTTGGAATCAGTTAAACAGGCAGGTATAATGATGGATCAGTGGTTAAAAGCTAACAATTATCCACAAGAGAGAGGCAAACGGGGTATAACTGGGCCTGGTGTGGACTTTTAAAAACTCAAAGCCCGGCCAGAGTGGCACACACCTCCCAATCCTACACAAACAATTTCACCAATTAGTGACCATGCATTCAAACATATGAGGCTGATGGGGCTAATATCACTTAAAACTCCAGTCACTTACATGGGTATGGGTGAGAAGTCACTTACAGAAGCATAAATAACACAAAGGCAGCTCTAGTACTGATAGTTTACTCAAGCATTGGCAATAAATCACAAAATTGGAACCCTAAAATTCTGTACAAACTACTGGCTAGCTGGAGAGGTTGGGGAGTCTTTTCTTTAGAAGTTCTTGTTGCTATATGTTGTTTTGTTTTATGACAAACCTTCTGCTGTGGAGCTTCTATAAGTATATCTAATCACCCCAAAAACAGAGCCCACGAAAGACCAAAGGAAAGATATCACCAAGGTCCAACTTGCTGAATCAGTTATTTCATTGGGGTTATTTTCGGGAGCTTGAATGGAGGTTTGCTTATAGCAACAGACTCAAAGACACTGCATCACCAGAGCCTGGGACAACACAAGCAACAGCTTGGAAATCTTGTAAAACTGGAGCATACTGCCCAGCCTGCAGGCAGTGCACCAGGTCATAGTGTATATTTACAAAGACTTTGGTCTTGAACCTCTTTCCAGAAGCTTGGCTGGTCTCTGCTTCTTCCAGGTAGCTTGGCTGGTGAGAGCCACCTTAGCAGTTTGACTTGTCTGAGACTCTTTTTTTTCAGCGTGTCTTATCTGAAAGTGACTCAGGATCTTGGCTGTTTTACTCTTGTAAGGAGGGGGTCTGTTGAAACTTGTCAGTTTCAAGGACTTCCTGATACTAGTTTAAGTTGTTTACCTTCGTGCTTATGGAGCTTCCCTTATGTTCTAATGTCAGAGGAAACTGTTCACAATACTTATTGGGGAAGGGAGGGATCTTTTGCATCCCTTACGTCTCAGAAACTTCCTAAGACTTGTCCTTTTACTTCCTGAGTCTTAAAGAGCCTCCCTTTCCAACTTCCAAGGTCTTAACATGATCTTTCCAGGATGGAATAATTTAACTCAAACTGCTATAGAGCATCTCTTAACCAAGTAACTAACTGAAAGTAGCTTTCTATCAGAATCCTGTCCCCTCTCTTAATGGCTTTTGTGAAGAGTTCTCTAAACATGAAGTAGATATGTTATATGGGATAAAAAGCGACTAAGAATGTATAATTCTCAAGTTATACAGTCAAACCCAGAGAATACAAGGAGGACTGTGCAAAAGGTTTCAAGTTATCTTTGTTGTCAAGGTCAAGTTCCTCTTCCTTCACTGATAATGGTGATAACAAATAGTACCATAGCTATGAATATATGCAAACGCTGTTCCTCTGCCTGCAGTTACAGGGCTCTCTTACCACGTTCATCTGCACGTGGATCCAGCTTCAGTGTAGGGGCAGTCAGCTTTGGTTTTTTGGATGTCCATGCAAGGCTCAGTGCTTCAGATTAGTATGTTTCTCTGGTTCGATAACACTTCCTTGCCCTGTTTGAGTGATTGTAAGCTCTGTTCATAATGGAATTTAGTTTCCACTGTAATATTATGAAGAGGTGAGATGTCTAAAAGGTCATATGGCATTTGCTCTCTTGACTGAATTAGTGTCCTCACAGAGTAAATTTCTTATAAAAAGGACAAGTGTAGTAATATTTTCCCCCTGACCCACCACAGCACAGGAAGAAATTTTGGTTTAGATGTCAGTAACTTAATACATGATTTCCCAGGTTCCAGAAACATAAGCCCATATGTTTCTATCTATTATAAATCATCCAGTATGTGATGTTCCATGATAGTCCAGAACACACTAAGAACTTTGCCTTTCAGATTTTTTAGAGCCTGTTTTCATGACTGAGATCCTCCTATAAAGTCCAAGACTGAGAAGTAAACATGAAATGGAGACTATTAACAATCTGCAAGTGATCTACTATGAGACATGACGATTAGTGAGCTGCCCAATGGGACCTAGTTAACTCATCATCAAATTTCTGTAACTAGTTCATTTCTTGAACTAATAACAAAAATAACACCTACCATTTAATAAGTATTTATTACAATTCAGAATTGGTACACCCATCGTTCTAATTATTTTAATAATCCCTTCATGAAGACATTGCTAATTTGCAGATGATAAAAATTGAAGCTGCAAATTATCAGCGAACTTGTTTAAGATTCAAATAGCTAGAAAGTGCTGCAGGCGGATCTGCCTGTCTCCAGCCTGATTTCCAATGTTCAACAGACTTGCATTTTAATTATGAGGGCTAGGGATTCTGAGAAACATGAGAACAAATAACAGTAAAAAAAAACAGAGCAAGTTCTTCTGATTCTTGGAGATTAATGTTGGTATTTGTTTCACTGTAGTTATTTTTTACTTGATACCTTCCAGTTATGCAAGATTATGTTCATGAGAGTTGAGGTTTGTATTTTGAGTAAAAGTTTCTGTCACACCTAAGAAAAGGAGTTTAAGCCTTTCCTTTATGGTATTCTGATCTGGAAAATATGTAAATTAATCAAGTTTCTTAATAGAAAAGAATAATGTAGCCTTTTCCTATGGTTGGGTTATAAATTTGTTAAGCACACCCGATGTTCTTTGATTTGGTGTTCATCATGAAAAATTCTTTCACAGAATTTATTTTCTCAGAATTAATTTGTAAACTAATCATTTACAGGAAAACCCAAGTTACTGAAATAAACTATTAATCATAAATCTATAGTGATTCAAAATAACTGTTTTTCATTTCTTGTAACAAAATAATGTTATATCATATTGAACAAGGGTGAGAAAACTCGTAGAAAGAACATTATTGAGACAGTAACCTAAGAAAATGGAAAAGATCCAGATGGTACTTCTAGACTATCTGTATATTTTAAATATTAAACTATTTTAGTTTTTGCCTCAAAATCTCTAAGTGTTGTAAGGTAGAAACGAACAACATAGAGCTTTGGGTGACAAAGGGAAGACACATCCAGATTCTCAATCACATGTTAAATTCAGCCACCTAAGATGAATTGTTATTGACATCTATTTCTTGCCATCTCTACGTGATAGATAGAGCCTGATCTTCAATTTTAGATACACAGTGTTTTTTATCCAGAATTATGGTATCAGGCCTGCCCCGTGGAGAAGGCCTTTTACTGAATCTCTAATTTGTGACACTCCTTACTTGAATGAGTGTATCGTGCTACACGGCTGATCATTTTAGCTCAAAAGGTTCATAAATAGCTAAAACTCTTGATGACTTCTCTTTCCTAGCAACCTTCAATGTCCATCGGATACTCTGGAAACCGGGTAACTGGAAGGAAGCTTCCTGGCTAGTATCATCTTGCTTTCTTCAGGCTATGTGACTAAAGCTCATACGTTTCTTCAGGAATTCAGTCTTACCAACAAAGTCTTGTGAGAAACAAGAACAAGGGCAATCATTTGTTTTATTTTGGAGTGCTCTGTGACAACTCTGACACAGTTTCAAAGGAGGGGTCCTATACATGACAATAAAACTTTTATTTGGCAACTTATGGTTTCTGAAAGGAGCATTATTCCATGTATAGTACAAAGCCAACTAAACTCTTTCATATATATATATATATATATATATATATATATATATATATATATGAAAATCTTATGTATCATATATGATCAAGCTTATACCCAGAGTCCTAGAGTCAAAGCCAGTTGTCAACCCAGTCCTGTCCTGCACTCTCCTGCCTCTATCTTTTTGCTTTCAACATGACAGATGCTGCTGTGTCCTTCCCCAAGGACTTCTTGGTTGGTGGAGTGACCACAGCCATCTCCAAGATGGTGGTGGCACCCACTGAGCAGGTCAAGCTGCTGCTGTAGATGCAGCGTGCCAGCAAGCAAATCACGGCAGATAAGCAATACAAGGGCATTATAGACTGTGTGGCGTGTATCTCCAAGGAACAGGCAGTCCTGTCCTTCTGGAGTGGTAACCTGGCCAGTGTCCCACCCACGCTCTCAACTTTGCCTTCAAAGATAAATACAAGCTGATCTCTCTGGGTGGTATGGACATGTGTACCCAGTTTTGGTATGGTTTTGCAGGGAACCTGGTATCAGGTGGTGCCGCTGGGGCCACATCCTTGTGTTTTGTGTACTCTCTTGATTTTGCCTGTATCTGTCCAGCAGCTGATGTGGGCAAAGATGGAGTTGAAAGGGAATGAATCCAAAGACCTTAGTGACTGCCTGGTTAAGATCTACAAATTTGATGGGATTAAGGGCCTGCACCAAGGCTTTAATGTGTCAGTACAGGGCATTATCATCTACCGAGCTGCCTGCTTTAGTATCTATGACACTGCAAAGGGAATGCTCCCAGACCCCAAGAATACTCACATCTTCATCAGCTGGATGATTGCACACTCTGTCCCTGCTGTCACTAGCCTGACTTCCTATCCTTTTAACACGGTTCTCAGTCATATGATGATGCAGTCAGTATGCAAAGGAACTGATATCATATATAGATACGCTCTTGACTGCTGGTGGAAGAGCACTCATGATGAAGGAAGCAAGGCTTTTTTCAAGGGTGCATGGTCCAATGTTCTCAGAGGCATGGGTGGTACCTTTGAGCTTGCCTTATATGAAGCGATCAAGTAATACACATAATTATGTCCTAAGTGTTCTTCCCAAGAACAGGCATGTTGTATAATATACCATATCTTGAACATTCTGGACAGAGTCTCTGGGTTTGTCTGTTTTATCAATCGCAACTATTTATCAGTTGAAAAGTGGGAAGCAATAATATTCATCTAATTAGTTTTCTCTTAAAGTCATTTCCATAGTGAAAATAATGATGGGACTCAATTATTTTTTTTTTACTTCACTCACTCCTGATAATAAATAATTGAAGAAATAAAATATCCAAAACCAAACAAAAAAATCAAGCTTATAAAATACTTAGGTTCCATAAGTTTTTTGCAAACATCTTTGATTGGTTTTTGTTCTCTTGCTACTCCATTACTCCACCCTACCATTTTCCGTGCCACTGCCATATCTATGTGTTCTATTCTATTCTGCTTTCTTAAATTTGTCTTATCCCCATAAATTCATAAAGCTTTCCAGTGTTCTAAATTGTACAGATACTCTTAGTTAATAACACTAATGTACAGATTCCATGCTAGGATCCACATACTAGAGAAAATGTGTGACATTTATCTTTCTATAATTACAGTACAGTGTTTTCTCATTATATCCATTTACTTGGAACTTTTGAAAATTTCTTTTTCTTTAAAGCTGAAAAAGTTCCATGAATTTATAGATACCAGAAATCAGACACAGTTTATAACCAATACAAAACGTACATGAAGTTGAAAAAAACATAGGGGAAAGAATATAATCAAAATGCATTGTATGTAGTAATAAATATTGGAAAGAATTAATACAAATTTTTGAAAAATACAGAAATAGACTGTGATAATGTTTTTATTGAACTAATAAATTTATTTTAAAATATACAACTCAATATTGACATTTTTAAAGTCGTCAATAATTTATATTAGTTAAATGCCTCTTAAATATAAATGACATCTTCTGAAGCTAAAAGTAATATGCACTCAACTAGCTTTTAAAATATATTTGGAACATTAAACATGATAGAAGTAGAAATAAATCTCTTATGAAGTCCTCCAGGAAAGGAAATTTGACAGCTTAATATATTGGGTAGCTCAGTGTATTTCTATTTTGTGGAATAGTTTGAAGAGTATTGGTATTAGGTCTTCTTTGAAGGTCTGATAGAATTCTGCACTAAACTCAATTGGTCCTGGGCTTGTTTTTTTTTTTTTTTTAATTTATTGTTTTTTTTTTTTTTTTGGTTTTTGCTTTGTTTTTGTTTTTGTTTTCTGGTTGGGAGAATTTTAATCACTGTTCCTATTTCTTTAGGAGTTGTGGGCATGTTTAGATGGTTTATTTGATCCTGATTTAAATTAGATATTTGGAATCTGTCTAAAAAATTGTCCATTTCATCCAGGTTTTCCACTTTTGATGAATATAGGCTTTTATAGTAGCATCTGAAGATTTTTTTGAATTTCCTCAGTTTCTGTTGTTATATGTACATTTTCATTTCTGATTTTGTTAATTTGGATACTATCTTTGTATCCTCTATATAATCTGGCTAAGGGTTCATCTATCTTGTTAGTTTTCTCTAAGAATCAGCTCCTGGTTTTGTTGATTTCTTGTATAGTTCTTTTTGTTTCTACTTAGTTGATTTCACCTCTGAGTTTAATTATTTCCTGCTGTCTACTCCTCTTGGATGTATTTGCTTCTTTTTGTTTTGAGTCTTCAGATGTGCTGTTAAGCTGGTAGTGTGTGCTCTCTCCCGTTTCTTTTTCTTTTACTCCATATTTTTGTATACATTCTAAATGATATTCCCTTTCCCTGTTCCCCCTTCTCCATAAGTCTCATAAGCCCTCTTCCCTCTGCCTGTTCCCCAATCAATCCCCTCCTGCTTCTCTGTCCTGGAAATCCCCTACAATGCTGCATCAAGCCTTTCTAGGACCAGGGCCCTCTCTTTCCTTCTTCTTGGGAATGATTTGATATGTGAGTTATGTCTTGGGTATTCAGAGCTTCTGGGCTAATATCCACTTATCAATGACAGCATTCCATGTGTGTTCTTTTGTGAATGAGTTACCTCACTTAGTATGATATTTTCCAGTTCCAACCATTTGCCTAAGAACTTCATGAATTCATTGTTTTTAATTGCTGAGTAGTATTCCATTGTGTAAATATACCACATTTTTCGCATCCATTTCTTCATTGAGGGACATCTGGCTTCTTTCCAGCTTCTGGCTATTATAAATAAGGCTGCTATAAACATGGTGGAGCATGTGTCTTTATTGCATGCCAGGGAATCCTCTGGGTATATGCCCAGGAGTGGTATAGCAGGGTCCTCTGGAAGTGTCATGCCCAGTTTTCTGAGGAACCACCAGAATCCAAGAACACATCAAAATGATCATTCACCATGATCAAGTAGGCTTCATCCCAGAGATGCAAGGATGATTCAATATACGGAAATCTGTCAATACAAGCCACTACATAAACAAACTCAAAGAAAAAGCCACATGGTCATTTTATTAGATGCTGAAAAAGCATTTGACAAAATTCAGCATCCTTTCATGCTAAAAGTCTTGGAAAGAACAGGAATTCAAGGCCCATACCTAAACATAGTAAAAGCCATATATAGCAAACCGGTAGCCAACATCAAACTAAATGGAGAGAAACTTGAAGCAATCACATGAAAATCAGGGACCTGACAAGACTGCCCCCTCTCTCCATATCTTTTCAATATAGTACTTGAAGTCCTAGCTAGAGCAATTAGACAACATAAGGAGGTCAAAGGGATGCAAATTGGAAAGGAAGAAGTCAAACTATCACCATTTGCAGATAATATGATAGTATACTTAAGTGACCCAAAAAACTCCATTGGAGAACTCCTACAGCTAATAAACAACTTCAGCAAAGTGGCTGGTTATAAAATCAACTCAAGCAAATCAGTAGCCTTCCTATACTCAAAGGATAAGCATGCTGAGAAAGAAATTAGGGAAATGACACCCTTCACAATAGCCACAAACAATATAAAGTATCTTGGTGTGACTCTATCCAGTTTCTTTTTGGAGGCACGCAGAGCTGAGTTTTCCTCTTAGCACTGCTTTCATTGTATTCTATAAGTTTGGGTATGTTGTGCTTTCATTTTCATTATATATTAAAAAGTCTTTAATTTATTTCTTTATTTCTTCCTTGAGCAAGTTATCATTGAGTAGGGCATTGTTCAACTTCCACATGTGTGTGGGCTTTCTGTTGTTTTTACTGTAATTGAAGACCAACCTTAGTCTGTGGTGATCTGCATGATAGCATGCATGGGATTATTTCAATCTTCTTATATCTGCTGAGGTCTGTTTTGTGACCTATATATGGTCAATTTTGGAAAAGGTGCCATGAAGTGCTGAGAAGAAAGTATATTCTTTTGTTTTAGGATAAAATGTTTATAGATATTCATTAAATCAATTTGGTTCATAACTTTCACTGTGTCTCTGTTTAGTTTGTGTCTCCCTGATCTGTCCATTGATGATAGTAGGGTATTGAAGTCTACCCCTGTTATTGTGTGAGGTGCAGTGTGTGCTTTGAGCTTTAGTAAAGTTTCTTTTATGAATGTGGGTGTGCTTGAATTTGGTGAATATGTGTTCAGAATTGATAGTTTAGCTTGGTAGATTTTTCCATTGATGAGTATGAAATGTCCTTCCTTATCTTTTTTGATTACTTTAAGTTGAAAGTCAATTTTATCTCCTATTAGAATGGCTATATCAGCTTGCTTCTTGAGACCATTTGCTTAGAAAATTGTTTTCCAGTTCTTTACTCTGGGGTCGTGTCTGTTTTTGTGCCTGAGGTGAGTTTCCTGTATGCAGCAAAATGTTGGGTCAAATTTATGTATCCTGTCTGTTATTCTATGTCTTTTTATTAAGGAATAGTGATTGTAACTTCCTGTTATTTTTGTTGTTACAGTTGGAATTATTATCTGTGGTAATGATTTAAGAGATAACTATGTGGAGATGAGAACTGGCTTAAGACTTGCAGAACTATAGATGCTTTTGATCTTTTTAGAATAACATAAAGTTATGTTATTCCTAAATTTTGTATATAAAGCAAAACTTTTAAAACCAAGTATCTCATCTTTCAGACTCCCAACATCTGCTTTTCCCTACAGCTCTTGGCTGACAGTGTGTAAGGTCATTTTCCTGAAGTATTATACAATACACTTACTTATGTCCTTATTCATTTGGCATGGTGTCGTCTTCTGAGCCCAAATCCAAGAAAACTACTTAATCCTCCATCAGGATTCACACCTTTTCTTACACCACACCAAGAATGCTGATAATGTTGGAAGATTTTCAGTATTGACTATTTAACGTATGATGGGGAAATTTAATATATCGAACTGAATTTTAACCCTCTAATCAAAGTAAGCATTCAGACAGGCCATCAATAAGGTATGAACACTCTGAACCTGCAAATTCTGAATGACACAGATGGGATCTGGATACCACACATTTTATTTTTGTACTTAAATACACACAGACACACACACATTTGTCATCACTGAAGAAACATGTAACATAATGGGTTTACATGTTTAGGGAAATTAATACAATTTTTTTTTATTTTTCAGAAAGAAGGGAGAAATGGGAAAGAAAGGAGAAAAGAAAAAAGAAAGGGTGAAAATGCAAGAGGTAGCTAATGCTTATGTGAAGATGTTTCCAAGGTCCATTTTACTTTTCATAATTTAATTGGTGATATGAAAGTTGTGTTATTCCTAAATTTTGTATATAAAGAAATACGATTTTAAGCCAAAGAGTCTCATCTTTCAGTCTCCTTACAGCTGCCTTTCCCTACAGCTCTTGACTGACAGCATGTAAGGTTATTTCCCCTAAGCATTATGCAATGTACTTTATTTATGTACTTATATTTGTGATATATTCTTCTGAGCCCAAGTCTAAGAAATATACTAAATATGATCAAGAATACAATCATTCTCTAATGACAAAGCAAATTCAGCGGTGATAGACTTTGTTGCTGTTCAAAAAAAAAATCAATGACCTACAGGTGCAAATCATTGGCTATATGGCAAAAGAAGGCAGTTACTTAGAAGGGCAAGAAGACTTCATTAAAGTGGGCTGCTGGAACCAGGGAGGACTCTGCAGTCAATGGCAAATCAAACACTGATGACCACAGTTGCATGAGCATGCTAATTAACCACACCCAGGGCCTCTCTTCCTTTCTAATAAACTAATGACTATGCAAGAGCTAATAAAGAACAACCTGAAAGTTTATTTTTATTCAGAGAACAAATGTGTTCATGAGAGGTTTCCAATGGACCAGCCTCAATAATTTTAACATTTTAATGCATTGGGGACCATGTGTATATGTAAGCCATTATTTCCATAATCATACTCGGAAAGCATTGGGACATATAGGCAGGAAAACAATAATTATGTTATTGTTTAAAATTTGTAATAGAGAATCCAAGTATCCAATGAACAGATGTTTAGCTAGAATGCAAAGGTTTGAGCTCCCATTGTATATCATGCACAGAGGCAATTATTAAAGTAACTACTTGGGATTGTGTGATGATGATTTAGGAGATAACTATGCTGAATACCATAAACCCATTCCTGAGGAAACACAGTCAAGTATACATTCATGGTGAAAAAGCATGTGAGTGTTTTATTTGTGAGTGTTTGGAGGCATCTGTAAATATTTTTTAATACAAAGAAAATTCTTTAAATAAAGGAAGGTGATTAGAGGACAAATTTTCATTGATTGAACTGTCGTTATGAAGTTTATTACCAGGAGAGCTGGAAGTGTACACTGGGCACCGTCTAATGAAAAGCAGTCGCAGTCTCTAGGATGCATAGCAGAAGGTTTAATTGTCTTTTCTCACTTAAGAGACCTTTAACAAAATGTTGCAAGTGTTTCATTTGAGCATATGATTGTACAGAGTATTCATGTCATTTGCTGGTAAAGTCTGTATAGCCAGTAAATGCTCACAAAAAGTGTACCTTTTTCTCCTGGAATTGAATTATGCATTATTAACAACATATTTTACAACCAAGTCATAAAGTCTTTGAATTTGTATCATTTCTACAATATTTAGTGTTATCAAAAGATCATTATACACTCTCAATTTGTTTCTACCAACTTAAATGGTCTTGGAATGCTGATCCCTGCAAAAAACCCTCCATGCAATAAGTGGCTCTTTTACCCCATGAAGTCACAGACAGCAAATTTTGCTAATTTAGCAATAGCCGTAATGTGCTTCCACCCAGATACATAGAGAATTACAATACTGAAATGTTTTCTTAGAATGTGATATGATTCATCCTCCCCTTTATCACATAGAAATTTCAAAGGCCAAGCCATATGTTACAAAGTGAGTTCTCTGTGGCGCAAGTATTATATAATACCAATAAATCCCTTTCAGCTAATGGGACAACTCAACTTCATTAGTACTAACCACTTAGAGTGCTCTGCTGGGCAACACAAAGTTCAGCAGATTGTGTCCTGTTTCTGATAAGGCAAGCTTGCTGTCGGCCTAACAGTAAGAAATAACTCCATGCTTGTCAGTATGTACGGACCCAGAGCTGATCTTGACCATGGGCTGTGTGAACACTAATGACTCATCTGACCTTTCACAATATAATTTCTTTTTTCTACATTGAAGGGTAGACAGAAACAAGGATTCTAAATCCTAACCACTGGACAGAAAACACTAAATTCACATTTGGTACCAGGTTGTCAGTAAAGGCCAGACCAGCGCATCTAAAACTTGATCAGAATTTCTTTGGAGTCTGAAAGCTGTTTTAACACAGACATTCAAAGAAACTGGTGGTCAGTTAGGTTTTTAAAACTAAACAAACAAACAAAAATCTTACATGTAGTGAGCCAGAGGTGTTTTTCTTTCTTTCAGCTCCAGAATTATTTTCAAGTCTAGAAACAATTGAAAAATCTTAACTTGGTTTAACCATTCTCTATATGGACCCTAGTGGAAGGATACCCACAGATTACAAAGGTTCTAGCCAGACTTCCACAGTAGCGTTTTCACAAAGATTCCTATACTGTTATTCGTGGTGGAGAGACACAAAGGTTTTCCAAAACTTCTCATTTGTTCTTCAATGCCCATGAATGAATATTTCCATTTTGTGGAGTAGCGTATTGGTTTGCTGATGATCAGTAATCCCATTGTGTCTATTATTTTGGAGCCAGAAAAAAGACAAAACAAATAACTACTATCCTTTGAAACCTTTCTTCTCAGAAGGAATAACACAAGAAAAGGATATTGGTGATCTTGGGATAAAAGATCCCCTTTGACCACTTCTTTTAAAAGATTTAGTGACTAGATGAAAAATAAAGATTTTTTCCATACAAGATTTAATGGATGAGACTAATGACAGTATGGAAAACGCTGAGGGGTGCAGTTCTTTGACATTTAATAATGGCAGCAGAGATCCTGACAGATCCTCCATTAGCAATTCCTAAGATAACTTAATTTCCTGATTAAACATAGGTTTCTAAATCATATTGACATTTTAAGAGAGAAACAAATAGTCATGCCAATTTTCTTAGGCACAGGAAAAAGCTCTCCTTTTCCTTCCTTACTACTACCATAATCCCCTTTGAATCCCTCCTTTCTCACTGTTAGAACTGTGTGATTCAGTAACTGCCTGAGTATAAACTCTGTAGCTTGGTCCATCTTGTAAAGATTGCCATAGATGACAAGTTTAGATTTGTTGCTATTCTGTGAATGAAGTTTAATTTCTTTTTTCCACTCTTGGGTGGATTCCACAAGAATTCGTGGGACTGAGGAATAACAAGGCATGGTATGGAGAAATGTGGATTTATTATACTGATTATTGAATTGATAACTGATGTGTCCAAAATATGCTCTGCGACCTCCTCCTCTTCTTCTTCTGCCTACATATATGCCTGTGTATCATATCAGTGCCTTGTGTCTATATATGCTAAAAGAGGTTATAGATTCCTCAGATATTGGAGTTACAGGTGGCTGTGATATGGATGTGGAGGAAAGATCTCATGATCTTTGGGAGAGCACTCAGTGCTCTTAATGACTGAACCATTTAACCCCAGTATTTTTTTTTACTGTCATTGTTTATTACTGCTTGGCTACATTCTATAAATTCAGCAGTATCTTAAACAGACATTGTGTCTATGTACAATGAAAACAAACAAAATGGCTTACAACACTAGGTAAGAGCCACAGTTTAACTGTTCATGTTAAGGGGCATCTAGCAGGGATAGCCTGTTTTCTGCCCTGTGGAAAACTTGCATGTAAGTCTCAGCATTATGAATGTGACAATAAAGAAAGAAAAATCCTTACAACAATGCTATACAGCATCACAAAACGTATTGGTTTCTACCATACAAGGCAGTCCGAAAATGTTCACATTTTAACAAATCTGTAAAAACCACAAGGGACATTCTATGGGACCGTCATCCCACTGTGATGCAGAGAACGTTCTAGAAATGTACAATAACCATGAACAATTTATAGATCTAGTTCCTATGTCTTCCACAGCTCTAGAACCTATGAAACTGATGTAAATAAGTCAATATGTCCAACATGGATCCTTGTTCATGCCTTGATTGTTAATGAGTGCCTGCTTTTAATATCTCTCTGCTTTTAGTAGCAGAGTTGATCTGCCCTGCCAGAGATGTTATAAACCTACAGGGTCAGATTATTTACTCTATGGCATTTAAAAAAAACAAGCAAGAATAAAAATACAAAAAACAACCTTAAAAACTCTTGCCTAATGCTGGACTACACTTAGTAAGCACTAGATGCACAAAAGTAGAGCTATTTGATGGAGCTGCCCACAGCTCAGTGGGCGCTCTACACATGAAGGCAGTGTGAGCCTAAACCACCTTCATAAAATCAGTGAGGGGGGAATGTGTTAAGCTAGGCTGTGTTACTCTCAGACACTGGCTTCTTAGCACCTTCTGAACATATAAAAGACCCCGTCTTTACTCATGAAATTAAAATAGATCTTCCACCTTTAGGAGAAGCATTATTTGAATCCAGACGACATTTGTTCTGCTCTTTCTTTACTCATTTCCCTGGAAGAGGCTATACAGTAAAGTCCTGAGAAACTAGCGACCATCGGCAAGTCAAGACTTTGTTTCTCATTTCCCAAGCTGTCTCTTCTTGGACGTGTAAGGATCATCTGGGAAATGTTCAATGAGAAAATTAGGAAAATTCACCTCGGAAGCCAATTCAGAATTGAGCTTGTTTCTTTTCTTAACAAAAACCAAAATGGTTTTAGCTTCCAGATTTTCATGTTTTCCTCCATTGGCATTAAATGTTTTAATCCATTAAAGTATGATATTGAAAATCAGAACTTTTGTAAAATGAAGCCTTTATAATATTTTTAGAAAAGTAAATAAAAACAACCAAAATGCGAAGGCACATAGTGTGCTGTGGGCTGGAACTGTGCTTTCAAGCCCAGCCATGTGGCTTCTTATGGAAATATAATGAGTTAAAGATGAAATTCCACTTCTCGCTTGCATACATCTTGCAAAAATCCCGCCCAGTAAAATGGTAATTAGAGTCTTCTTTACAATAAATATTATAATTTTTAATTCTAATATTGTAAGCTATGAAATGCCTTCCATTTCCCCCGACATATGTTTTCTGTCCTGTTTCTCCATCCAAGAGACAGAAATAAAATAAACACCTTAATGAACACAATACCAATTCTCCTGAGACCCTGTTCCTATCTTATGGACATCACATGTAGCAGAGATTTTGAAGAGTCTCCCTAGAGAGAGAGAAATCTGCCTCATTTCTCAACCCAGTGTGGTCTGCAGAAGTGTTCAGTCTGGTTCACTGCTAAATTGCTGTAGCCTCCAAGTAAGTTGCAATTTGCAATTACAAGTGTATTTGTGAAGTGTAAGTGGGCTAATTTCCTCCTTTGGAGATGACGGTAAAGCACTCCAAGATGGCAGTGAAGTTAGGGTGGGGTCCTTTCAGACACTGAGAGGCTGATCATGAAAATATGGCTCTCGGTTGGTCTTTTTGGTTAATTGCAAAAACATGAGTAGGAACTCCTGTTAAGACATTATATTAGAAACAAAATATTTTGAATATTTCTCCCTAGTGATTACAGATGCATCATGAGAAGTTATGAGAGTTCAGAAGTAAGGGCTTTCAGTCACCTGTTGTTTAAGTGGTGAATGATCTCCAACGTGACCAGTCAGTGTAGCAGTGTAGGGACTTATCAAATGAATGATCATCCTTATTTTCTTTCTTTTTCTTTTTCTTTCTTTCTTTCTTTCTTTCTTTCTTTCTTTCTTTCTTTCTTTCTTTCTTTCTGTCAGTGAAAATGTCCTGTTATACATTCCAGTGAGAGGGGGAATTCTGCAGAGATCTGCACAAACCCATCACAGCTGCTCTACCATCTGACATCCTGATGGTCGGTGGAGGGGAGGGAGGGGAGGGGAGGGAGACCTCAGTGCACGTGTTGTTGGTAGTGCCAAAATGTGAAAGAAAATTATTGAACCACAGAGGATTACTCTCTTCCTGCATGGTGAGAAAGCCAAGCCAAAACTTGTAATCACAGACAACAGCTTTAAACATTCAAGTTAGGAGAAAAACAGATCTTGGATATTCCACAGATCAACAGCAGTGACATCTTGCCACTCGGCCATTGTTGCTCAGTAGAAGACCAAAGACGTTGACGAAGCGAATGGATAATAGATGCAATGGGGCTCAAATCATTACATTGTAAGAGAAGGTATATAATAATTTTCATTTGGCAATGCCTCTACTCTTCAACATCTTAGTTTGGGCACCTCTTGAAAAGTCCCAGCTCTTCGAATCTACTGAAATCCTGACACATTTTGAATGTCACTCACATTTCTAGCTAACCCTTCCAATAGTAGTACCGTGAATGCTTATCTTTTACTAAAAAAGGCATTAACATGTTTTGAGAAAATGTAAGAATTGAAAGTACTTACTGGGACTTGAAGTAATCTGTAATGGAGAACTTGCCTAGTATATGTAAGCTGATGATGATTTCAACCTCCAATCCTGCAAATTTTAAAAATAACTTAGAAATAAAAATATTAGATTTTATTATGATTATACATATTTATTTTATTTTAAAGGTATTAAAGATTACAAATTTTTAATGTTTTTAAAACAATGTACTTTTTATAATACTTTAAAAAATATTTGTCCTTTGTACTGCAAAGAAACAATATTCCCATTTTTGTTTTTCTGGGGATATCTCTGACATAGTACATGCCTAATTTATAGCCTTAATTCAAAGATCATTTGCCTAGAATTTGACACTTTTTTGAACATCATATTGTCCTTTGCAGTCCTATAAGTACTAACTTTTCTTTTATTTTTATAAACTTTTTACTGTTTCTTTGTGAATTTCACATCATTTCCCATCCCTTTGTATCCATCCTCAATTTTGCAATCTTCCTTCAAAAAAAAAAAAAGAAGATTGTCTGCACAACTAAACAGAAAGTCAAAAACAAAAGCCATCTTATCATAGACACTGTAGTGTGTCACACTGTGACACAGTATACTCTTTCATCCACACATCTTTAATTACAAATCTACACTGTAATGAGTCTTCGGCCTGTTTTAAGGCCACTGGCTTCTGTGATTCTATCCACACTGGATCTTCATTGCAACTCCTTCCATATATCCTGTTGTTAAGCTGTGTCCTGGAGAGCTTTGGTGAGGACTGGCTCTTTCACATGCTCCAGCAGATCATATATGGGATAGATGTTGGGGTGGGCCAACTCAAAGCCCTGAGTCTGAGGTAGCTGATTTGGTCCTATGCCTGTACCACCAGGAAAGTGAAGAGGTCAAGTTCGGGGCATTTGGAAAATTCCACCAGACCCCTCCTTTCCTGGAAGAGGAAGGCCATGGAGAACTTAGGAACCCCTCTCCTCTGGAAGGAAGAGGCTAATTACATTCCTTAGACCACAGTGATCTGGGTGGAGATGGGAATGAGGAGACCAACCATTGGTCACCTGTGGGTGAAGGAGGCTCAGAGTAAGTAGACACATTCCACAGGGCAGAGTGACTGTTGACCACCTACAGACCTTGCCACCTCATTCCCTAAAGACCAATCAGTTTAAAAGTCACACTTTTCTGCCAATCATAATGTGCCTAATGACTGCTGTTCTGGAAACTGTATAAAAACTCGACCAACAGGCCGCCCAGGGTCACCACCTCTCCTTCAAGTACAGGATGATGACCCCAGCATGCTGGGACAATAAATTTCTCTTGCTCATCAATCCCTGGCTCCACATTGTTCACTTGGGTGTCCCTGGTAAGCTAAAGCTCATCAGAGTCTTACAAGGGCACATCATCACTACCCTTGCTAACTCACCCAGTGCTGCATCTTGCAAGGACAGGGTCAGCTCACTGTTATGTCTGCAGGAAGGCTCACCCTCACCTTCACCCCCAGCCAACTCTACTGTGCTACCTAGGCAAGCTGCAGTGTCTGCTCTACCAAGTACTGTAGCCAGTGAGTTGCAGTGTCAGCTCTCCTGTACATGGGGGTCAGCTCTCCTGCCTGGCACAGATAGCAAAGAATGACTACTTTAAAAATTTTTTCAACTTGACGTGATTTTTCTAGCTCAATGGCAAACCAGTGACCAGTAGAAGGCATACTTAAGAATTCAAAAGTAAATTGCAGCTTTGATTCATCAAAGACTATTGCCTACCCAGGGACATGCTGTTAGGGAATTAATTCTAAGTTACCCACGTGTAAGCACTTACCATATCTGTAAAGATGTTGTTAACTATATGATATGAAAGTGACACTAATCACCATTTCCTCATTCATAGTGCTTCTTTTTTCTTCCTTTCGCAGTAATGGTTTTCTTAATAATGATCATGTCAACAAATTAAAATTTGGGTTCTTAAAACTCTACGTTTTAATAAGTCAAGTCCAGTAGAAAAATCGCAAGCAGGGAAATATCAGAGTCTAAAATAACTTGTGGACCACGCAAAATTCTTATGTATAGGAAACATAGTATGAAATGAAATGCGTTTTGTGAGGCCAAGCCTAAGGTTTGAGCCTGAGCTTAATGTTATCTCTACATTGCTCTGATGTCAGTAATGCATTCTTCCCATGAAAGATTCTGTGTACATTCATTTCTAAATGTCAGAGGAAGGGGCTTGGTCTATGGATGCTGTATTAAAATGAGGCAGGCTCACAGGAGTCTGTTATAACTAAGTTGTTTGTGTGATAGGTGAAAGTCAGACACAGAAACAACAACAGCAAAAACAGTTTAATGTTCAAAGCATTCAAAACGGGCTCCCTGAGCGTGTTTTGAAAGAGACCATACGTTTGCTCTTTCTTGTCTCCTATAAGATGGAAGGCTGTTCAGATTCCTTTCCCACAGAGTCAGACATGGCTTGGGTGACTGCTAAAATAAACAGCACACACCATTCATTAGGGTTGGTGTCATACTCTTTTTTTTATTTTGTTAGGTGCCAAGATTTCACAGGAGGACTTCACTTTTACCTCTAATGACTCTAGCATCTCAAATTTGAAAAAAAAAAAAGTATCTGAATATTAGAGATTTTTTCCATGTGGTCAGTACTATTAGCCATCAGTCTAAGGAGAAAATAATTAAAAGCATGACTAATCTGGGAAAATTCCAAAGTCGCAGCAAAAAAAAAAATTTTTTTTCACCAAATTGTCAAAGTTTTCCTTCTTATGCAAAATAAGTAGAGATCTGGGAGGGAGGCTAATTCTTGAGGGAGAACAGAGAAAGGAATGGCTGTCCTCTGTGACTGACTCTCCCTCCTCGGGCCCTGCATCCTCCCCACATCTTGCTCCCATTACAGCTCTTTTCAACTTTTGTTGACAGCTGAAGTTCAGAGGTTGCCTTGTTTGCCTTATAGTTGATGTTAGTTCAACATTAGACACTAAAGGTGGAGCAAACATAGGAACTGGTGCACAGGGATAGGGGAAGAACCTTGGCAGCCAAAACTAACATGTGTTTTACACTTGGGGCAAGTAAATTAAATATGGGAGAAGAAAACTGGGCAAAAGTGAGATAATTGGCGAGTATAAATGCCTGTCAAACTTGATTCTCGCAGTGAGATTCTGAGTAAAGAAACAAATAAAATTATTCCCCACTATGCTCAATCTACACATCTACACTCTGTATCTTTAAGGAAATATTAGAGTATTCCATGAGTTTTGAGCACAAGAAATATGGTATACTAGTGGGAAGAAGTTAGGAAAGAAGTGTGTGTGTATGTGTGTGTGTGTGTGTGTGTGTGTGTGTGTGGTGTGTGAGCGCACATACGTGAGTGTTCCCATGCTTTAAAATTATCTTCTGCCCAACATTTTTTTTTCTGAAAGACGCTAATAAAACTATACTGACACTTTTTTTTTTGAAAATGAGGTAGTTGTCATATATACCTTATCTTTCAATTTTTCAAGAGTCATTATTAGATCTTCCATTTGGTCTTAATAGATCTATTTGACTCTAAACAGAATGATATGTTTCTGCATATCTGATGAGTTTGACTTTACAGCTGATACATCAAAATGAAGTCAAAAGTATCAGATATAGCAAACTGAAGTTTGATAAATCACAGTATACGTCTATTTTCAAGTGTAGAAATGCATGAAAGGCCACATCTGGCCTCTTTAACCTCACCAGCATGTTTTGAAATGTTTTTCTAATGAGCTATGTGTTTTTGGAAAATCTATGCTGTATAATGTACAGGGAATAAGAGGAAAATTCCAAATAAACCGTAAGAAATATGCATCTGAGCTGGAAAAATTATTTCCCATTAAAAAGGGATCTCCTTCTTCCCCTCCCCCTTCCTCTTCCTTCTTTGCCTTCTTGCCCTCTACCTCCTCCTCCTCCTCCTCTTCTTCAAGAAAACTTTCTTACTGCATTGTATAAGCGGGTCTGTGGGACTCATAATGGAGAGGTACTAAGACAGCTCTATTTAGAAAAAAAGAGAAAATTTTAGTAAATAAGTGGTGGTAAAAATTCTGAGAACCTATGAGACAGAGTAAGAATAAGTTTCTTATTTTCATTCTCATGAAAGGTCATTAACAATTGGTATAGAAAATGTGACATTGAGTAGTAGTAGGATTCATCATACTCATAGTTCATGGGCTCATAAAAATAAACAAGTAATGATAATCAGAAAATTGATACAAATATTCCCCCAGAATTGCTAATCAATTAATTTGACAGTAAGGTGTTCAACTCAACTTTAATATCTTCCTTACCATGTTTCTTATCCTCAAACGCATAGATTTCTCTGTTTTAACTTTATCTGAAGATTATTCCAAATGTTCCAAAGCATTACTGCTAGAAAAAGTAAATTAGTAAAAGTAAATTGCCAAGTAAACTTCTGTAACTTTAGCCTACCCTGAGACATGTCTCTTTACTCTAAGTTACAAAAGATCTTATTAAAACAATATTCCTCTCTGTGATAGTCCCTCAGGAAGACATTTCCAGCATGGCAGATCCTGGAAATATCTGGCTTGTTCTCTGTTCCCTGTCTAAGAGGATTTTCAAAGCCATCTGGGAAACTTCTAATCCTTATCAGCATCAAAGAATATACACACGCATGTGTGAGTGCATCAATATCCCATGTAAGAATACTGGAAACATTTTGTCTTGACTTAAACCAACTAAGGAGTACTATAAACTCGTTAAAAGGGTAAATCACAATCAAAGAGTTAAACACCATTCAAGACAGTTTTTGAAATTTATCTACCTTCTTTCTAATATACTTTTCTTCAAAGTTAGTTCATAGTCAATAACCATGACCCAGGTAAAGAAATTTTGCCTGGATCAACTCATAACTTGATATAAACTAGCATATTTCACATCTTCAACAGCTTTATAAGTTAAGAGATGGGAGTATTATTGTCTTGCAGTATACATGCTAATTGGATTTAAGCCAAAATTGTACTAAATATTCAGTAATTTACCTAAGAAATTGTAATTGGTTGCTATAAAGGGTGACAGGGTTTTGAGGCAACCTTTATGAAAACGATCTCATTGTTCAACCACAGGGAGGTTAAAAAAAATACTTTTGGCCATGTTTCAGTGATCTGAAATCTTCACCTATACATGTAAGTCCTTGAGAATATGACTAAATCACAATTTAATCATATCTCTATGGATTTTAAAGCCCTAATTGACTTAAGCCAAGAATCATATGTAAAGATAACTAAATAAGCTCTTGAAGATGTTTGTTTGGCTTAGAACACCAAGAAGCAGTTTTTCCCTTTCCCCATTTTATTCCGTGTGCATAGATTATGCCTGGACTCCTTTCCTCTCCCTTCACTCTTCCCAGTCCTCTGCCTCTCACCCCCACTCTCCTCCAGACCCATGGCTTCTGTTCTCCTCCAAAGAGGAGCAGGCCTCCTAGGGATACCAAAAATCTTACTTTAAAAAATTACTTTAGTATTTTGTCTTACATTTCATACAATGTTTAATGATTCAGATTTGAACTGCTCTAAATTCTTTGTAAATCAGTGTGACTCGGCACTGAGGAATGAATAAGCCTCCTGATTGAAAAAAACAAACCAAAACAAAAAACCAAAACAATACAAAGTAAAAAAAAGCAAACAAAAATAAACAAAAAACAAAAGCAAAGAAATGAAAATCAACGTAAAGTTATTTTATTAGCTAATAAAACAGAACACATGCTTTTGAGATGTCATACATTTTAAATAAAAACACATTAGCCATTCAATTGGAAAACAACCTTGAAGTATTTTCAACCAAAAATGGCATGGGGGATGACCCAAGGTTTTATTTGACATAATCTCTTGTGTTTATTATCAATTATACACTCTCAGAGAACATTTTTCATGATTATTGTCATAATTACCACTATAGTTTCATGTAATTAGAAATTAATGTCTTTAGATAACATCTAAACTGCAAAATATGTGAAACATTATAAATATATGTTGATCAAATGAATGATTACATGAATAAATTATTATACTTAGCATTTCAAAACATTAACAGATACTTGTCTCTAGTTCACGATATGTTATTACCAGAAAGAATTTAGTGATGAAGATAGCAGTTCAATTACAAAAATTAAGTTTTTATTTTGCTGTTTCATGAAATCCTTAAAATGCTTTTGTTTGCTTGCACTTTTTAAAATATCAAAGTTAACACGTTCTTACACATAATTTGGCTTCTTAGCTATCTGTATTTTCTGGAATATGGCAGCCTCATGCTGTTGTGAGATTCATTGGTTTACAGTGACTATGTAACATTATCCATTAAACAGTCCTCATTTATAACTATCTAATTACTTTACGACTGGAGAGATAGCTTAGAAGTTAAAACCCTCTACTGTTCCGGTAGCAGCCGAGGGTTCAGAGTTCAGTTCCTAGCACCTACATCAGATGGCTCACACCATATTTTACTCCAGGTGCGTCGTCCCAGTGTTTCTTCCCCAATCATTGGGCACATGCATTCAAGTACAGAAATGCACATAGAGCCACACACACATGCATGCACATAATGTTTCAAATGACTTTATCCTCTTCAGTAAAAATAATGCCATAACATACACATTTACTTTTCTTGCTTATGAACTATATAATTATTATTTAGTCTTATAAGTTATCATCAAAACCATATCTTTGTATGGTACTTGTTTTGCTAGCTACAGTCTGACTTGGCATTTAATTAGTTTTGTTTGTCATCAAGTACTAAGCATTTCAACAATTGATTTGTGAAGATGCTACTTGTTTTCAAAACTGTATGTTATAAATAGTGGTATCAAGATATATTTTTAATTCTTTTTTCACTCATTCAGATAAAAGTAAAATTGATAGTTATAAAAATTTAAACTTCTTTCAATAATTTTATAAGGCTTACATTGATCTTATACTTTTACTAAATTCTAGAAACCATTAATAAATTTTCATATACATAGCTCTTTTCAAAAACATTAGTATATATGATCATTTTTATTTTCCTTATTTCATTTTCTACAAATTATCAAAGCCAAAGTTATATTTGATATGTAAATTACAGAAATAATTAAAACAGTTTTATTTTGCTTTATTAAACTTTTAAAAATAATAACCATATAGTCTTTTTAATATACTTTTCTTTGTTATTTGTTGCTTGAGGGTGTCATAGATACAATGTAATGCATTTTGATAAATATTATTTCTTCTCTGTCCTCCTCAGTTCCTGTCCTATTTCTTCATGACTTTTCCCTCCTGACTTCCTGTGGTCTTTTTTTTTTTAACTCTCCAAACCAACTTCATGTAATTTTTTTTATTCCCAGAAACTTTATACACATATATAATACAATACAATGATGACCACAACTATTCATTTTGCCTTTTTTGCCCCTCCCTTTCTCTCCCACATGTATCCTTCCAACTTCAGGTCTTTCTTGTCTCTCTTTCTCATCCCCTCTTCTCTCTCTTTCTCTTTCTTCACAACCCTCCAAATCTAATGAGTGATGCCCGTATGTGCATGGGGATGAGAACTTGGGAAATCTGTCAGTGTCCACTCCCTTAGGAAAAGAGGAATTTTCATTCCACTAGAAACTATGAAATGTAAATGGCTATTGAGGGAAATATTTAAAAAGGTAGAGCCATCACATTCCCACTCTGTGCCTCTCCCCTGGAGGCCTGGCCAGCCATGCACTGGCAGGCAATGGCCATACTGTTTTTATCTCCTGGAGATTCTGACTCTGAACTCCACAATCTCTCTACCCTTTTCACTAGATTCTCACTGGAGGGTCACTACCATGACAACCCAGTGCTTCAAATCCCCCACAGCCTTTGTGGAGCATCTCAAACTCACACGTGGCAGCCATACCTTTCTCTCTTGAACCTAGACAAGCTACCGTGTGAAGTAAAATGCTACATAAACTTAGCATTTTAGAAACAATGTTTAGAAACAATGATAACTCAATCTCTGGGTGCAACAACTAAAATCTAATCTTGCAAGCCTTACTAAAATCTGATTCCTCTGGTGGCAAATCCTTGCAGATCTGCCATAATACCGGGAAACTCTAGCGGCTACATCTTACCCATATGCTGTCCCTATTCCAAAAGGAACTAACTCCTGCTTCTTCTTTTCCTCCTTCAAATCTGGAAGTCCTGCCTACTCGCCCAGGGATTAGCTCTGTTATTCATTAGGAATTTAGTTCACAAGGACAGCCCCAGGCCCATGACAACAAATAGCTCCTTAGTAAGGCTTAAGGATCACCTTCCCATCTGTGGCAGAATATTGGTTATCATATTCTGCAGGTCTTCATCTATTTTGAGTTTATACATGTAATAGGGAATAGGGAAGAGAAAAGAAAAACAGGTAGGCTAACCAAAACTTAGTAAGAAGTGCACTCTTTTGAGTAAAGAAACAGGTTTTGTTTAATCTAAGTTGCATTTTGAGTGTTTACAATTCTAGGAAATTTATCATTTTATTTAATTACTTTAAAATATATGTTAGATCACTATGATCAATAATCTACAGTTACAATGAAAACTCAGTCTGGAATAACATTTGTAAAACAAATTAGAAACTTACAATCCTAAAACACACTTCTCAGATTCAATGTGTATCAATAGAATACTTGAAGAGTTAAATTAGCCAAAAATTTCTCCAAGGGAACTGGAATAAGAATAGGAATTCAAATCAGAAGAAAAGAATTATGTAATGTTTAGACCATTATAAAGAGCTCTTTAATGTGGCTTTTTAAATGCATAATAGTTAGCACTAAATGGTGCTTACATTCTGTTGGACACCTTTCAAAGCATGAAGTAGCTTTAAGAATGCTAGCATCATGATACATTGAAAACTGCAAGTTTTGTGGTTAAATTAATGGAAAATGTTTAAATGTTACTTTAACTATTGTTAGTAAATAGTAAAACTATTTCATATATATGTAAATACTCTGTTTAGTAGGAGGAATTAACAATCTCCTATGCCTATTGAAGGTGAGCAATACTTAGCACCTATTTAAAAAGAATAAAATTTAAGGAAAAATGACTTACCAATGGAGAAACATGACAAACACTTTCTTTTATTGCTATTTTTAGTTTTAGTTTTTAAATAAAAATAAGCTTTGGTATATTAAGTAATAATATATGCAAACAACTTCAATAATTTTCTTCCAGATGTTTTGATCACCCACAGTAAATATAGAACTGAAATATACATACAGTCTCCAGATGGATACGTTCAGGCTCTTGGGAGATTGGGTTGCTCTTCCTTCCTTCCTTTCTTTCATCCTTCCTTCCTTTCTTCCTTCTTCCTTCCTTCCTTTCTTCCTTCTTCCTTCCTTCCTTCCTTCCTTCCTTCCTTCCTTTCTTTCTTTCTTTCTTTCTTTCTCTCTCTCTCTTCATTCATTCTTTCTTTCTTTCCCATAATTTATTTTTATTCGCATTACATCCCAATCACATCCCCCTCCCTCCTTCCCAGTCCTGCCCTTACAATTCTTCTCGCATTGTCTCCAACCCTAGCCTCCTTTGGATTCCACTCCACGGGGGAAGACATATGGACATAATGTATAGCACAATTTAATACAATCAAAAGATATCATGTTTCTATATTTTTTCCAAAACCCTAATAAACCCAAGTAAACCATGAATCACATATCAAACAGGAAAGAGAATTTGCGGGACACCTACTCAGTATTCCTCAATAATGTCATGTTTAAGAAAAATTGTAGTGATTGAGAAAATAATCAAAGCAAGAATGAGACAGAGACGACAGCTAAATTCGCCATGGAAGCATGCGTAGCATCCTAACAGTAAAGGAGGTATTCATGGAAAAATGATGGGATTCAACAAAGTCTAGAGTTTTGTTTTGAAACTCTGTGAGATAAGGAAAGGGCTTCCCATTAGTCAATGTCTCCATCAACCGAGACTCACTTCAGTTATCAGTACTTTCAGTTAAGGTTCTTCCAGTACCTTAGTTTCCCCTTAATACAGTGGGAATAAAAATTATATCTACTTCCCAGGTGGGCCTTAAATACTAGTTACTATTTCTAAGTGATTAGAACAATGATGGGCACTAAGATACCTCATTGTTAAGGGAGACAAAAATGCTGAAACAAAAATCAACCAAGGAATCATCCAACTAATGCTACCAATTCAAACAATTTTTTTTTTGTGTGTGTGTGTGTGGCCATGTTTATGTTTCCCTCCAATAAATTATTGTCGCTTTTGGCAAAATTGATGTGCTTTTGTGACGGCATTAGTTGATTTGTATTGTCCTTTCTCTAACGACTCCAAGATGTATCATATATGAGTGTGTTGACAAGAACTGAAAGAGGAAAGGATTCTTTTTCTCATTTTTCAAAGAAACATACATTGGCTGCTCTGCTCTGGCTAAGACAGAGCAATGAGCTGAAAGAGGGAATGGGGAAATAAGCAGGTGTGATGTAGGAAGCCACGTTCACCATTACAAGATGGCGCCCATTTCCTGTGATGAGTCAGCTCTGTGCTGTTGTTTACTCCACTCTGAGCCCTACTGCGCATGCGCGGGTAGAGGTTTGGCGGGTCACAGCTCTGTCCTGGAGCATACTAATGAGGCATCGTGGTGTGCACCAATCAGGTAGAAACACATCCAGCCTAGGCTTATTTAAGCAGCACCATTCCTTTTTTCTGGGTCTTTAGCCTCTGCAATCAACCCCGCAATAAATGTCTGTGGAAGGATCCTGTTTGTCTCGTGTCCTTCTTGCTAGCGAGATAGACGTGACCTACAGTGTGAATCATTTGTAACTTATTTCAGTTTTTACACGAAATCAAAACCCTTGGTTGATATAACAAATTTCATTCTTTAACATGTATTTTCACTATTATACAAACTAAACAACTTATATTAAAAAAAAACATTGTAAATACTACGTGAACTCTGATCTCATTCAAATACTAATGATATTTCCTTCTGAAATTTAAAATAACTACTTCACTACTAACAATATTACCTAAGATATCATTAAATTATTTTTTTATTCTTAAAAGATGTCAAAAGTATTAACTCAGTTGTCATGCTTTAATAAATGGTGTCTTCTACCAAAATCAGAGTGTTCTAACTATCTTCATGTGTTCTCATCCTCCATCTTAAAGCTTGTCTTTCAGAGAAATACTTTAAGCCTGTCTATTTAGAAACCCATAGAGCGCTCTAGACTCCCTAAGGCTGTTGTATAATGTTATAGGGCTTGAATTCATTAATGTCATTTCAGGAAACTAATAAAATAATACATCATTTAAAACACATTGTTTTATCTGTTTTTAATCTAATATCCTGAGTGTGGCTGCATATGTCATTGTCTGCTCTAACACTCATATGTGGCACAAACCTTGTAGCTGAGAGCCCTTGAGAATTAAAAGAATTGTTTGAGCTGAACTACACTAAGTAAGCCTAACCTGGATAAGAATGAGACAGTTATGTTGCAGGAGTTGCGGAAAACAGCTGCATATAAAATTCAACGAATCGCTTGTTTTGCTTGCTATCATGAATAGTTTTGTTTTGTATCCCAATACTAAGATGCTGAATGGTAGCATTAAAGTATCAAGTTGTGGCTTTCATTTGGTGATATTTGGGAGAAAGAAGTAATCTTTGTTGCTCAAGCCTGTTTGGTTTATTTAAAATGATCAAATAACAATAGCAGTTATCTGATAGGTTGCTCTCTTGTCCATCATCTAATATGTTTCATCACTGATTTAAAAAGCAAGGACTCAGAAAAAATAAAAATAAAAATAAAAAGCAAGGACTCATCATCACACCAACTTTTTTATTAGATGTCTATTTTTTTAATGATAAAACTTTTTCTCTGTGCTTCTACAAAGTCTAACATGAAATAACACTCATTCCCATCTCTAAGGAAATAATACACAAAGCTGAGCTGAGAAAATGTGTTCTCCGATCCCCTCAACAGTAGGTTTAGATCAGAGTTGCCCATACTTCAGAACGTTGCTGTTAAGAGCATATATTCTGTAGCAAAGAATAGATGTATGACGTTGGTTTATTTTTCTCCAGATTGAATTTTAAGAAGACCTTTGCATAGTGATTATGTAAGCATGAGAAGCAGAATGCTTCACAGTAAAGTACAGTTAAATATGGATAAGTTTTAAGGAGAAGATAGGTAAGGCTGTCTCATGAGTTTCTAGCATCAAGTATCGGTTGGTGAAATAAGAAGAGTAAGGAAATAATATCCTTGATGATACCACAATGATGCTATTCAGATGTATGGGTGGAGTCATACATGAGGCTGGCCTGATATATGATCCTTCACAGGTAAGCCCTTCTTATGCAACTGCCAGGCATTTCCCTAAAACATGTTTATAATCTGCATTGTTGTTGCTTAGGCATGTTCTACAGGGAAGTGAGAGACGTAGACAGAGCAGCTCTTGTTTGGTTGGTTGTTTGCAAGCAAAGGACTGAGCTTATTCTCTAAGTTTTCCATACCCTGGCAAGTTGACAGGGTTTGGAATTGACAGATGTATTTTCAGGATCTGCCTAATTTCTACTGCAAATAAGTAATGCAGATAGACCCGAAGTAGTTGAGCTCTTGACCATATCCTAGGCTTGGTGTTAGCATGACAATGGACAAATGCTTTTCTCCAGTCTAAGCAACATTTTCAAAGTTTCCTTTATGATTGATATTTCTCTTCATTTTCTCATTGTTAATATAAAGTCTGTGTTCATGTATCAAAGCATGATTAGGCTTCTGTGCAGCAGTGACCTAGGTATCTCTCTTAGCACTTCGGTAGTCGAGAAAGAACGTATTCCAATGGCATCTTCATAGTCTTGGAAGTATAACACAATATAAAGAAGTAAATGTATGTATTTATCTCATCTCTCTTTTCTGCTCACAGAAAGCAGACTTCAAAAATTCATAGACTACTGGATCAAGTCCCAGCCAATGATGAGTTTTTCATTGGCATAAAGAATATTTGGGTATTAAAATATCAATTAACCAGAAAGCATCTTATGAGAAAAATCTGAAATCATTACAAAGGAGGTACTTTTGCTTTATCCAAATAAATTATGATATCTCAGTTCTCAATAAGAAACAGAGCTAAGTAAAGTCTGTAGCCTAGCAAGTCCTGACTCAGCATTGTGGAGCAATTTATTGATTGCCGCTATTGGCTTCACGCCTTCCTGCACTGACACAGAGATCCTACGGGTGGAAGAAAACTGCGCATACATCTTCTTGACTTCGTTTCTACCAATTTATTCTGTGTTAGTAAGTAGGACTGCCAATTGTTTTTTTTTTTTAATCAAAATTAGCATTAATAAAGGACCATTTCCTGATCTACCAGAATTTGAGAATCCAGCTCCCAGGAAGTAATAGCGATGGGAACTTTCCTCCAGTACACTGATGAAAATCATGATCTGCCCACAGTATCTGCTTTTACAAGCAAAGGAGAGGACAGACCTGAAACTCAAGTTTTGATAAATCAGTGCCAGGTCTAGAAGGAAGCAAAGAACTTGGTGAAGGAAGGGAAATAATAAGGTAGCATCAGATACTTCTGAATACTTAAATCTAAACCAAAATTTAGAATTCTGTATAATTGATTTCTAAGGAGAAATAGTGAGTTCTCACTGCATATACATTGAATGATATATGTGTTTTACATATATTTACTAACCCAATCTTAATAGTTAGATGAGTTGCACTTCAGTGTCTTGGCTTTTAAGCAAATACATCAAAAGAACACACACACACACACACACACACACACACACACACACAAAACAGGTAGAAAGGTAAACACACAGGCAGGCAAGAATGAAGGAAGGATGGATAGATGGGTAGATGGATAAATGGATGGATGAATGGATGGAAGGAAGGAACAAAGGAAGAAAAAAGGATGGAGGGAGAAAACAAGAAAAGGGCAGAGAAGGAGCTAAAGTGGGTCTGCAAGCTAAGAGGGTGAACTTACAAGTATTGTTGCTATCTTAAAACACCTCTGCAATAAGGCAGGTAGTATTAAGAGGTTGGTTGGAACATCAAATATGGGTAAAATTAATACTATAGTACGGTAATTCTATATTAATCACTAAATTATCAATTTAGTATTAGTGGCATTTCATAGCATAATCCAATGGAATCCCTAGGACTTCTGTTTGCGTTGTTAATTTAGCTTGGGTTTTAAGACAAGGTCTTCCTTTGTCACCCATCAACTCTCAGTCAACCGCTCAACCTTCTAAGCACTAGGGTTTCAGGCCTCTTAGCACTACCATGCCTCAGAGGAAATGTCTAGCCCTGTTGATGTTGATGAGTTAAAAAGGTTACCAGATGCGAGATACAGCATCGAAAGGAGAAGAGCTCATCGCCTGAACAAGGGGACAGTGTGGGAGCTCAGAGACAAAGCTAAGTGCCTATGTCAAGATCAAGGCTGAATTTAGAATGTAATTGAGGCCAAGCCTGGCCAGAACGATGGCACTTCTCTTCTCTACTCTCCTCTATTCTCAGGTTTTGTGTATTTTCTTCTTTATTTATATGCGTGTGTGTTCATGTGTGAACAGGTAGATATATGTGTATGTATGGGTGTCTGTGTATATGTGGGATATGTGACCAAAGGTTAGAAAGTCAATATCAAATACCATTTTGCAGGAATTGTTCTCCTTCTTCTATGAGACAGGTCTCTCCCTGGGATCTAGACCATGGTGATAAGTTTAGGCTCAGTTGTCAGAGCTCTTCATATCTCTGCCTCTCCAGTTCTGGGATCAAAAACACACAGCTGCACACTCTGTGCACATGAGTGCTAGGGACCAAACTTGTGTGCTCTTGCTGTCACAGTATGCACTGTAGCAACAGAGCCAAGTAGCCCAGCCTCTCAAAGCACAAAATTTACATCTAACTTTCCTATAAGAGAAATTGTTGGCCAAGACAGGTCTAGTGAGGGGGTGTATTTAAGTCTGCGGATAGCAAGTGGTCAAACAGCTCAGTATTAGGGGTGAGCTTGGCAGTGCTTGGCAGTGCCGACTTTAGCATTTCAGGAAAGGCAAGTCATCTCAGACAAGCTAGGATCTAAGCTTGGCTTAGAACAAAGCCAACGCTAGATCCTGGACTCCTTCAAGGTTCATTATCTTATTTTCTGCATCAAGCAATTAAAGTGTCACTGAGATGGCCCGGACCTGCTTGTGAACAGCCGAGATAAAATGACTCAAGATACTCTCTCTGACATTGATGGCTGGTTCAAACAACACGCCCACATGTGGGAGTTTGGATGTTTCGGCCCTTCATCTGGAGGCAGCTGTCCTGATTAGACGGTGGGTGATTTCCCTGGACTTGCTGGCTTTCTGGATTTGTTCCTTCTATCTCTATTTCAACTCTTTAATCCTGTGGCTTTTTAAAGCTGCTGTCACCACAGGCATTGGTGGCCTTTTGTTCTTAGACAATGAGGAACATCTTTGAAACTTCTAAGGATGCCATTCTGCAGATCACAACATGGCTTGTGTCTTCCCCGGGCTACTCAGAATTGGAAACATAACTTCCTAACAGTTAGCATACTTTATGCATTTGAGTTTGGAGTAGAACCCTTGGTGAGAGCATATCAGAACAAAGAGCTAAAAAAAACAAAAACAAAAACCCAATGTTTTAATACGATGCTACTTATCTGAATATTACAGATTCAGTAATGAGGAAATATTAAGTATTACCCTTAAATATCACATGGCAGAAGATCTTAATAGCGGTTTATGATCAACCCAGCTCACTGACACACATGTTATGGAAGTGGAATAGACGATACTAGTTCTGATTCAGTAGTGTTGTGAAAAATGGTATTTTCAACATTAAAAGGATAATACAAATCTATTATTATTATTACAACTGCTACGAATTATTGGGAGAAGGTTGTTGTTGCTACAAAGGTTTAAAAGAGGAATATTCATTATCTACCTTAAAGACTCAGTGCGGTCTGACAGAGAAGGTCAGAGGTAAAATTTTTAGTGAAAAATCAAAGGCGCTTGGGAAATTTTTATTTCATATTATCATGATTAGGTTCCCTGTTCTCAGATGTCAGATTGCCGAAGTCCCTGTGGCCTCACTACTGTCATCTGTCATATAATGACTGACCTGTCGCCACTAGGCAGATCTGCACTGAAGTCTCTATGTTCTCTGAAATGTGCCTCTTCTCCAAAGCATGTAAGGGAATGCGTGTGCGTGTGTGTGCGCATGTGTGCATGCATGTGTGTGTGTAAGAAAGAGAGAGACAGACACACACACACACATACAGAGAGAGAGAGAGAGAGAGAGAGAGAGAGAGAGAGAGAGAGAGAGAGAAGAGCCATGATTGGTCATTTCGATTCCTTGAAAATTGATTTAGCAAAAATAAGACAGGCAAGGATGAGAAACGACACACACACACACAGCTCTGTCCCCGGTAAGCAGCTGACGCCATGTACACGATTGACTGGTTGACAGGTAGTTCTGTTTGTGTTTGTGTTCCTACTTGTGCAAAGCCAGTGACGAGTTATACTCAAGAGCGTGAAATTTGGAATCAACTCTTTTTTTCTGGTCCCACCCTTTATCACGTGCTTCTCAGCAAGTTTCATAACCGTTGTAGGCCCACATCGACACACATACCACATGGGAATAACACTACCTGACAGACGACTGGAGGGGGATCAGCTGGGAATGGTCTTTGCAACTCGCCCAAGGGCTCCTTATATTACTGCTGTTCCTTATTACCGTCTCATTTCAGACAGATCACGTCTCTGAAGGGCCGTAAGTCAGTTCTACTGATACATCACTGCTAAGGCACCTTGGTGGGGATATGTTTTAGACTAGAAACCAACAAGCCCACTAACCCTTAGTTCAACCCAATTCGGGGACTTGTGTTTTGCGCTTTCAAAACTACATTAAATGTTATCTCCAAAAAGATAGGTTGCTAGTCACAGTGTCCTATAAAGGCCACAAGCCAATGTTGTAAAGTCTAGTGGTACGGCTTTACCCTTGACTTAGAACATAATTGCTCAATGATTTGGGGCCTGTGACTTGATCTTGATGAACCTCAAAATCCTCAAAGCAAAAAAAAAAACAAAAAACAAAAAACAAAAAAAAAAGAGATAATACTAGAAATGCCATACATTCATTGAAAGGATTACATGATTCTATCATTAAAAGGAGCTTAGCAGGGTGCCTCCTGACCAAGGGGTGTGCAAACTGTAATGGTTACTCACTGATGTGATTCCATTCTTAGGGGCTGCTATCCTGAAGAAGTCTGGGAAACATAATTGTTGGAGTTCAAAAAAAGATAATTAAAAATATAACTCAGTTTTCCTTCAAACTGTGCTGTCATAAAGATAAAGCATGCAGAGAGCTTTTATAGAATTCCACATTGGAAACTTATATTTTGGTGTCTTTTCTTCTTTCCTTTGCCGTTTTAGTTTTTGACTCTTAGTGACTTAAAACTGAAACTGTCACCATAAAAAATAAGTTTATCCTGTAATCAAAGTACCCTACCCGGCCTCTTTAAAAATTCCTTTGTGCCTGAGATTTAGAATTATAAAAGGCGGGGGAGCCCATCTTGAATTTTAAAAGAGGAAGGAAACAGGCTGCAAAGGATGTTTTTAAGAAGACAACTATCTAGATTTGTATTATCAAAAAGGAAAAAAAAAGAAAAGAAAAGAAGAAAAAAAGAAAAAAAAAGCAAAGATGCTCGGTTCAAAACCAGAAACCACCAAAGCCTGAGGCCGATTTAACTTGGTGAGATGCAGCCAGCAAAGCTAGCTAGCGGTATCACTATGGATGAGTTAAAGACAGAATCACCCCTGAGCAATGGTCGCTCTCAGAGGGGGCCTGCCCTTCACAATTTAAGCTCTTTGAAGCTGCATTTCCTTTAAGCAATGAGACGTCTTTGTGGTGATGGGAAACATACATTTATAATTATGGAAGAACACAGTGTACACTAGACAGGGTAGGGGAAGAATGCCTGACTCCGCCCCCACGCACTCTGCTGTCCCTGAGTGGCGTCTTCCCTGAAACGCTGGGGTATTTCGGTTTTAGCTAATTGAAACAGCCAGGAGGCAACCCTCCTTCATGGTCATTTCTCTTCTCAACTTCCATCTGGCCTTGCACCAACCAGGCCAGCAGGGCAAGATGGAGTACTCCCTGTAAACCCAGTCATTGAAATAGGATAGAAATCGGGACATGAGAGTCATGAAACCGCTTCAAAATGACACAAGTGGCTGAGAAACCTAACAAAATAAAGCCCTCCTCGGTCTCTGACATTTTTTAGCTTTCTTGAGCTCAGTTGCGCTAACTAGTGTATTGTGACTGACTTTTTATTATGCCTGTGTGAATTAATGCCGATACTTCTAAGTTATACATTTAAATAGCCTGGGATATGGATTAAGAGATGCCTATTATTTTTGGTGTTTGTGTTCTCTTTGTTTTTTTGAGAGAGGTCTCAGTATGTAACCCTGGCTGGCCTGGTGTTTACTATATAAAGCTGGCTGACCATGAAATCGCCTCTGCCTCTAGAGTGATGAAATTTAAGGTGTGTCCCACCATACCTGTTCGGAGTGGGGGAGGGGGGAAGAAGAACAACATTAAAATAAGTGTAATAAAAACTTACCAGAAGAATTTATAATAAAGCTTCAGAAATAATTGCTACACGTAATCTATGTTTTGAAACTTCAGAGGGATACAAATGATACGTAATAAAAAAAAATAAGGAAAGTACTGAAAAATGGACCTTAAACCTAAAATAGATGGAAAAAATAAACCGACAGAGTCATGCTTATCCTATAGCAGGAAGGGCAAAGTAACAAATTTTAAAGGTATCAAAAGATTCTCAGTACTTTTCTAGTAGATGTCGCATTACAGAAAGATCACTCGAGTACGGAGTAGTTCTGTAACCTTCTTTCTAAGCTAAGTTGACCCCGATCTTTTGAATAAGAATTATTTTTGTCTCTCAGTGATTTTTCACAATAAAGCGTGGAAAAGCGTGGGTTTCAGAGTCAGACCTGAGGTTTTGTCCAGGATTGTGGTGCATTGGCTGCGCGGCTTCAGAGTCTTTCCTGAGACTTAGCTTTCCTGAGTCTCCAAAACTCCTCCATACCTTCCACATATGACCCACCCCAGAGTGGGTAACATAGGACGGCCTGTGTTAGAAGCCTAGTTTAAGTACCGAAACACAATTAATACTTAATAAACATTTGTCTCTTTTTTTCGTCCTACCCTGAGCCAGGTTTTGTTTTGAAATTCGAATACATTCTGATGAGAGACTTTTTTTCACCTTTAAAGAGAGTCACAAATTGAATCGTATTTTTTTTCTTCTTGCCATCTGCTTTACATTTTTAAAAAAATCTTTTGTCTGTGTCTGTACACCTATACAAGGGTGTGCACATGTGTGTATGCATGTGCAGCCACCTGCTTTGGCATTTGTTCTTATTGGCCACTGCAAAGCAGAGTCTGTTTTATGCTCAGCTTGGAGAAGAATCCCGCAGGTGACTTGCTATTTAATGGTGACTTAATGGCCTACCTGGGACACAGCTGGAAGTCAGATATGTGATTTGCTGAATTAATAATGCGATATTTATAAGTTTTTATTTCATCATCATGAAGAAGGTGGAACGTTTGACTAGAGATTTCAACTACCTTCTCTCGTTGATACCACCCGTGATTTAGCTGGCTAACTCTGAAGTCTGTCCATTTTGTACTTTCAAAATCCACAGGATGGTGGGATGTTTTCTCATAGCACTGTTTTTATGTAGGTTTTCTAATTATAGTTAGAAACTTATAGGATCTTAATAATAATTCACTCACCCTTTTGAGCATCTATATGGCTGTTTCACCTCGCTCTCAGTACTAACTCTTTCTAATATGCTATGCTATAAATATGATAACCATGACACCTTGGTTATTATTAATTCATATTAACATTAAAAATTAATATGAATAAAAATAAAAATAAAAATAATAATACTTATATGATTAACCAGAAATTTGTAAAGAACAATAAGAATAACAGTAAAATAAACCCAAGCAAGCCAACAATATAAGTAGCTGTGCCATGTAGGGAGCTGAAGAGTCTACAGTGGCAATTGGCATTGGAATCAGTGGTCCAAGGAAGCGGCGACAATTTGTATGTGATTGTAATTTTCAAAGGAAAATTGCAAAGCAGAAGTAGCCTATACTAGAAATTTAAAAAAAAAAACATATAGTTATACTCACACATTTCTTGATGACAACCTTTGAGGAAAAAATAAACACAAAATAATTGTAGGTCTAATGAGTAAAACTTATTGTATCAATCAGAATGAAAGGCCAAGGACAGTGCTGATTGGATGAGTTTTTGGATGCTAAGATCATACTTCTTTTCTACTTTTCACTGTGGTGCTTGGTACAATGCCTTATCTATGTCTGTTAGGAGATCGATTTATATTTATTGACTGAATAGCATCAACATATAGGAATGACTGTACAAGCTGAGGAGCTAGTATTCTCACATAAACTGCAATATGCATAAGTCCAAGCACACTGAGCCTTCATTTTATATAACTACTTCATCACTCACAATCAAAGGAGGTGACACATTACCTTATGATTAATCAGTTTCTTGCAACTCCCTTTCTCTGTGGACCGTCACGCTGTTATCACCACCCCACTGAAGTTCACATTCGTTGAGGTCAGCTGCTGCGTTCTTGCTTGGGCACAAACTTTAGTCTGCAGCCATTCCACCCTTCAGCCAGAAAAGAAATACCAGGCTTAAGCTGTATCTGAACATTGCACCACTCAAAAGTTGGAAGTGGCTCAGAATTTGCAGTTGCATGTATCCCTTTATCAATAAGAAAAGCTTCTATTTTTCCCATTTATGAAGCATATCTTGCATGCTACAAAAACTTCTGGAAGTTACACCTGAGGGTCACTTTTTAATTATCAAAATAATTATACCCATTGGACAACATAGTCATAATTTATAATGAGAAAATCAGGTGCATGTTCTAAGTTGGTCAATTGTTATAAGGCAGAACCAAAATTTGAACCAAAGTCCTTGTCACCATAAAACCAACTGAGTGTTTTAGATCATTTGTATTTTCTTTGAAAATCAATGATGGGAACATCTCTAGTGGCAATCAAAATCTTCATCATCTCAGTAGACCATGGCTTTCTTTACTTAGACCCATTAAAGGGAAAATAGGGTTCCCTTTTGTGGGTTCTTAGTCTTATTTGACGAAAGAATTTTAATAAGGATTCTGAAGAAACATCCAGGTATATATTTCTTTAGTTCGATCTTTGACAATCCCCAATACCTTCTCTCTCCTCCCTTTCATGTGGTAGTTTAGATCTTCCAAAGAAATACTACCAAATACGAGAAAAGGATTCACCCTTGATGGCCTCCCTGACAGCTACCGTCTATGTAACCTCCTAACACCATCATGTTCTTGAGCTGTCTTTATACTTCTGTTTTAGTCAGAAGAAATTAATTATGACAATAACTCTGTTGAAATTATCAAATTGAAAAGAACATAATTTTTCAGTGTCACAAACTCAATCATGACTTAACCTATTGCTGGATGCCTCGGGGACATTCCTCAACTCCTTAGTCAATCATAGTATAGTCATTTCTGGCTTCAGCACACTTAAAAGGAGAAACTACAACAGTGCTTGCTCTGTCCCTCCATTTTTTTGTCTCCTTTCCTATGGACATCTGATTTCATTCAGAAATCGGTTCCCTTTAGAGAGGAGGGTGCGTAGTCATTGGGAGTATTATTGGTTTGCTTTGTTCTTCCTCTTTAGGAACATCTTAGAATTGTGGAAATACCATATCCCTCTCTGCTGGAGTCCACATAGACAGATAGCTATAGCCAGAGCAGCCATAGTCAACAGAACTACATGGAATACAGGCAGAAGACAGGGTTTCTTTTTAAATAAAAAAGTATTTATTTTATGTGTATGGGTATTTTTTCTTCATGTACATATGTGTATCACATACATGCTGGCTACCCACAGAATTCAGAAGAGTGGTGTATCCATACCCTGGAACTGGCATTATGGATGGTTGTAAGCCTCTATCTGGGTGCTGGGAAATGAACTTGTGTCTTCTACAAACACAAGTGTTCTTAGAGGTAAGCCCTCTCTCCAGCTCCAGGAAAAGGATTCTTAAGGGAAAAGGATAACGGGGTAGGTAAGTCATAGCTTCCCTTTTCAGCCTCTTCAGCAAGTGTGCTTAAGTAATATGTAGTATATGTATATGTGTATATATATATATATACACATATATATTAAGTAATATATATTAAGTAATATATATGTGTGTATATATGTGTATATATATATATATATATATATATAAACAGAAGTATTACATGAATGAAATGAAGTAAATAAGGGAAACATTTCTTTCTAAAGTCAAGATTAGAAGTGTTGTGATGTCTCTACACAGCCTCCATCTCTTAGAGGCTGAGTGGAGATACACTTCCGGAAATAAACAGCCGGTGCTTTAATACTCCTCTACCCTGCCTAGCTGAACGACTTACATCTAGACCTTGAGGATACATCCCTTAGAAAAGGATGGGGAGGAACAAAAGAAAGGAAAGTGAATAGAAGAGAAGCAGGTCAGTGTGTAAACTAAGAAGGAAGAATACATTGACAAGTCGGATAGAAATGACTCTTTTCCTACAGAGACAATGAAATGCGTGAAATACCTTTTCATTTTAGGCTCCATCTGCCCTTGTTGTTGTGACATATTGGGTAACCATTGCTGTATTTTATTTTAGAAGATTAAGTTTCTTGTCGTTGGAGAGCGTTTTGGACTCCTCCAGTTAGTCAACATTAAGTGTTAAATTGGATTTGCTGCATCATGCCTTGCCGGCTGTCATTTTCATCAGCAAGCAAAGCATCTCACAAGCTCAGCTAAAATGCCAGGCCTCCAAAGCAGTTCTCTCTCTCTCTCTCTCTCTCTCTCTCTCTCTCTCTCTCTCTCTCTCTCTCTCTCTCTCTCTCCATAAGTACATAATACATACATACATACATACATACATACATACATACATATGCTTTTCTTAAGGGCACACAGTAAAAAGTGTCACTTTGTGAAAATGGTGTTTGTCAGAGGTCCAAAGTTATCTGAACCTATATGAACCTAAAAAATTCTTGGGTTGGGCCTACGGTTTGAGGTTTGAATTAGAGCTTAGGTTGTTCTTATTTTATCTGCACTCATTTCCCATCAGTAATTATACCGTTCCTATATCTCTGTCTCACAAAAGAGGACATTATCATGGGTTTGGATAGAATAAGAATAAACTAAGTTTTCTGACCATCTGTCAAAAGGATCCTAGATAAACACGTCTGCAGTTTCAAAGGCTTTTAACTATGTGTTTATTTGGTTCTCTTTGTTTGGTTTCCATTTCTAGTCTTTGTGGTCTATAGTTACATACCAGAAATACAGGAAAATAAAATACCAAAATAAAACAGAGTTTCTCACATCTCAATAGCTAATCATTGGATAAGGACACTGATGAATTTGCTTCCAAAAAGATAACCTTCTGGGGTCTTCCTCACTGAATGAAGTCAGTGTATTGGTTATCTAGATGAAATAGACCTGCCTGTCATTTCCACTGAATGGATGAATTTATGATATTATATTTTACATATCACACCCCCACTCCTACCTCCTTCCAAAGCTCTTACCCAAGACTTTACCTCACCTTACAATATCTATGACCAATCTATGACCCAGCCACATACCTATGATATACCTTGCTATGTAAAATGAAGCAGTACATAGATTCTTACTTGGAGAATTTCAATTAATAGTTAGGAATGGGCTTTAGAAGGATAATAACTTCAGGCAATTCTGTGAGCTAAAACAGGACTCTTATTTTTCTTCCAACTACCTATAAAACAAAAGTCCATTAAAGAATGTACTTCGTTTCAATAGGGTTACAAAAATCACAACTTGTACCCTCTAGAATAGAGAGTCAGATCATGAAATTGATGATTTAGTTAGATGCAAAAATGGATCTTGGAGCTTGTGCCTTGCACAACAAGCTGCAGATCTTAGGTTCAAGTCACACCCATACCATTAAAAGCCATGGCCTTTTTCACCATGCTGCATTTTTAGCTGGAATTACAGGGGCATAACAATATGGAAGCCTAAATCGTAAGAGACATAGCAGATGAAAAGACTGGCGACTGTTTTTTAGAGGGAGATGAAGCTACAGGGTGGATAACTGTGACTTTGATTTTATGCTGTTACTGGTCTCAAAGCTTAGAGTGTAGGCCTTGTGTCTTTAAAACTAAAATACAGAGCTTACAGTTTTGTAGAAGTCTGTTTTTGTGGTTTCTATTTGGGGATGTTGATAAGATTACCTCTAAATGTCTAAGTACTTCTACAGAAGACTCTTAAGCTTGTCTAATTGAGGATCTCAGCAACTCGACAAGGTCTCCTTTTCTCCTTGTTCAATACTTGCTCATTTACAAGCAATTTATTTCATTATAGCATGTAGCACTGCTTCTAAACTGTGGATTGTAGACTCATGAAATTGTGGAGTCAAATGTGGGAATTATAAAAATTTTTGTCATAATAAAGATTATTTTGAACACACGATGAATGAAAACTAACCAAAATTGATGTAAAAGGAACCTAAGGTATATCTGGTAGCAGCTGTCACCAGTGTTGCATGGCCCAGCTTCAGGGGTGCCATGGTTCTGAACGCACAGTATGCATGATTTCCTTAGTATTCCATGCAATGCCAGGAAACTGTCTGAAACACCATAGCTGAGATTTGAGACTATTGTTTGTTACAACTTCCAGTGTTTTTACTGCACATACAAAATTGTATGCTTCTAAGCAAACATTTGATCACAGACAACAATAACTTTTAATACTTCAAACCATCATTACTTTACATGTAAATATCAACATTGCACATATCTTTGGACTGTATTCTGTTGAAATGTTGGATTTTTAAATATTTCTATTTAACGCTTCAGCCCATCCAGTAACAATACAAGAAGTCCCTTAAGTACATAGAGTTATTTTAATATGCTCCCAATAATATGAAATTAATATTCTAGTAGATATAATTTGCTATTATATAGACACAGGACAGAAAAGCATTTTGAAAAATTATTATGGACTTGTACTAGTTGATTAAGGAACTTAAAAATGAAAAGTAAAGACAATGCAGTGAGATTTTTGTAAAGTATATTTTTTGGTATAATGGACTTTTGTTTTAAGGAAAAATGGTTATAATATAGTTTATTTCTATTGTGTTGAAATTCACCAAATGAAGAATGCTGACCCAATGTTGCCCTACCATCTTATATATTTGATTGTTAAAATACTTTTTCAGAAATGAAATCTCTTATCATCATTCATGGAGATAATCCTAAAAGAGCTAGTAGAGAATTCTAGTAACTGGACAGCTAGTATGTAATTAGCAAGGAAGAAAATGTACGTTAGGGTAATTATTTCAGAAGGAGAAATGGACCTTTGAAAAGTTAGAGACTTTGAGAAATTTGAAATTGACAATTTTAAGTTGTATGGTGGCATACAACTTCAGTCTCAGCAGTCAGGAAGCAGAAGAAAATGGGGCTCTGTGAGTTTGAGGCTCTCCTGGTCTATAACATTATTTCAAAGACAGCCAGGACTAAACAGAACAAATTTCCAAAAAACAAAAAGAAAGAAATGAAAATGAGATTCATGTTTTTCAATTTATTTGTCCAGTTTTGGGGCTATGTTTCTAGAAGTTTAGGCAATTTGTGAGGTTTTCTTTTGCTTGGTTGTTTTTATATTAATTAATCTATGTTTCCTGGGAATGAATAACTGAGCAACTGATAAGGCAGTGCCCATAAAGTAAACTTTCTAGAGCAATTTTCATTAAAAAGTCAGAACTAATCTTGCTACAGAATCTCATTGGCAAAATAGGAAAATATTTCACTCCCCACAATAAAGTCAATATTTTATCAAGATTACTATCCATTTAAAATGAAACTGCTGAACTCTGGCAAGTGGAGGCCAGCAAACATGCAGCTGTCCTGGTGAGCCACAGTCTCACGGAGGCACTGAATCGTGCGTTCAAGCTTTGAACGCTACTTGAAGCTCAGAGAGGAAGGCAGACAGTTCTTGGATGCCCAGGGGAGTAGGGCTGTGCTTAGGTTAGGATACAACGTTGATGACTTTAGTCCCTTTGCTAATAATGTGAAGGATGCTGTGCTCAAGTCAAAAGTCACAAGTCCACCCATTTTAACAACTGTTGAGTTTCAGTTGTTTTCAGAAAGTTTATGTTATTGGTTTCTTTTATTTGCCAATTGCATTGCCAGTTGCGAATAGCATTGGGTAGCATGCCAGCTTTCCCCTTGTCATAGTTATCTTTCCTATGAGGCACCGTTCACACTTCCTTTTAAGAGAAACAAACAAAAAACCAAAAACTGCCTGCTCTTGCATGCGCATGTGTGTGTGTGTGTGTGTGTGTGTGTGTGTGTGTGTATTCATGTGTGGTTTGTATGTGGTATATGTACACACAAGCATACACAAAGCAGTTTCATGTGTGCATGAGAGCATATGCAAGGAAGATTTCAGGGGTCCTGCTGTGCCAGTCTTCACCTTATCAAGACAGGCTCTCTCACTGAAGCTGCAGTTAGCAAGCCCCAGCAATTCTCCTGCCTCCACTCCCCACAGGGCCTGGGTTATAGGTGTGTGCTCATGGTCACACCTGCTTGTTTATTTGGGGGATGGTATTCAAACTTAGAATTTGGACTCCTGTCGTTAAGGCTTGTATAGCAAGTAGTCTTACTCACTGAGCAATCTCCAGGCCACCAGAAAGTGCCTATTCCAATTACAAGAACTCTGGACAACCACACACAGAAGGATATGACTCAAAATTACATTGGCCAACTGGTATTTTTTGAGATTTATATTATCAACGGCACTTAATAATTCAGACATAATTAAATCTGAAATTGGGATAATTCATCTGGTATTCGTATACTTATTTCCTCTAATCATACAGGCATAAGAATTTTTTACACACATTTTATTTAAAAAAAATCTAATTGCTTGACCCTGAGAGATAACATTTGTAAAGACTGGAAATAGTATGAAAGCAAATGACAAAATTGATTGATTAGTTTCTCTTTCAAGCAAATGGAGAAGGCATCTTGTTTACTTACTATGTATGACTGGACCTCAATAAAAGTGAATTTTTTCTCAATCGTTGCTAATTTGAATATAAGCCAGTCATTTACCTTCATTACAGAGGAGAGGGTTCCAAGCCAGCTTGGAGGTTCATGAGATCCCGTCTCCAATAAAACAGTGGAAACAAAAGAAAAAAATTCAGAAGTGCTGCTTTGGTTCACAACTTAAGGAAATTTTCATCGTAAAGATTTAATGCTTATGATATCCATTTATTTGTCTTCCTTGATAGAGCAATTTTACTTTTAACCTGATCCTAGCAAGGGTGTGGCACTAAGCATGGACGAGCACTTTTGATATAAGAATGTAAGTGGGACACCTGTCAGAATGTTTTCTTGTTTTTTTTTTTCTTTTCAGGACTAGCACTGTTTATCACGTGTCTCTGTATTCCATCCTTAGCACCACCAAAGAGCCTTTCCCTTTCCTGTTCTAAATATCTTTTCATGTCAGAATTTTAGTGCTATGACTAACAGTTGATCGATCTATTAAAAAGAAAGAGAAGGCAGGACATGAAATGGCCAGTCAGTCATATTCCACAGGAAAGCAGTTGTACTGTCCCAGACAGTGAGGGTCATACAAGGACTCCATCCTGGCTGTTGAGCTACATGTCAGCTCATCGTTTCCTTGGTCATGAGTAAAAGGAACATTTAGTTGCCACTGTGGTCTGCTTTCTGTGGATCTGAGCACCACGGGAGCAGAAAAATAGATGACCAACATCAATGAGTCTTACTCAGGACCTTGTCTTTGAGATTCCTTTAGAATCAATTTTCAGAGTTAGTGTAACAATCTGTACAATTACAAGTGGCTTGACCTGAGAGAGAGTTAATGCAATAGCATTCTTCCAGTTTCCTTCTGCACCCAGAGCTGATCTGTGCCACAGTGCTCCATATACAAATATAGCCAGGAGAGAGCTGGCCTCCCAGGAAGTACAGACAGTAAGACCACCACTTCTGCTCAGAGGAACCTGCCCAGAAACCTCAGGACACAGGAACCAAGGAGCAGCCTGGTTTCTGTCTGTCCACGGAGCTGATCCTATGCCACAGCACCCAGAGCTGATCCTAAGCCACAGTGCTCAATACCCAAATACCGCCAGGAGAGAACAGGCCTCCCAGAAGTACACACAGGCTTCCAGGAAGGACAAGCCACAGTCAGAGACAGCAAGACCAGCTAACACCAGAGATAACCAGATGGTGAAAGGCAGGGGCAAGGACATAAGCAACAGAATCCAAGGCTACTTGGCATCATCAGAACCCAGTTCTTCTACCACAGCAAGCCCTGGATATCCCAACACTCCAGAAAAGCAAGACTCTGATCTAAAATCACATCTCATGATGATGATAGAGAACTTTAAGTAGGATATACATAATTCCCTTTAAAAAAAAACGTACAGGGCAATACAGGTAAACATGTAGAAACCCTTAAAGAGGAAACACAAAAATCCCCTAAAGAATTACAGTAAAACACAACCAAACAGGTGAAGGAATTGAAGAAAACCATCCAGGATCTATAAATGGAAATAGAACCAATAAAGAAACCACAAAGGGAGAAAAGCCTGGAGATGGAAAACCTAGAAAAGAGATCAGGCGTCATAGATGCAAGCATCACAGGATAGAAGAAATAGAAAGAATCACAATTGCAGAAAATGCCATAGAAAACGTTAACACAATAGTCAAAGAAAATGCAAAATGCAAAAAGCTCCTAACCCAAAACATCCAGGAAATCCAAGACACAATGAGAAGACCAAACCTAAAGCTAATACCTATAGAAGAAAGTGAAGATTCCCAACTTAAAGGGCTAGTAAATATCTTCAACAAAATTATAGAAGAAAACTTCCCTAGAGAAAGAGATGCCCATAAACATACAAGAAGCCTACAGAACTCCAAATAGATTGAACCAGAAAAGAAATTCCTCCCGTTGCATAATAGTTAAAACACCAAATGCACAAAACAAAGAAAGCATATTAAAAGCAGTAATGGAAAAAAGGTCAAGTAACATATAAAGGCAGACCTATCAGAATTACACCAGACTTCTCACCAGAGACTAGGAAAGCTAGAAGATTCTTCTAGGCAGAAGTTGTACAGACTCAAAGAGAACAGAAATGCCAACTCAGACTACTATATCCAGCAAACTCTCAATTACCATAATTGGAGAAATCAAGATATTGCATGACAAAAACAAATTTTCATAATACCTTTCTACAAATCCAGACCTACAAAAGATAATATATGGAAAAAGCCAATACAAGGATGGAAACTAAACCCTAGAAAAAGCAAGAAAGTAATCTTTCAACAAACCCAAAAGAAGATAACCACAGAAACAAACAAAAAAATAACAGGAAGCAACAATCACTATTCCTTAATATCTCTTAACTTCAATGGACTTAATTCCCCAATAAAAAGACATAGAATAAAAGACTGGATACATAAATTTGACCCAACATTTTGCTGCATACAGGAAACTAATCTCAGAGTCAAAGACAACACTACCTTAAAGGGCTAGAAAACAACTTTCTAAGCAAATTGTCCCAAGAAACAAGCCAGAGTACCCATTCTAATATCGGATAAAATCGACTTTCAACCAAAAGTTATCAAAAAGATAAGGAAGAACATTTCATACTCATTAAAGGTAAAATCTACCAAGAAGAACTCTCAGTTCTGAACATCTATGCTCCAACTGCAAAGGCACCCACATTCATAAAAGAAAGTGCTAAAGCTCAAAGTCCACATTGCACTTCACACAATAATAGTGGGAGACTTCAAAACCTCACTCTCATCGATGGACAGATCAGGGAAACACAAACTAAACAGAGACACAGTGAAACTAACAGAAGTTATGAACCAAATGGATTTAACAGATATCTATAGAGCATTTCAGCCTGAAACAAAAAATATACCTTCTTCTCAGCACTTCATGGTACCTTCTCCATATAATTGGTCACAAAACAGACCTCAATAAATATAAGTATCTAAAGGAATGTTCAACATTCTTAGTCATCAGGGAAATGCAAAGCAAGACAACCCTGAGATTCCACAACCCAGATATCCCTCAACAGAGGAATAGATACAGAAAATGTTGTACATCTACACAATGGACTATTAGTCAACTATTAAAAACAATGACTTCATGTAATTCGCAGACAAATGGATGGAACTTGAAAATATCATCCTGAGTGAGGTACCTCAGTCATAAAAGAATGCACACTGGTATGTACTCACTGATAAGTGGATACTAACCCCAAAATTCAGAATACTCAAGATTCAATTCACAGACCATATGAAGTCTAAGAAGAAGGATGAGCAAAATGTGGATGCTTCAGTGCTTCTTAGAATGGTGAACAAAATACTCACAGTAGGAAATATGGAGACAAAGTCAGGAGCAGAGACTGAAGGAAAGACCATCCAGACTGCCCCACTTGGCCATACATCCCATATACAGTCACCAATCCCAGACACTTTTGTGGATGCCAAGAAGTGTGTGCTCATAGGATCCTGATATAGCTGTCTCCTGAGAGGCTCTCCCAGAGCCTGACAAATACAGAAATCAAGACATTCCATGACAAAACTAAATTTACATAATATCTTTCTACAAATCCAGACCTACAAAAGATAATATATGGAAAAAGCCAATACAAGGATGGAAACTAAACCCTAGAAAAAGCAAGTAATCTTTCAACAAACCCAAAAGAAGATAACCACAGAAACAAACAAACAAAAAATAACAGGAAGCAACAATCACTATTCCTTAATATCGCTTAACTTCAATGGACTTAATTCCCCAATAAAAAGACATAGAATAAAAGACTGGATACATAAATTTGGATCGTGCATGGGGTTTAGATGAAGGGGTTGGAGAAGGGACTGAAGGAGCTGAGGTGGTTTACAGCCCCATGGAGGTAGCAACAGTGTCTACTGGTCCAAGCCCCCCCCCCCCAGAGCTCAAGGAGATTGGACCACCAACCAAAGAATACACGTTGAGGGACCCATGGCTTTGGGCACATGTGTGGCAGAGGATGGCCTTGTTGGACATCATTGGAAGGAGAGGCCCTTGGGCCTGAGGGTGTTTGATGCCCCAGTGTAGGGGCATGCCAGAGAGGGAAGACAAGAATGGGCGGGTGGGTGAAGGAGCACCCTCTTAGAGGCATGGAATGGGGATGGGGGGTTCCAAGGGGAGACCTGGAAAGGGGAAAATATTTAAAATGTAAATAAAGGAAATATCCTATTTTAAAAAACAGGAACCTTAATGCAAGTGTTGCTGGGTTAGGCTTTGGGTTAAGTTTAAGATTCTTTGTTTCTTTGGCTTGTTCTTTTGTTTTTGTGTTTTTTGTTGTTGTTGTTGTTATTTTCAGGGCTAGCACTGTGTATCAAGTGTCTGCATGTTTAGTTCCTACGATCATACAACAAACAAACAAATTAATAAGAAAAAGTCTTTCCATTCCCTGTTCTGAATATCTTTTCATTTCAGAATTCTAGTGCCATTGCAGAAGAGTTGATCAATTGGTTATAAAGATAGATTTTCAGCATGCCAGGTTTCTTTATGTCATAGTCATCTTTCCTATGAGGTAACTCATCTTTCCTATGAGTTCACACACTTCCTGTAAAAAAGGAAGTGTCAGATGTCTAGAAAAAATAGAAATTTTATAGAGGCTATGACATTTAAACCTATTATCTGGTATATGTAAAAGTAAGGTTTCCTTACAATCCAGTTTAGTATGAAGAATTGAGGCAATACCAAAAAGATGAAAATGGCTTACATATCCACAAATCCTGGTGATTATTTAGTAGGAAACTCCTTAGGTGCTTGGATGTTTAGATTTGTGCTGATTTACATTGACGCTGATCTAACCTGCTCATAATATCTTTAGGCCTATCATACATTTTCAATGTAAACATATAGGTCTCAGTCTGGGGTCTAAGATAAAAGGAGAATAAACCCAATAGCATTCTGTCATTCAACCCTTCTTGAAACAATCTCTTCTGCACTTGGGACTACATACTTCTGGTGAACCAAAGCTCTTGTCCACACTGGGCTGCTGTTCTCTACCCCAGATTTCAAATCACCACTCATTTCTTCTCCACAGTCCTCCAAGATCTCACAATAGAACCTTTTATTATCTCTAAGGCATATGTAAAGTGTAAAATGTTAGATAGCAGAATGAGTTACAATAGCACAGAGTTTCAGAATCTGGGATTAAATAGTTCATTTCCTCTCTCCGGGTTCAATATATCTGACTCAACCTCTCAGCTACAATTCATGCATTCAGAAAATGGAGTCGCAGTATCTAAATGGTAGGGGAGACAGGGTACCAGAGAAAATAAGTGGATTTAAAAGGTGGGTAGCTTCTACTGCTTTTGGCAAATTTGTGATATGGGAGAGCATTTCTCAGGACTGAACACAATCCTTCTTGTTGACTGTGTGAAAGAAAGGTAATATGCTAAAATGAGGTAAATCATCTTAATTATATTTCCAATATTTTCAATATTTTAGTGATCAAAATGATGGAGATGATGTGAACAAGTCAAATCAAAGGCAAAGAAAAGTACATCATGTTTAAAACCTGTTCTGTTTCTGAAAGAGAAATTTCCTGGTGAGCAGGTAAGAGGTATTTTTTGTTGTTTATCTTTGGCTTAATTTGTGAGACAGGGTCTTAATAAATTTCTAGGCTCAAACTTCCAACTTTTCTGTTTTAGATTCACAGTTAACTGGGATCCCAAACATGCAAAAAGCTCGCAAAGGGAGGGAAGAGTTTATATTGCTTTGTCTTCAATTGTCACCATTCCAACATAGAGAAAACTGGATCGTTTCTTTTCCGGCTCACTCGTGATTCTATTCTTTTGCAGGTTAATGTCTACTCACACCTCCGCACTTAAGTTGAAGTCATTTCCTCCAGCAAGCCCTGGTGACCTCATAAAACCAATTTGGGCATTCCTCCTGCACTCTGTATGGCATCCTTCTCATGTGCAGGTGTAGCACAAAATATGCCATTGTTCTCCAGACCATTCACTGGACTAAAAGGGCTCTGGAGAGCCATTTAGTTCAACATTGTATTCTTCTTTCCTTCTGTAGTTGATAAGTCACAGGAGATCCTTAAACTAATGTTGGAAGAAGAAATGAGTTAAATATCTCCTAAGTGAGAAAGTGGAAAAGTGACCACTGGAAGACAAATATAACGGGGAATGCATTAAAACAAAATAGTACTCCATGTAAAACACATTAGCTTGGGGTGGTGGTGTTGGGGGGGGGAAGACTCTGTAAACCCACCACTGCTGCTTGCCTTTAAAATTCAAAAGTCCAAAAAGTCTTCATTATCTTGTAGCTAGCCAATGGTCAAGTGGTAGCCAATGGCTACTGAACATTTCTCAGTGTATAGCACAGTTAAAGGAGGTTCTCAACCTTATAGAACTCTAAATATAGTGGAGAGAACATATGTACTAACAAATAGCAACACAAAGTGGCTATTGCCACAGTGTCCAAAGATATTTAACTAATTCAAGATAAGCAGGCTAAAGAAAAAAAAAACAAAACAACCAAATCCTGCTCAAACAGTGGGATACTTAAGTTAAAGTTGAAATATGCACAGAACACAAAGTTAAGAGTTAGAGATGGTCCCTGTTAAATATGCACCTAAATATACATCCCATCTTTTTAAATCGTGGATTTGCTAGTCTATAATAAAGCTACATTCTTAGAAAGGATCTACTTGCTCACACATTTGACGCTTGAGAGAGACTTCAGAAAACAGTTAAACCAAGAGAGTCAGTCAGTATTTTGTTCTCTCTCTCTCTCTCTCTCTCTCTCTCTCTCTCTCTCTCTCTGTGTGTGTGTGTATGTGTGTATCTTTCTGTGTCTCTCCATCTCTTGATCCCTTCCCACCTCCTTTATATCTGTATGTGTCTCATTGATCTCTTCTCTCTAGACTTTTACTCATGAATATTTGACATCCATCCATAACTACAGAATGGTTTAACCAATATTTATAATAGCTCCAGTCAAGGTGGAAAATCAGGTTGCCATAATCTGATTTATCAAATGCCCATTTATAATAAAATAAATGCAGATGAAATGGAAAAGGTTGCTCCTAATGTAATGGAAAATCAAATCCTCACAATAGCCCCAATGGGTAATGTGGGGGTAATGCCCATGACACCTGAATAGAAGAGGGCTAGCACCAAAAATAAGGCAGAGCCGAGAGTTCTAAATCTTCATTACTTACTTACTTACACACACACACACACACACACACACACACACACTCACACACATACACACATACACACTCACATACGCACACACTCACACACACTCACACATACACACACTCACACATATACACATTTACACACACAGACACACACACACACACACACACACACACACACAAAACCTACCCCCATATCACTTCCATTCAGTAATCTGAGGTATTTTGTTGCTATGCCTTTTGTAACAAATGTAGTCAATTTTTACTAACACTTTTGTTATACAGATGCTCACAAATCACAGTACACACTTAAGCTTGAACAATAAGTCCTAAATAAGAACAGGTTGACTAAAATGGGAAAATAGAAAGATATTTGCAGGTATATAATGCTGTGGATACATTTTTTGGGCAAATCAATTCAAGCCGAGCATCTATAGATTGCGTCAAACTCACAGAGATCCACACTCAGCTATAAAATGGCAAAGGTAATTCCAAGCCAGGAGGTCTCTTTCACCAAATGTTTTTAAACACAGACCAGAGAAAAGCTGCAAGTTCTCCTTTACATGCTCATATGAAAAATCTATATCAGGAAATACTTACGATGCCTTATGACACGTAACAGTAATTGATTTTCATTATGTTACTACATGCATAGCTTATATGGTCTACTAACATTAGGAAGTGTGCAGCCGCTTTAGAGACTTGGCTGCTCCAGAAAAAAAGGGATCTGTCTAGTTTTGCTTATGCAAATATTAAAGAATTACATATGGTATATGTATTACTACAAATATGTCTTTCTTTCTGTATCTTAGGCACCAAAATAAAAGAGTAATTCAGGAACAGCACTCAAATTTCCAAGTTCCACACTCTTACCAGAATGTGTCATATATCCTACTAGCTAAGACTCAACCCAGAACATTTGCCCCTACCTGTTTGATTGGCATATAAGAGAAGAAGACATATCCCAATTTACATTTATTTAAAAAAATAAAGATGGAACACGAAGACAAGAATAAAATGTTCTTATATTGTATAAATGGAAACACTAAATGCAGAGAATGTGTTCCAAAACACAAATAACAATCTAAATGTGTACTTCGTTGCTTTCACAATTCATACAAATAAAAATTTCTATAGTTAAATGGATATTTTAACTGATTATTACCAAAAAAATTGTAAACAATATCCAGACATTAATGGTTCATGTTGTTTTTCTCTCTCTCTCTCTCTCTATATATATATATATATGATAGTTTCTGAAATCCAGAAACTATCAGCAAAAATACCAGATAGCTATCTCCCAAGAAAAGTAGTTCTAAAACTAGAATGGAATCTGAGATGTGTTTTTCTTCTGAGATCTTTCAGTTCCTGAATTCTCCAGCCATACATAGTCCATCCTACTCGTCCCATCCCCCAACTCCACCCCCATCTCCTTTTAGATGAAAAACAAATGCTCCCCATTGATGGGGATGACAGGTGTAACTTGATAAGGCATCTCTTCTTTTCTTTTCAAGGCATTCTTCACTGTCTCCAAGAATTCCTTACTGTTCAGCTTTAAGAGAGCTCCGGGTTTTTTTTTTTTTTTCAGTTACTTTCTTTGACATTAGTTTACCCATAATATCAAAAGAAAAAATTCCCTGTGGGCATCGTAGATATAGTTTACTTTAATTACAGAATTCTTCAGCAGTATACTCAAAAACTCTAACTTTCTGAAATGGATGTTTTTGGGGTAGATTAAGGTGACAGCTATAGCACTGGGTAGGACTTTGAAGTGTTTAAAAATTCCTCCCTACAAGATAAGCCTGGAGCTGAATTTCAGCCAAGAGTCTGTAATTGCCTGAAAGTGTGATCTGTTCCGTTTGCTCCTTTGCAGTTGCTTTCATTTTATCCACAGAGGCAGAACTGTCTTATTCCAAGTCTCATCTTTCTACAATGTTGTTCTACCATGAAGTGTTTTTTAAAGTGTATTGTAGAGCAGGTGGATATAACCGGATATCAGCCAGTCCATCAATATTTAGTGACCAATTTGATATATTGGCAATCCTTTCAGAGAAATGTGATTGCTACAAACTTCCGACTTCTTCAAAACAAAACAAACCCATTGTTTCTAAAATTTGAACTGGCAACAATTAAGCGATGAATAAAAATGAGAATTATTTTGAATAAAGAAACTCTGTGCCTAGCTACAGCCTCTAGCAGTGATTATTTTAAGAAGATGACTTCATTTATTCTATGTGTATGGGTGTGTACATTTGAATGTATGTGTACTATGTTAGTACAGGTGCCAAGGGGGCAAGAAAGTACATAAAATCTCCTGGAACTCAAGTTACAGGCTGTTTTTGGGTAGTCTAATGTGAACGCTGTGACCCAAATCTGCGTCCTCTACAGAAACAAGTGCTTTTTAATTTCTGAGCTATCTCTCAAGCAACAACGACGTTTAAGTTACTGTACTGATGTATATTTCACACATCACAAAACAAACAAACAAACAAACAAAAACCCCACCTGTTTTCTGACTTAACTCAATGGAACAATTATCAGCTCTAAGACATTTTCACATTTGTCTTGCCAAATGACAGCTGTTTCTACCTCTGTGTAGCCATCAATTTATGTTCTGTTGTATAAGTATTCTTTCTCTGGGCATACTTTAAGCACAGAATCATAATACGTAACTCCTATGCCTGAATTTCCTCTTTTCACTTTGGCTTTACTGTGTTTCATCATGACAATAGCAGTCATTGTTTTCCTTGGCAAGCACTATTCCACAATTGGGATAATTTAAAATAACAATGAATTCAAAACTATCTTTCACGGAACACTTACAAACTGTAAAGGCTATTGAATGAGGTGGACGTGTTTCCACATCCATCAGTTAACACACGTGCCCCTATAGCTAAAAAGATCTAGAAAGCCATTGACCCGTGGGACATCCATTTTAGGCCATAGTTCAAGAAGTACTTCCTGGGATCGTGTTATATACTATGTACTGTGCTGCCCGTGATCAGAAAAACAGGAGTAAGGCCAAGAAACTCCGTGCTGATGCCCTTGGGTAAGGTCTTTTAGAAGAGATGAGCTTTAAATAAATCAATAAAAACATTAGGTTGAAAGTGAGGTGAGAACTACTACACAAAGTTCACTGCACTGTAGCAAGGAACAGCAGACGCATCCAGCCAAGTCTGAGACTCTGGAAAGATTTTACTATCAGTGGTTTCATTTAAGCTGGGATCTGAAGGACAAAATATTTGGACAGGTTTACTAAAAAATAAGGACGTGTTCTGTTCGAGAGACAGACGTGGGAAGGGTTGGTGAGCACTGAAGCCGACAAGATGCTAGGGTACCAGAAGTATGGGATGCACAGGAGTTGGGGCGGCGAGAGAGGCCAGGCTGGGCAGTACTTTTTGGGTATTGCTAGCATTAGGGATTTGATCTTGCAGTCAGAGATAGCCGATGAAAGATGTGGAACAGGAACACAATATGATAGCGCTTTTGTTTTCTAATATGAAAACAGCCTTACTGTTTGAAGGAGAATCACATACAGCCTGGGTAGATGGTTTAAGGGCTAAATTGCTTGCTGTACAAGCATGATACCCCATGTTCAGATTCTCTAGTAGCCATGAAAACGTTGTTGGTGCACACCTGTAACGTCAGAGTGATGGAGGTGAATAAATCCTGGATGCTCAGTAGCCAGCCAGTCCAATTGAAACGGGGAACTCCATGTTTAGAGAAAGATTCTGCCTCAAAAAATAATGTGGAGCCCAATAGAGGAAGATGCCTGAAGTTGAACTCTGATCCCTGTGTTTAGATGTACAGGAAAATGCAATCCCCATAAGCATGTGGACAACTATACGCATATATTAAACACACAACACACTATACACATATAACACATACCATACACATACATGCACATACATACACATATACATCACCTCTCTCTCTCTCTCTCTCTCTCTCTCTCTCTCTCTCTCTCAGCAGAGGTAGTATATGCACATGAAAATTAAAAGGAAGAATTAATGCATGCACCTTCTCTATATTGCTCTCCATATTGTAACAATGAGTAGCATGAGCTCATATGTAACTGCTCCCTGGTAACTAATGTGCCCACCGCCTATACCTTCTTGCTAGAACTCTTCTGGATATTCATTGGGGTATTCATCCCACAGAACTGTAATAATTATTTTGGAGAGATATTAGCATTAAATGTTGACTGGGTTATGGGAGTATTGCCTTCACCAGTGGATCAATATCCTTATCAGGAGTAGGTTAGTTGTTACAAAGAAGGGTACGTTTGTCCTGATTTTCTTTGCCGTATTGGTGTGTGTCCATTGTTTACTCTGTGTGGCAAAGTGTATAGGCTCTTTCCAGAAGTTTGTGCCACATTCTTGGACTTCCCAGCCTCCAGAATTATGAGCTAATTAAACTTGCATTGTATATAGTTTGTGGAGGTCTATTGGAATTCTCTTATGGTAGTGGAAAATAGACCACTACCATAAAACACCTTTCTCACTAGCTATGAAGTACAAATAAACTAGATACTTAATGGGAAACAAATAGACTAACTATACTGTATATATGAGGACATGTGGTATATAGAAAAAAAAAGAAATATTGCACAGCCATGAAAATGAACCAGGAATGTTGGTGTACATCTTTAATTCCAGTACTTGGGATGTAGAAGTAGAGGGATCACACGCTTGATGCGAGCCTGAGATACAGCATAAGGTTCATTTTCCCAAATCCAAGGATTGAAGATCGATAGTAGACTAATTAGCGGGCACAAAGTTAAAAACAGCACAGTTAGCTGAGGAAGAGTACGCAGAATCAAATGGGATGTTTAGATTATGTATCAAGACAAACCTGGACTTCCAACTCCAGCTACTGGGGAGACTGTCGGAGGAATGCTATTACATCATGACTGCTCAACACCTGCTAAGTGATTTCCTCTTTCACCAGCCTTAAAATTGCTTCTTTCATCTCCCAACTCTGCAAAATGTAAAAGTGTTTCCCTCTGTTCAGGACTGCCTGGTTTTAGAAACAGATCCTCAAATGCACTGCTGACAAGTTTCCCAGAAATGCTGGTTCCTCTGTTAAAAAAAAATCTGCCAGCACCTTCTCCAGAGCAGGCAACCAGCATCTGGGCAGAGCAGACCCGAGACCATTCTTATTAGCGCTCTAGTTCTCCTTTTGTTTAGATGCTTAAAAGGCTCCGTGATGGAAGCCTCCTTGAGCCATTTTGGAGTTTATTGTGTGAATGGCTGCTTGCTACCACATTCATCAAGACATTGGAGTGGGTTTATACCAGCCATGAAATGTCCCTTTGCATTTTAACTAATGGATTAATGGTGCTAATAAACATTAGGGGCAAAGGAAGCCAATGCGATAGGATGTTTATTAGACATACTCTACAATCCTGTTAAAAATAAATGGAATCGTTTAATGATTGAGCGTGCTTGCTTACATTTCAAAGCTGATTAACTTAAATTTAATCTTTGTTTTCTTTCATTAGGTGCTTGCCGAGGTTCTCTGTCATTACTTTAATTAGATGCATTAATAAGTTTTCACGACATCTCCTCACAAGAACGCCATGCAAATTCAAGGAAGGAAGCCAAATGGGATAAGGTAGAAGCCTTATTTCCAACATGTCCAGTGAAATCTAGCTATCTTTTTAAATGTCTTAAAAAAAATATCTCCGTTTTAATATCTGTCGTGAGTGCTTGCTAGAGTCAGGAAGAAAGGGTGGTCCGTTTAAGTTTCTATTTGGGTCTCTTCGTTTTGCCAGCGTGCCCAAGAGCAACTTGGGACCCGTATCTGCTTTTTGAATAATGAATCTAAACACTGATGCTGAAAATAAAGAAAAAAAAAATTAACCGAGCACGGGTTTGCTTTACAGGAGAGAAAAACACACTGCACTCATACCCAATAACGCAATTCCATTTTAAGGACAGGTTCGTTTCTTATTTATCTTGAAGGATCATAAAAGAGAACTCAGAGTTCCTTTCTGAATTAGCTATTTCTCTGGTGCCAGATGAGTCCTTACAAGCTTTAGGAAGCTGAGCTGTAGCTCACTCGCTGAAGACAGTGCAGGGGTTGTATATTCTTCAGTTTAGATGTTAAGATAGATGAAAAACTTCGCAAAGATAGCTTTTCGGCTTTCATTCCGTTTGATGAATCTGCAGCACAGGAATTCATGGATTGATGTGTATGCGTTTAGAAACGGGTAGAGTCCATTGCAGTACTGAGTAGTTTGAAGTTTGAGATTTAGAGTTTTTTCCTGTTATTGGTGAGAGTTTCATAACTTGATGTGATTTTTCTTTTCTTTGGACATGGCTTTTTCTTACACACTTACGTAGTGCAACTGAGCACATAGACTAAGGTTTATCAATATGAAAGCAGTCGAATCTATCAGCCTCAAGTTTAAGACTCTTTTAAAAGAAGCATCGTGTAACAAATGACTTCTATTAAAATGGTCTAATTAGTTTTAAGTATTTAACCAACATTAACAGAGAGATTCAAAACCCAACCTACCTCGACTACATATTAGCTTATAATGACTTAGGGATAATCAGCTTTTCCCAGATGGTTTCACCAGGGAGAGAGGAAATAAAAATAAAACAAGTTTAAGACCAGGTATCTAATTATACATGGATTATTTGTAAACAGTTTCTCTTCTTGGAACAAAAGAAATAAGCTTACCGGAACTGAATCTCAGCTCCCAGGGCTAAACCCAAAACAGAAGCATTTTCCTAGAAGAATGGCCTTATATTCTGGATGAATAATGAGCAAGACACCAAGCTAGGCACTGATAGAAAACAAACTGATATTTACCGCAGCAGGCTGGAATTGTCAGATCCAGGGGTAGGGGCTGCAGCCAGAATGGAATCTGCTAACTTTTAAAACTGCAAGTTAACATTTGGTTCTTGAGCAGAGGCCTTTGCCTGAAAGCAGGGTGAGACCCTGGTTGTCAGATCCCTGCGCGCTTTGCTCCCTGCTCTCCTGTCTGACGCATTCTGAAGGCCACCGAAGATGAAACCGGAGAAAGCGAAAACGTACTCTGTACGATTTCATATCTGCTCCGGTAAAGGTCTGAAAGTTACTCTGGAGCACTGTTGACTTTGAAGCAAATTCTGTGTTCTTAGAACCTGTGTCTCCCTTGCCTTCCTATTAACTAAAATCTGGTAGCAGCTTACGTCAGAGGTAGAGCCGCTGTTTGGCTGGTCCTTCATTCCTCTCAATGCTCCTTAGAAAGAGGCAGCCGTAGGAAGGTTCGGACTTAAGAAAGCCAAGTGCTTATGAAAGTCCAAAAGCAGGGCGGTAGGGAGTCGGGAACGTGGCTGTCTCTCTCTGACATGTTCCATGCGTAGTACCCAGTCCTTATATGAGTGGAATACCCATTGAAAAGGATTCTAGAGACAGTGAGGATACTCATACACAAGGACTGCAAAATGCAGAAGGCCATTCTCATTCATTTTACTAAAATCCCTCTGATAAATTATTGTCTTTGTTCCCCTCAGTTATGTCTGAAGGGCTTGGTAGTAGTGATGGGCTTGCTTTTCCACACTGTGATTTTTTTTTTGGGGGGGGGGGTTCAGAAGGAAATGACTTTTTACCCTAAGTCCTTTTATAAGAATGTGTTAGAAATACTACTCTACCCCCCCACCCCCTAGGTCATCTTTGAAGTGTAACAGAGCACATTATTGAAGTCTAAAAAGCAAACAAACAAATGAAACCCAAGCCGGGCGTGGTGGCACATGCCTGTAATCCCAGCACTTGGGAGGCAGAGGCAGGCGGATTTCTGAGTTCGAGGCCAGCCTGGTCTACAAAGTGAGTTCCAGGACAGCCAGGACTACACAGAGAAACGCTGTCTCGAAAAAACAAAACAAAACAAAACAAAACAAAACAAAACAAAAAATGTAACCAAGCAAAACCAAAGAAAAGAAGGAAGGGTTTTTAGGCATCTGTGCAGCACCCTGAATGAGCCTGTGCTGTGGGACAGCAGACAACTGTGAGAAGGACTCAGTGTGCTTAGTGTGGAAAGTCTTAGGGAGTACTTCTCCTTTTTCACTAACGTTATTTACTCCTGTGTCTTCCTTGCATTTTATTGCAGTTCTTTCTCTTCTTCTTCATGATTCCAAACCGATACATTTGAGAAAGCAGGACGAACGTCCTGGCTTCTTGAGAGACACTTTTCCTTTGCTGTATTCTCACCAAGCCATCCATCCACAGTTTTCACATATGTTTGTTTTGAAAACAAAAGATACGAGAGAAACAGCCATTACATTGAATTAGTTCAAAGTGGATATTGAAATAAATATTCAACGGGCTACTTATTTTGGTCCATTTCCCCTTGATGACACAGCAAAATTCGCTTCATATGTAACTTTCGTAGAAGGGTTCTAGTAAGGATCGATTTTGGTAAAATGGTCTATGTCTTGGATAATCCTAAGACATTTGTCAGTTTCTTGCTGTATAATTTGTATTCTTTTGAATGCTCTGTAATATGACTATCCATTTGATTTTTGTCTTCTCTGCTTCCAGTTGCTGGGAGGCATCCAAGCTTAGGGACGCTCTAAGAAAATGAATATAAGACTACAGCCAAATAATGCTCAAAAACTGAATGCTTAATGTGAGTGAAAGCATAGCAAAAATTATAAATCAAAAATTGGGATAAGCATATCAGGTGTCATAAAATTTCAGAAAATAGCATAATATTTTAATTAATCAAATGTTTGATGCACATCTGAAATATTGTTCTGATACTTTGGACTATATATTTTTAATATATTTGTCTCTTTTATTTAATTAGGAGTTTACTGTTTTTTCTTATAGTGAATAAGAACATACTTCTTTCTCCCACACAGTTGATCACTTTTTCTACTGTTAATAGAAAAGTCCCTGCTATAATATTTGACATAACCAATGCTACATAGCATGTACACATTTAATATAATGTGTAAAACTATGGAAAAACATGTAACATTTTTTCCATATTTAAGTCATACAATTTAGAAAAATTTCCATGTACTAGCCCCTGTCTCCTGACAGTAGTGCTTGTTAGAACTATATGCCTGGTATTACTGAATATTTTAAGAATACTCAAGTGCACAGTTTGTATGAAATATTTGACATTTTCCTCTTCTATTGTTACATATTGGCAATCTTCAGATTTTTGAGAAATATTGTGTGAATGGAGACGGCTGATCTTCACAAGGGAAAATGAAGATTATTTTCATTTTACTTAATATGTACATTTACTTTATAATTTGGAGATTTTTACTTTTCATACATAGAAACCGTGTATACTATACTATACTTGGACTGGTGTTTCTGCTCAACATTCGTATTTCAATTTGCGAGTACAAGTCTGGGGGCACAGAGGAGTGAAAGGTGGTTAAGGTTGTCTGATGGGTTGGCTCTGAAGGGTGGGGTCATCCTACCAAGGTCAGAGTGAAACTCAGTAGAGCACAGAGCTACAACTATTCCCCTGTGTTCCCAAGCCCAAGCAGAGCTTTCGAACATCACAGCCTGCTTTAAAGCATTCTTAGAGAATCAAAAATAAAGGAATTCCCTTCATGGGATAAGGAGTATCTACTAAAGAATGGCTAGCTAGCATTACACCAGAAGGCATGTACAGATATTTGAAAAGTTCTTTCCTGTTCTGCAGTTGTGGAACTTCAGCTCGGAGGTCCATCTGACTCCCGTTTTCTCAATTTCATGTCTGTCTTACCCTGAAGTTCTAAATGGATATCTCAGCTCTGAGATTTAGATCACGATTCAAATAAATGTTCCCTGAGAAAAACTATCCAACCCAAAGCATGAGAATAAAACATAAAAATCTTTAAAACTGCTTTCCAGAGTGTCCCCGATTTTTATACGATTTCTGCTTGTACCAAGTCCCCCATCTATTTTGGTTTCTGATGTCTCCGTATCCTATTTTCTTATTTCTTTTTTATTTCAGTAATTAAACAATCGACTATTGGACCAAATTATTTCATAAACAAAAATCTAAAACTGTATTACGCTACCACTAAAATAATATGGATTTAATACTATATTGTGTTTTATTCTGGTTTTATTCTGTCTTGATGAGCTTTAATAAAGGATGACAATGATATGAGGGCTATCTTAAATTTCTTGCATCTTTGCTGTATGAATTTCTACTGCTATATGACTAATTTTCTAAAATGCTGCGCATAGAAACCACTAGCACTTTGTGATCCTGTAGGTTCTGTAGGTGATGGATGCTTAGCTGGGTGGCTTCCCTGATATGCCAATCAGGACATTGTTCTGAGCTGCAGGCTCCGAAGATTTGACGACTACTAAAGGATTTGCTCCCAAGCTCATTCAAGTGGCTGTTGACAGGAGGTCTCAGTGCCTCAGACTTGTCACCTACAGGCCTCTCTTCAAGTCAAGCAGCCAGCTTCCCCCGGAGCAGTGACATGCCATCATTGCTGCTGCCCTGTTGTGTTCCTGCAGACCAACTCCAGTATGAAGTCGGATGAATGCCATGTTGACAGACAGGGAAATCTTGCAAGTCTTTTTGTGGGGATGTTTTGGGACAGGATCCTTCCATGTAACCCAATGCTAGCCTCACACTTTACGATCATCCTGTCTCAGCCTTCTAAATATGGGGACTGCAGGCATCAGGTCAACTTGTATCTCATCCCAGTGACTCACTTGGAAATACCTGGAAAAATAAACATAAATAGATAAAACCAAGAAATGTGTTATAATGTATGCTGTAAGAGCCTAGCAGTTTTCATAAAACTTGGACAACAATTTTCCAATAAGTGAAATAGGACAATCTTTGCCTTAACTTAGACACACATATAAGCGTATACGGCCAGATCATTTCAACAGGAAGAGTCTGTATTAAGTTCTAAGCAATTTATCACATTGACGTTGAAAGAGAAGTGGTGTAAAGTCTCACATTCTTTTAGACGAAATTAAATGTATAGTGGTCGGTGTGCAAAATTTCATCCTTTTCGGGTTTAAATATAAGAAAGGAACTCTGGATTTATTTTGAATGAATGAACTCTACTGAAGCCTGGAGTCCAGCTACTGCCTACACTAATGAAGTGCTAATCGCACTGGTGTGCTGTTTTGTGAGGCAGTCCACCCGTTTCCTGAGTGGATAAGCAAGGAATTTGAAAGCCCAAGAGCTTAATCTATCAAGGAACTGGCATTTTCCTATTAAGAAAAAAAACCCAGCAGACCTACCTGTTTTGGCTATTAATAAGCATGATAATTGCTAAAAAGTGAAAGAATGTATCATTTAAAAAAAAAAAAACAGGCCAAGTCCATGGTAAAAGGGAGAGAGTCTTTCTTAGACTCATAGTCTACAAACTGAACACTGTTTCTGGATTCAAAATCAACACATTTACCTACTTGTCAAATTCTTTCTACCTGGTAAGAATCCTCTGTTGAAGAATGTAAACTCATCAGTGTTTGCTACAGACTTTGGTCCACACTCTGGTTCCTGTTTATCACACGATGGATTTCACAGATGTAGAAACCACTCTTGGAGTTTAAGTAACCTGTTCAAAGCCAATAAGAGAAAGCTGGCTAAAAAGGACACAGTCTGTATTTTAACTGGCCTGGAACGGAATCCCATATGACCTTTGGAGATTCAGGATCGCCATATTTGGACTGTTTCTCTGTAAACAAAGATAAGACTATCTACTGAGTTCCTAAAGTCAACAAATAGGATTCAGGGAATTGCATCGCGTTTCAAAATGATCTTGGTCTGTTCAGGAAGAGAATGCTATGACAGCCTTTGACACAGCCTGAATTTTCAAATTGCCCTAAATGTCAGTGGTAATCAAAGGTCACAGGTAAAGCATATAAAAAGGAGGATCCTCCTCATATGGGAAGGAGATCAGGTGATTGCAGACAGCCCTCATGCATGGAATTAGTGCATTTGTAAAAGGCACGAAGGGCGTGCGTTCTCTCTCTGTATTCTCTGAGGACGTGAAGAGAAGTTGCTTTATGGGAAAGGGACTCTCGGTAGACAACCAAGTTTCTGGTAATGCCGCATGGACATTCCACTCTGAGAACCCTGAAGAATAAGCCTTTGCTGTTTGAAAACTATTGCATATAAGGTATGTTTGTAATAATAGCTTGAGCCAGCTAAAAGAGACCTCAATTCCAGTGTCTTGTATATATCTACCACTGAGCTTTGCAGAGCAGAGGGGGGTTGAAGAAGGAAATGGTGACCAATGTGGAAAGAACAGCACATGCAACAGGCTGGAGAGTACACTGAGTGTGGCTTGTCAAGTATGGTGGCAGCACCAAGAGTGCCTGGATGTGAATGTGAATGGCAAACTAGGAGATAGTGAAGATTCAATTAACTATGAACGGAGCTAAAGATGTGGTGCAACTGCTGGACTACGTGACATGAATGCACAATGCACCAGGTCAGATTCCTAGCATAATATAAACCAGACATGATGGTGCATACCTGGAATCCCAGCACTGGGGAAGCAGAGTCAGCAGAATCATAAGTTTATGGAAAAACTCAGATGCATAGCGTGTGTGTGTGTGTGTGTGTGTGTGTGTGTGTGTGTGTGTGTGTGACTTTGTCTGGGTTCATAAGACCATCCCTCAAAAAAAGAATTTTTTAATGTGGTGTACGCCATAGTCCCCTGTCAAAAGAATAGCTGATGGAGATCTTCTCTTATTTGGTTGGTTGTCTAATAACTATTTTATGCACAAGGTTCTGAAGCTGATGCAATTCACTTGTCAGAACTAGTTATTACATGCTGAGTTATTGAAACCCTGTTGTGAAAGCCACCATCTTCTACGGAGATCTTAAGCGATTTTTTCCTATTTTTTTCTTCTTTGTGAACATGTCATTGATATTGGTAGCCACAGTCATGCACAGGGATTTGGTTTCAGTGTTCCACATGTGGACATCCAGTCGTGCCATCACCAACTGCTGAAGAATTTATCTTTTCTCCATTCCATGTTTTTGGCACTTTTGTTGAGAATCAGGTAGGTATAGCTGTAAGGATTTATTTCTGGGTCCTTTACTCAATTCCACTAATCTATGTGTCTACTTTTTTTTGCTAGTGTTATGTTGTTACCATGTGCTGGTCACCATGGCTCTGTATAACTTGAAATCTGATATCATAATGGCCTTGCTTTGCTGGTTTTACTGTGACTACTTTCATTATTTCGTGACTTTTCTAATTTCATATGATTCTTCAGTATTTTTTGTTCTGTGCTATAACCACACATTTTGGATTTTGTTGGGGATTACATTTAGTTTATGGGTACCTTCCATAACTATAGTCATTTTTACATTGTTAATTCTGCTGATTGGTGAATATGGGATGTCTTCTTGTTCTTCTAATGCCTTTTCAAATCTTTCTTCAGTGACCTATAGTTTCTGCTACAGAATTGTTGCAGCTCCTTTGTTGGTTTCATTTCTAGTTTGTTTGTAATCAGGAATGAGATTGGTTCCTGTATCACTGATTTTGGAAAGCTGATCTTGTATACCATGGCTTTACCAAAAGTGCTCATATTATTGTAATAGTTACTTTTAATGGCAAACAACATAACCTAGGACCATCTAGGAAGAATCTTGAAGCAGGGTTATGTAGCTAAATAGAAACTAAACTTGCAAATAAAGAATGAAATAACTGTGATTGCAAAGTTTTCTGAAGAAAATAGAACTAATCAGGAATTGAGAGTTGGAAACTATGATATGTAGTTCAATATTTATAGGTTCTTTCAGAGACTGTTGTGGTCCATTGGGTTAGAGCTGTGTCTTAAGATGTGCGGTGAAACCAGGTATGCTACAACTCAATAGAGACTGTAGTCGATAGCTCTGATCAAAGATTCTTCCAGACTTGCAAAATAGAGATTTTGATTTAAGTGAGAGAAGAAACTATGTGTGAGTGAGAGAGAGACAGAGAGAGACAGAGACAGAGACAAAAACAGAGAGAGAGAGAGAGAGAGAGAGAGAGAGAGAGAGAGAGAGAGAGAGAGAGAGAGAGACTTTAGAGGATAAAGCATTTGTGCAGAAGGTAAAGTGATGATCTGGGTTCACTTTACATATTTTGGAGAGACTCAAGTACAGGTATGATGTGGTTTGGTTTATATTTTGAAACAGTTTTCTTTCAATTTTTGAGATTATAAGATATTTCCATTCTTTCTCCTTCCTGTTCCTCCCTTCAAACCCTCTCGTGGACTGCTCACTTCCCATACACGCTTTTGTCTCTCAAATTCTTGGTCCCCTTTCCTTGTGTGTGTGTGTGTGTGTGTGTGTGTGTGTGTGTGTGTTTGTGTGTGTGTGTGTGTTCCTAATTAAATACACAGAACTTCCTCAGTCCCTCAGTCTGTATAATGTTCTTATACAAATATGTTCTCATGGCTGAGTATTTGGTATATTCTTCACCAGGGAAGACATTCCTTGCAGCCTGTAGTTCTTTGTCTAGGGCTGAGGCCTCATGAACTACCCACTTCTACATTAGTTTATCTATTGGAATTGTTCTTCTTCAGATCATGGTGAAACAGTCTTGTAAGTGAATACTAGTGATCTATGAGACAACCTGAGACATCTGAGACAGGTCGGTGACTATTACCTGAGTGTATGGCACTGCAGGAGCCTTCGCCTACCTTTGGCCTCTACTTAATAGAAGACATCAGTCAAAACCCAAATCATAACAATTAAAATTCTCTCCCGGGGCTCTGAGACAAGCCTCCTGTCTTCTTGTTGAAAATCCTTCTTTTGGGTGTGTATTGAAGAGTAGAGAATTAAACTTAGCCATTAAAAACTAGGCTCACAACCATAAGACAAGAAGTATGTGTTTAGGTCATACTTCAGAAAATTAGCTGTAGAGTTTGTATGTAGATCAAGAATGAGAGCAAAAATGACCCTACTGTTATCATTTCCATAATGGAGGCATGAATTCAAGATGAAACTATAGAGACTGTGATATGCCCTGCAAAACTGAACCTAATTTTCAGACATTTTAACCACTAAGGAAGTATTTGGAGGCTGAATTCCTTCCATGACACATTGTCAATAAATGTATTTAAATTTAGGCAAATGGACTTCATTTCTCTTTATTTTTATTGCACGATCAGAAAATACTTGTTTTTTTCTTTGTTTCTTTTAATTTTGTCATTACTCTGCCAGTAAATTCTTAAGTTACATGTTAATAATAATTACAGGTGAGTAATACACTGTATTTTCCTTATTATATTTTTCAATTAAGTGGAGATTGATCAATCAGAAGTCTTTTCTCACCTTATGAAGCAAGGATTTCATAGTACAAACATTGATACCAAAAATAAATTGGTCAGAAGTGAGCATTAGTCTATCATATGCACTTATCTCTTCATTTGTAGTGTGTTGAATTTGAAATTCAAATGAACATTTATTACCATTCATTTTTTTAAAAATAGACTATATCTGGCAAAAACTGAATTATTTGATATCTTTGCTCTTTGTGTCTTTCAATATAATGGGCCTTTTTTAATTTGTTAAGAGACTCTAGTCAATTTATTTTTGAATAATACCCTTTTATTGATGAGTGAAGCCCTTAGTATACATGATTTATATACAAAAGTTTGATTGAGACATGTATTTGGAGGGAATTGCAGAAGAATTTTTGAATAACTTGTCACTAGCCTATGATTTAGAGACAAGTCACCTCTAAGGTTAGAGTCTGAAGTCTGACTCAAAGTCTCCAGCTCTTGCAGAAAAAATTGAGGCAGGAATCAGAACAACTTTTTCTTCTCTATTACTTTTTCCACATGTATCACTATGTAATTTATCTAAATAATTCATATTACAAATTTATTGATTTATTTGTGGTTTAAAATGCAATATGCCAAAACCCACCTACTTTTTATTGGAGCAAGACAAAAGGTAGTCTTATGAATTTAAGTAAACTTTAGAATTGTCTTTTGACAAAATGTTTGGCTAGTTAGCTTTCCCTAGCTTGCCTTTAACTATATCAATAATTTGAACATGTATTGAATGTAGGTTTGCCTGTGTTAGATTTAGTTCAGTCTAATTGGGCAAACATTTTCAATTTATTTCTACTAAACTTTTCTTCGATATAAAGAGATTTATTGCTTTTGTTTTTTTGATCTAGGATATAAATACAGTCTCAGCCTAGAAGAGACTTCTTGTAAATGCACATAAGTTTCCCCAGTGATCCATTTTTATTTTCCTAACATGTATGGGGTGTTGGCTCCGACCCATCTAGTTTGCTTCAAAGATACTTTGTTTTGTCTTATTTTTCACATCATTCATTGGGTGAATGGCTCGTGTTTCTGTTTCTTCACTAATTTTTGTTAACTGCATATTGTTTAAAGCATGGGATTAAGTGGGAAGTCTGTATTGCTTAATATATTTGCCAGAAACTGGGTAAGCCAGTTTGCCTCTGTTCAGAGAAAGCATGCATATTTTATAATTATTTCTGGGAAAACTTATGAACCCATACAAAAGAACTACTTGCTGTCTCAGACACTGGCCACCACAAAAGACTGTTCAATTAGAGCTTCTATTCAGCCATAAATGAAAACAGTGCTGGGTGAGAACATGCTTATTTGCAAATGAAGTTTTGCCCAGGAGTCTTTTGATAATCCCTTTTTGATCACTTTTGTATGTGCTTTATGTTTTAATTTTTCTAATATTTCATCTTATTCATAATGTGTAATTATAATTCAGTCCCCAAGAACAAAGAATTTTGAAAAGCTCTTTCCCAGGGGTTTAGGCCAATGAGGTTTCCAGTGTCTTCTACACCCCTTTCACATGTGATTCTGTATCTCCACAGCTGCTTCTTCATATATCTCTTCTGTGCCACTCAATGATGTGACCAACATAAATTCCCAGATAAGAATTACCAATGAAGACTCAGATTCCAGACAACTGTAATTCTAACTGATGGGAAATACCGTGAAGACAAGTGGCATCAAAGTCAATCACGTTTATCTCTATATGTCATCCCTTCATGGCATAACTTAGCATATTACTTAACTGGGTCCATGAAATCTGATTCTGGTTGTGTGTCCACGCAGAAAACTAGGCATTTTTTGGAGTCCTTGGGTGCAAACGGGAAGAAGATTTGATCCATGTTTGACAGAACTTGCTGCAGGTGAAGCTCCAGCTGTGGGCAGCCACAGACAGATGTGTCAAATCGTTGGCTTGAATATATCATTTGCTTCTGTGCTACATACCATTTCCAGTCAATTCTGCATCTCCTCTGGGCGTGGAGTTTTATCCCTGTGGTGGAGTGTTACGGCTGCCGTGATCTCTGACCAAAATGCTAACACATACCAGATTGCTAGAGATTTCTACATTTACCCTGGGGAAATCAAATCACTAGAAATGTTTGAAAATGGGCCAAACATTTTGCAAATTATGCTTACCATTCTTTATATGGTGTGAGCACTGATCAACACTAAAGTGAAGACATATTTGAAAAAGAATTAACACAATTAGGAGCACCAAACCTCAATATGCTATCCTTTTGTTCTTCAGTTGTTTTTAAAACATATATGAGTTATTTGTTGGAAAATCAATGTAGGTATAAATTTTTCAAATTATTCCTGGAGTCTGAATAGGATTTGGTGGTTGGTCAACAAAGTTACAGTGGTTTCATAATTTTATGAAACAGTTGTTTTTGTACTCTATGTTTTACAAAAGAGGCTAAAAGATTCTTTCTGAATCTAGATCTATATTCTGCTTACGGATGATATTACCTCAATCAGTCTGGATCCATTTTTCCAAGTGGAATCAACAAGCTTATCACAAACTGAAGAGAATGAGTATTCTTAACTTTGGGCATAAATTGCATTTATAAAAAAAAGTCTATATTTTCAGTCACTACTATTATTTAAAAGGAAACTGATACTATTACATTTTAAATTTTAAGCCATATTCTTTTGGGCTAATATTTATTTCTTTGTTGTTTTTTTTTTTTGCCCACCTTAATAATTTAATCTATTTGAAAACTGAGTAAGTGTTCCCTCTCCAAATTGAATTCCAGAGTGTTTTAGCAAATGTATAGAACTGAAGCCTACTGTGGGATATTCAGAGTTTCGTTGAGCTAACAGTCTTATTTCAACCACTTCCAATTGGTTTTTTCCCAGTACCAGGTTACTGTATTTTGAAAAGATCTCTTTGGAAGATGAGGCATTAAACTTCTTTAGTTTCTCACAGGCCCTTCTTCTCTGGCCATCTTTCAGGGGCTTGCTTTGGTCAGAGATTGTATGACCAAAGAAGGCATAGCATATTTATGAAAAATGCCATAGTTTACTAGGTATAAAATATAGGCTAAATTGTATGTATAGCTTTGGGGGTTTGTTCTATACTAAGAATAGCACATCGCTTCTGATGGTCTCAGGGTTCCTAAACACTGATGAGCACATTGAATTAATTTTCTTATCTGTTGCACCTTTTTTTTTTTCTGCTTACATAATTATGACAGAAAACTTTCTGGTTGCAGGAATAATCAAGACATGTATTATGTTCTTTGGTTAGAAAAAGTGGTACTAACTCAACTTAAACTGACTTAGGCATTAGTATGGATTGGCTCATCTGATTATTAGGCAAACAGAGTATAATGAGGTCATAGATATCTGGGTCCACAGGGCAAAATAACTTCCAATTTCAGACTGTTAGTTTCAAAAACTAGACTAAAAATGCATCATGAGTATGTTACCATTTCTCAAGGGCAGATAAAGATGCTAAACAGGTCAAATGACATATTTTGAGCATGTGTAGTTTGCGCATGTGTGGTACTTCAGTTATACTGAAGTAGAGTCAGAGTCAAAGGAAAGGAGGGAGAGAGAGGGAGAAAAGAAAACAAAGGGAACGGGGAATAGGGAGTAGAGAGAAATAGATGGTAGATGGATGGATGTATAGATAGGTAGGTAGATAGATAGATAGATAGATAGATAGATAGATAGAATCATAAACAGTGACTCAGGACTTATAAAACATGATCATTCCCAAGTGTCCCTTCCAGAGAGTTTAAGAAATCAGCCCTTTGACCCAAATTCCTATTTCTCTAACTGACCCAGCTTCTGGTAAGATCCAGGTCTGCCTTATTATTACTCTGAGAAGGAAGGTGATGTCTTTGAGAAAATGACTCCTCCAATTTTATCCATTTGGATGGAAGCACATATCCTTGTCTTTCCCCACAAAGTTGATGGTGTCTCACTCTCAGAGGGGAGAGTAAATGTTTTATGTTTAGACAGGCAAGAAATCTCCAAGGATGTCAAGTGGAGTGGAATTAAAGACAGTTGAATTAAAGTTGGCTTTAGAGAGAGATAACCAGGGAGAATTATTGCCTGCAGTTTTTTTTTCTTTTTAACACAAATGAAAAACAAAATCAATGGTTAGCAGTGTTTTGTTTCATTTTGGTTTGGTTTTTCTTAACTATTACATAGATTGTTTTCTTTAATGAAAAATTGTCCTCCATTTTGCTAGGGCAAGTGAAGGCAGACATTAATTAAAGGATGTGCCTTTTGTGTATCTTTTAAAAAATTAGATTTGTTTATTTTCTTTATGTTTGTTTCTGACCACATATATGTATGTATATAATATGTACATATGCATATATGTATTCATGCCCATATGCAGGCCTCTTGTCTGTGAAAGTCAGAAGCCAGCATTGGATTTCCTGGACCTGGAGTTACAGATGGTTGTGAGCCTCTGTCTGGGTGCTGGAAGTTCGCTTTAGGTCATCTGCAAGAGTAGGTTCTCTTACCCACTAAGCCATCTCTACAATTCCATGCGATTTAGATTTATAGATTCATTAGCCATTACATCGTAATGACTTCCCTTTAACAACTACTTCGACTAAGGAGTGGCGGATCTTTGTTTTAGAACTGAGGAACACGAACGGGGGAACACAGATGGGTAATCGTTTCTATCTTTATTTGATAATAGTTGTAAAATATAGGCAACACCTTAAGTTTTTATTGAGGAGTATGGATTTTAATCCAATTAGTTTCTGGTTTCGTTCCATTTTCTCCATTTTGGAAAATCTCTGAGCCATTTTCCAAAGACAGGAAGAGAAAGGGAAAATACAAACAGGAAAGTAATGTGTTGTTGTTCTGGTAATTTTGTTTTTGTTTGTTTGTTTTATGGCATGTACATGCTGACAGTCCTTGCTGCGTTCCTTTTGTTTTTCATTTTGTTTCTTCCGATTCTGACTCTTATCATCCTCATCTTAAGAAAAAAAAAAAAAACCTCGGCTTAAGAAATTAATATGGCCGGGCATTTGTGGCTCACACCTGCAATCCCAGCATTTGGAAGGCAGAGGCAGGTGGATTTCTGAGTTCAAGGCCTAAAAATTTCACAGTGTTTTTTAATTGATGGATTCAAATCCAGATCTGATACAATAATCAGAAGCATAACATATAGTATATGGTAATCTGTTCCATTTATGAAAGATTATATACTGAAAAATGTATGAATCACTGTAGTTGACTCAATTTAAAAAAATGTGTAATGAGGTTCTGATTTTTAACTACTTGGCTACATTCTCACATAAAAAGAGAACCAAGGTATGGCCCACCCTTAGGAGATCATAATCTTTTATACAAGGTGTGTTAAGAATAGTTTAAACATAATTTGTGTAATCTACTTTTCATATTGAAAAAGCGCAGGTGATGTGACTAGTTCCTAGATGACATTTTCTTCCTTCGTCCTTTCCTCCCTCCCTCCCTTCCCTGCCCTCACCGTTTCCTTGACTTGTTTTGTTTTGTGCCATATATGGAAGTAATCCAGCATCCCGTAGATATACCACAATAGAGCCAAATCTTCCGCTCTGCCTTTAGCAAACCGTTATATTTTGAGACAAGTCCTTTCTAGATTGCCTAGGCCGCCAGGCTGTTTTCAAACTTACCCATCATCTGCCCGGCTTCTGCCCTAGAAGAATAGGTGCATGACACCACACCAATTTAGAACTCTTCTTTGTTTTTATTGTAAAATTACATATGCTTGTGCTCCCTTTCCCTTAAAATTATAATTTAGAGTTTCTGTAACAGAGTTGATTTCTGAATTCTGAAGCTCTAAGATTAGCAAACAGGATCATATTATTTGTCTTGAATGCAAAAAAAGCTATATCAGGAAACCCCTATGAAGCATTTGAAAACTTTTCTAGGACTCATCTTCTGTCATACCCAAGCAAAGTTTGGATTTGGAGTGTTTGGTTTTGGAACCCCATACAAGAGACTGAGGCTCATATTTTACTTATCAAAGCAGACATGGTCTCTAAATCCTCACAGAATCCTCCAGTCCCTACCTGGCATTCCCTGCCCACAACTCTGTACTTTCCAAGCCAAGAATTGGGCTGCCTTTCCCCAGAGGCTCTTCCCTATACAATCCAGACATTTCACTCTCTATCTCCTGATTCTCTTTTCCTTGTCCTTCTCCTCTTTCTCTTCCCTCTCTTTGTGGGCACCCATCCTCTCTTTCTCTCCCCCTGTCCCGATGGAAACTCCTCTAGCCTCAATCCTTGGGCCCAGAGAACATGCCCAAGAGCCATTTCCCAATAAACCAACCTTTAATATAATCTAACCTGGCTTGAACTAGTTCATTTCACCAGCAAAGAAATGACCTACCAGACAGCAGCATTCACGATTTTAAGTATTAATATTACATCAATATGTTGATAATATATTAATAATCAAAATAATATTTAATGATTAAATTAAAATATCATTACATATTTTATATAACTTTAAGCAAAAACTAAATCTTAACTAAAATAAAACCAACAACAAAACCTTGTGAACTTCACACAGTTTAACTCTCTGCTCTACTAGAAATGTTAGGAATCTGGTAAAGTTTTAAATGTTTAAAAAAAAACACTCTTTAGACTTTTACAAATATTTTCAGAATGAAAATAATTTTGAATTAACATAATGTATGAAACATATTTTTGTGGTCTCCTTACATACCAATATGAAATCAGCCAGACACAGATCTGATCTAGTTTTGGATTGGTCCCCATGAAGTTTATATTTTCTTCTTTTATTTATTTATTGGATATATTCTATATTTACAATTCATTTCCCTTTTTCTGGTTCCCCACCCCCAAAGATCCCACATGCCCTTTTCCCTCCCCCTGCTCCCTCATCCACCCCCTCCCCCTCACTGTTCTTGTACTCCCCCACAATGATGTTTTGGTCCATTCTAGCACCAGTGTCCACTCCTTTCTTCTTGTGAGACATCACATGATATGTGATTTATGTCTTTGGTGTTCCAAGCTTCTAGGCTAATATCCACTTATCAGTGACTGTATACCATGGGTATTCTTTTGAGACTGGGTCACCTCACTTAGTATGACGTTCTCCAGCTCCATCCATTTCTCTAAGAATTTCATGAATTCATTGTTTCTAAAGGCTGAATAGTACTCCATTGTGTATATATACCACATTTTTTGATCCATTCCTCTGTTGAGGGACATCTGGGTTCTTTCCAGCTTCTGGCTATTATATATAAGGCTGCTATGAACATAGTAGAGCATGTATCCTAATTGCATGCTGGGGAATCTTCTGGGTATATTCCCAGGAGTGGTATGGCTGGGTCCTCCAGAAGTATCACGTCCAGTTTTCTGAGGAACCGCCATACTGATTTCCAGAGTAGTTGTACCAGCTTGCATTCCCACCAGCAGTGGAGGAGTGTTCCTCTTTCTCCACATCCTCGCCAACACCTGATGTCTTCTGAGTAATTAATCTTAGCCATTCTGACTGGTGTGAGGTGAAATCTCAGGGTTGTTTTAATTTGCATTTCCCTAATGACTAATGATGTTGAACATTTTTTAAGGTGTTTCTCAGCCATCCGAATTTCTTCAGGTGAAAAGTCTCTGTTTAGCTCTGTACCCCAATTTTGGATAGGGTTATTTGGTTTTCTGGGGTCTAACCTCTTGAGTTCTTTGTATACATTGGAAATTAGCTCTCTGTCGGATGTGGGGTTGGTGAAGATTTTTTCCCAATTTGTTGGTTGCCGATTTATCCTTTTGACAGTGTCTTTTGCCTTACAGAAACTTTGTAATTTTATGAGGTCCCATTTGTCTATTCTTGCTCTTAGAGCATAAGCAATTGGTGTTCTGTTCGGGAATTTTTCCCCTGAGCCAATGTCCTCAAGGGTCTTCCCCAGTTTCTTTTCTATTAGTTTTAATGTGTCTGGTTTTATGTGGAGGTCCTTGATCCACTTGGAGTTGAGCTTAGTGCAAGGGGATAAGAGTGGATCAATTCTCATTCTTCTGCATGTTGACCTCCAGTTGAGCCAGCACCATCTGTTGAAAAGGCTATCTTTTTTCCACTGGATGTTTTCAGCTCCTTTGTCGAAGATCAATTGGCCATAGATGTGTGGGTTCAATTCTGGGTCTTTGATCCTATTCCATTGATCCACCTCCCTGTCACTGAACCAATACCATGCAGTTTTTAATACTACTGCTCTGTAATATTGCTTGACGTCTGGGATATTGATTCCCCCAGAAGTTCTTTTGCTGTTGATGATAGTTTTAGCTATCCTGGGTTTTCTGTTATTCCAGATGAATTTGAGAATTGCTCTTTCTAACTCTGAAGAACTGAGTTGGGATTTTGATGGGGATTGCATTGAATCTGTATATTGCTATGGGCAAGATTGCCATTTTGACTATATTAGTCCTGCCAACCCACGAGCATGGAAGATTTTCCCATTTTCTGATGTCTTCTTCAATTTCCCTCTTCAGAGACCTGAAGTTTTTGTCATATAAATCTTTCACATGTTTGGTTAGCCAAGATACTTTATATCACTTGTGGCTATTGTGAAGGGTGTCATTTCCCTAATTTCTTTCTCGGCCTGCTTATCCTTTGCGTATAGGAAGGCTACTGATTTGCTTGAGTTGATTTTATAGCCAGCCACTTTGCTGAAGTTGTTTATCAGTTGCAGGAGTTCTCTGGTGGAGGTTTTTGGGTCACTTAAGTATACTATCATATCATCTGCGAATAGTGATAGTTTGACTTCTTCCTTTCCAATTTGTATCCCTTTGACTTCCCTCTGTTGTCGAATTGCTCTAGCTAGTACCTCAAGTACTATATTGAAGAGATATGGTGAGAGAGGGCAGCCTTGTCTAGTCCCTGATTTTAGTGGGATTGCTTCAAGTTTTTCTCCGTTTACCTTGATGTTGGCTACTGGTCTGCTATATATTGCTTTTACTATGTTTAGATATGGGCCTTGAATTCCTGTTCTTTCTAAGACCTTTAGCATGAAAGGATGCTGAATTTTGTCAAATGCTTTTTCAGCATCCAATGAGATGACCATGTGGTTTTTTTCTTTGAGTTTGTTTATGTAGTGGATTACGTTGATGGATTTCTGTATATTGAACCATCCCTGCATCCCTGGGATGAAGCCAACTTGATCATGGTGAATGATCATTTTGATGTGTTCTTGGATTCGGTTGGCAAGTATTTTGTTTAGTATTTTTGCATCGATATTCATAAGAGGAATTGGCCTGTAGTTCTCTTTCTTAGTTGGATCTTTGTGTGGTTTTGGTATCAGGGTAATTGTGGATTCATAGAATGAGTTGGGTAGTGTTCCTTCTGTTTCTATTTTGTGGAATAGTTTGAAGAGTATCAGTATCAGGACTTCTTTGAAAGTCTGATAGAATTCTGCACTAAAACCATCTGGTCCTGTGTTCTTTTTGGTTGGAAGACTGTCTATGACCCCTTCTATTTCTTTGGGGGTTATGGGTCTGTTTGGATGATCTATTTGATCCTGGTTTAATTTTGTTATTTGGTAACTGTCTAGGAAATTGACCATTTCCTCCAGATTCTCCAGTTGTGTTGAGTATAGGTTTTTGTAGTAGGATCTGATGATTTTTTGAATTTCCTCAGTTTCTGTTGTTATATCTCCCTTTTCATTTCTAATTTTGTTAATTTGAATACTGTCTCTGTGCCCTTTGGTAAGTCTTGCTAGGGGTTTATCTATCTTGTTGATTTTCTCAAAGAACCAGCTCCTGGTTTTGTTGATTCTTTGTATGGTTCGCTTTGTTTCAACTTGATTGATTTCAGCCCTGAGTTTGATGATTTCCTGTCTTCTACTCCTCCTGGGTGAAAATGTTTCTTTTTGTTCCAGAGCTTTCAAGTGCGCCATTAAGTTGCTAGTATATGCTCTCTCCTGTTTCTTTTTGGAGACAGGGCTATGAGTTTTCCTCTAAGCACTGCTTTCATTGTGTCCCATAGATTTGGGTATGTTGTGCCTTCATTTTCATTAAATTCTAAAAAATCTTTGATTTCTTTCTTTATTTCTTCCTGGACTAAGGTATCATTGAGTAGAATATTGTTCAGCCTCCACGTGTATGAGGATGTTCTGTTGTTTTTGTTGCTATTGAAGAACACTCTTACTCCATGGTGATCTGATAAGAGGCATGGGATTAGTTCGAACTTTTTATATTTCTTGAGATCTGTCTTGTGTCCAATTATATGGTCGATTTTGGAGAAGGTACCATGAGGGGCTGAGAAAAAGTTATAGTCTTTTGCTTTAGGGTGAAATGTTCTATATATATATATATATATATATATATATATATATATATATATATCTGTTAAATCCAATTGGTCCAAAGTTTCGATGAGTTTCTCCATGTCCCTGTTTAGTTTCTGTTTTCCTGGTCGGTCCACTGTGGATAGTGGAGTATTGAGGTCCCCCACAATCATTGTGTTAGGTGCAATGTGTGCTTTGAGCTTTAGTAAAGTTTCTTTTACGAATGAGGGTGCCTTTACATTTGGAGCGTAGATGTTTAGAATTGTGAGTTCTTCTTGGTGGATTCTTCCTTTGACTAGCAAGAAGTGACCTTCTGTGTCTCTTTTGATGACTTTGGGTTGAAAGTCAATTTTATCTGATATTAAAATGGCTATTCCAGCTTGCTTCCTGTGACCATTTGCTTGCAAAATTGTCTTCCATCCTTTTACTCTAAGGTAGTGTTTGTCTTTGACTCTGAGGTGTGTTTCCTGTAAGCAGCAAAATGTAGGGTCCTGTTTCTGTATCCAGTCTGTTAGTCTATGTCTTTTTATTGGGGAATTGAGTCCATTGATGTTAAGAGATATTAAGGAATAGAGATTATTACTTCCTGACATTTTTGATGTTATTTTTGTTTTTGAGTAGTTATCTTCCTTTGAGTTTGATGGAAGAAGGTTACTGTCTTGCTTTTTCTTGGGTGCAGTTTCCTTCCTTGTATTGGAGTTTTCCTCCTATTATCCTTTGTAGAGCTGAGTTAGTGGAAAGATATTGTGTAAATTTGGTCCTGTCATGGAATATTTTGATTTCTCCATCTATGTTGATTGAGAGTTTTGCTGGGTATAGTAGTCTTGGCTGACATTTGTGTTCTCTTAGGGTCTGCATGAGGTCTGCCCAGGATCTTCTAGCTTTCATGGTTTCTGGAGAGAAGTCTGGTGTGATTCTGATAGGTCTTCCTTTATATGTTACTTGGCCTTTTTCTCTTACTGCCTTTAATAGTCTTTCTTTGTTTAGTACATTTGGGGTTTTGATTATTATGTGACGTGAGGTGTTTCTGTTCTGGTCCAGTCTGTTTGGAGTTCTGTAGGCTTCTTGTATATTCATGGGCATCTCTCTCTTTAAGTTAGGAAGTTTTCTTCCATAATTTTGTTAAAGATATTTGCTGGCCCTTTAAGTTGTAGATCTTCACTCTCATCTATCCCTATAATCCTTAGGTTTGGTCTTCTCATTGTGTCCTGGATTTCCTGGATGTTTTGGGTTACAAGCCTTTTGGATTTTGCGTTTTCTTTGACTGTGGAGTCAATGGTTACTATGTTATCTTCAGCATCTGAGATTCTTATTTCTATCTCTTGTATTCTGTTGTTGATGTTTGCATCTATGACCCCTGATTTCTTCCCAAGGTTTTCTATCTCCAAAGTTGCCTCCTTTTGTGATTTCTTAGTTGTTTCTACCTCTGTGTTCAGATCTTGGATGGTTTTGCTCAGTTCCTTCATTTGTTTGTTTGTGTTTTCATGTAATTCTTTAATATATTTTTGTGCACCCTCTTTCATGACTTCTGCCTGTTGTTTCAAGTTCTCCTGCATTTCTTTAACAGATTTTCTCATTTCTTCTTTATTGGTTTCTGTCTGATGGCCCATATTCTCCTGGAGTTCTTTAAGTGTTTTTTGTGACCTTGGCTGAGCTGTTGGTACCCGGCTCTGCCGATCTCTTCTGGCAGCGTTGTCTGTGCTGGACTATGCTAGCTCTTAGTCCAAGCCCCTGACTCCAGCTGCTAGACTTCTGCGCTGTGTCTCGAGGCAAGATGGCCCCTCGCTGCCAGCCCACCCGGAGAGCCGGCCGCGGTGGTCTGCACCCACAGCTGAGCTGTCTATGCCCAGATCTCCTGCAGAGCTAAGCTAAGCTATATCTCTGTCCACGCACCTGACTCCAGCCGCTCGCTGTGCCCGCCCTATATTTTCTTGATACATGAAGTATCTCCTTGACAGTTCAGGTCTAACTTGAACTAGCTAAGGGAATTTTAAGGTAAAGAAACTTTACTAATATATGAAAGGATTCTGATGGGTTTGGTTGTAAGGGAGACACCAAGATAGATTGTGGGGCTATAGAGCTTACAAAAGAGATATAAATACCATGTGTAGACAGACAGATAACAACATGGGTGATAACTCTTAGAATTTAGGGTCCAGGACCCGAGACAGACAGCATAGTAGGGGCTTTGTAAGGGCAAACCAGGGCTCACCTGGTAGAAGTACAGGTCTCTTCTTATGACTTTCTGAGGACAGGGAAGCTTTCAGAACACAGCTTTGAAGCCAGCCTCCCTGATTGCCACCCAGGCAGGAGACAGGAAAATGGGTAGGGATTAGGGTATGTGAAGATTAAGAACTTGGATGGACATTCACTGACACTGGGGAGAGACCTTCATACCTGGAAGTGTGTTGGGTAAAACTCACAGTAGGGTCCCTGTCAGTATCTGGGAAGGGTGAACCCCTGCTGCATTTCCACACTGTAATCTTACAGTCATTATGATGCTAGAGAAAAGAACATCTTAATTCCTTCTAGTTCAATATTCTGCTAAAACTAAACACACACCTATCTTTTGATATTGCAAATTGTTCTAGTAGATGTATAATCAAGAGAAATGTATGCATATGCTCACATAACTGAAATGTTCTGAAAGCGTTCTTCATAATAGCGCCAGGGGAAAAATACTTAAATGTTTGTCATAGAATAGTTGCTACTTACACTGAGGTTCTATTCTACAATAAAAAATGTCAGCGAAATGAATGAATTGCAACTAATACAACAATTATAGGTAAAATACATATAATATTGAGTGAAAGGATCTAGTGCTTTAAAAAAAACACTCTTTAGTTTCCATAAATGCAAAGTTTAAAAGACAATCAGGAGGGGTTGCAGAGATTGCTCGGGGTTTAAGAGTACTCATTGTTCTTGCAGAGGATCTGGATTCATGTCCCAGGACCCACACGATGGTTCACAACCACCCACATCTTCTGTTCCATAGGATTCAACATTGTCTTTTGATCTCCATAGGCAACAAGCATACATGTGGTACACATATATACAAGTTGGCAAACACTCATAAACAAAAATTAAAATGAATATTTAAAGAAAAGAATCAAAAATAATCTTGGGCATATGAAATGTCAGATAGATCTTTTTTGTGGAATGAGACAGGGTCGAAAAGTAGGCAAGGGAGACTTGTAGGCCTGAGGATGGTCATTTTCATGGTCTCAGCAACATTATTATGTTCAAGATGGAAACAGAAAACAGTGATCTGTGTCTTTTTCATCTGTGAACTGTGCCTGTGTGTAAAGTTATAATTCACAATTATTTTTACAATTAAAACATAAATGGAGTTTAGCTTGGTCTAGGGAGAAATTGCCTTTAGAGTTGGTATTCCCCAGAACCTACATAAAGACCAAGCAAGAATAGCAGTTGAATGTAAGCTAGCACTTTAATATACGACATCATTTTTCAGAGCAAGTCTATTTTTCAAGCATACTTTCAGTTGTAATTGATGTTAGGTTATATCAACTTTATGTGACTCCTGAGGTAGCCTTCTCCCCTTAAACCTCATAGGACTAACATGCATACACACTCACACCCATACATATGCCCACACATTTCTCAATTGAAGACTCAGTATCTCCCCCTTCCCTTCTCCTCATGAGACAGTATTTTTCTGTGTAGCCCTAGCTGTCCTGGAACCTGTTTTGTAGACTAGGCTGTCTTAGAACTCAGAGATCTGCCTCTGCCTCTGCCTCTGCCTCTGCCTCTGCCTCTGCCTCTGCCTCTGCCTCTAGAATGCTGGGATTAAAGGCATGCACTACCATGCCCAATTTCTGTTTTGTTTTTAAGACCATGTTATATTAGTTGTTCGTTTCCTAGTCTCTGTTTGCATGAAAGCACTTATCCAGATGGCCACTCAAGAGTATTTGTTAGCTGCAGAAAACTAATTTTAGGCACATGATAACTAATAGAAATCCTTGACTGTTGACTAACAATCAAATATTTCTGTTCCCTTCCCTCAGTATGATTATAATTCATGTGGAATAATAAAGAACTAGCTACCAACCAAAGGACAACTTTCTGTTTTCATGTTTTGTTTTTAAACTTCACTTTTAAAAATATTTTTGTTAAATCGTTTTTAGCCACTAAATTGATTCTGGCTTTCAGGTTTTCCTTACTTCAAAGACTAAATTTATAAAGCCATTCTTTTGGTAGTTTTTGTCTTGTTTGTTTGGATGATTTTTGCAATTTTGTTTTTGTAAAATAAATCTACCTATGTATATTTTACATATATTCATGATATTTCCTTAGAGTAAATTTGTAGACTTAGACTTACTAAATCCAAAACTGTGAGCATTTATAGATACTAATCTTTTTATATTCCTCAAGTTTTCCTAAGGAATACATTCAACCTAAAAATATAATCTTTAGCCATTTCTGAGTTTTAAAGTACTTGATCAGATGTGGGAGGAGATGGGGGAGATGTACAGAGGGTCAGAAAATTGAACAGAGGTGTGTAGCAATGGGGGATGGGGAACTGGGGGTAGCCAACAGAAAGTCCCAGAAGCCAGGAATCGTTTTACATTCCAGGAAAGCAAGAGGTTCCCAGGACTCAATGGGGATGACATTAGCTGAAATACCCAGCCAAGGGGAAGAGAACCTGTAGAGAGCATATCCAGAGGTAGGACATGGCCCCTGATTGAATGATGGGGCTACCTACCTTTCTCAAAATTTTAACCCAGAATTGCTCCTGTCTAAAGGAAATACAGGGACAAAGAGTGGAACAGAGACTGAAGGAAAGGCCATCCAGAGACTGCCCCACCTGAGGATCCATCCCATATGCAGCCACCAAACCCAGACACTATTGCTGATGTCAAGAAGTGCTTCTGGACAGGAGTCTGATATGGCTGTCTCATGAGAGGCCTGGCCAGAACCTTATCAATACAGATATGGATGCTGGCAGCCAACCATCTGACTGAGCAGGGGGACCCCAGTGGAGGAGTTAGGGGCAGGACCGAAGGAACTGAAGGGGTTTGCAATCCCATAAGAAGAACAACAATATCATCCAACCACCCAGAGCTCCCAGGGACTAAACCACCAACCAAAGAGTACACATGGAGGGACCCATGGCTCCAGCTGTATATGTAGCAGAGGATGGCCCTGTCTGGCATCAAAGGGAGGAGAGGCCCTTGGTCCTGTGAAGGCTTGATGCCCCAGAGTAGGGGAATGCTAGGGCAGTGGAGTGGGAGTGGGTGGGTTGGAGAGTACCCTTGAAGAGGCAGGGGAGGGGGTGAGATGGGGGTTTTGGAGAGGAAACTGGGAAGGGATATAACATTTGAAGTTTAAATAAATAAAATAATCCTAATTTTTTTAAAAAAAGTATTTGTATATGTCAAAAACCAAACTCACTTTTTTTTCACACTTGTCTTTCTCTTCTATTTATAGTTATAGACTAGGAGATGAAATAGTATTATAAAATAAAAATTAGTTAAGATAAAAGCAATAAAACAGTTTACCTAAGTAGACTCATAATTGATCAAAAGACTACAGGGAGTATTCTTGGCTCTAGTTAGTACCAGTCTGTGACATGTGACAGAATCCTACATTCTGCTCTGTCCTGTCCAGTGCATTTTACTAGTCATTTGATTGAGAGGATTAGCGTAAATGTTTGTCTATCTTTGATAGGTTTAATTTGATTACAAGGAAAGCACACCAAACATTTGAAAGACAAAAATCTAGGTATTTTACAGAATAGAATGGTAGATTTAGTTTATCAGGAAGACAGTAGATTGTGATAAATTTCTATATTAGAAGGAAGAATAGAAACAAAGTAACACGGGGAAAGTGCTTAATTTTTAATTAAAGTTCCATAGGAATAAATTGTGACATTTATAATAAATTTATTATAACTTGAGATTTTCTTACAAGATATATGATCCCTGGAATTGGGGAGATGTAATAGTAAAGCAATTGTATGGGTGGACTATATTATTCAAAGAAGAAAGATTGCTAGATTTTATTGGTTTTCCAACTCTTAGATAGCAAGAGTCATAGAACAGGAGAAGAAAGGCAGAAAACACTCGAAGGCCAAGGTGCTATCATGCAAAGCAGCCCATCACAATGCACAATTGTTGGAGATGTCTTCGGAGAAGTACAAAGAACAGCTTGTAAATGAGATTAAGTCTTGTGGCCTTCTCCCATCTTATTGTTATTGGATTAGAAGTTATCTCACAGAGCATTTAGGTGCTGTGCATTTCTGCTTAGAATTTTTCAAACCCTCTGGGCTGTCACTGGGAAGATAAACTGAATATCTAGTTGTTTTGGCTATGGAGCTCAGAACTGCGGACACCCACTGTAGTGGATACAATTAAATAAATAAATAAATAAATAAATAAATAAATAAATAAACCTTGTTGAAACTCAGGGGTTTTTTTTGTTTTTTTTTTTTTTGTTTGTTTTTTTTTGTTTGTTTGTTTGGTTTTTTTTTTTGGTTTTTCGAGACAAGGTTTCTCTGTGTAGCCCTGGCTGTCCTGGAACTCACTCTGTAGACCAGGTTGGCCTCGAACTCAGAAATCCACCTGCCTCTGCCTCCCAAGTGCTGGGATTACAGGCATGCGCCACCACGCCCGGCTGAAACTCAGTTTTTAAATAAGTGAAAAAGTTAGAAATCTTAGCTGTTGAGGCAATAGTGACAATGGCCAGAAATATTGACTAAGCAGATCTCCAGGTCTCAAGGAACAAGCTCTACCAGTTCAAACAGGGAGGGAGGGTTTATAAACTGCATCCCATATAGCCTACCACTCACCCAGTGTGTTAGTTTAGTATCTACTGTTGAGATAAAACACCCAGACCAAATGAAACTTAGGGAGGAGAGGTTTTGTTTATTTTTACAACTCTCGGGGATTGCTCTAATGCTGACAGACATCAGGGAGGAGACTGAAGGCTGGAACTGACGCAGAGGGCACGAAGGAATACTGCCTACTGAGTTCCTACCTGTGGTTTACTCAATCTGTTTTCAAGTCCAAACTAGGACATCCTGTCCAGGCTTGGCACTGCCCACAGTAAGCTGTTATCAATCACCTTACAGGCCAATATTACGTATGCATTTTCTGTTATGATTCTTTTGTTTTGGGTATGTCTAGCTTTGGGCCATGTTGAGGAAAAAAAAATCACTACCTAATAGGTATGTTTTTACGTTCAGGATATCAGTGCTGATATAAGTATTAGATCTTCTCCTGAGACAGACAAGACATTCTAGGAAAATGGTGGCAAGTGTCAATGTCCTAGCTAACTTGAAGATTAGTAAGCTGCTGCACTCTCTTACTGCTTTACTTTAACCTAGAATGCTAATGATTACCATCATCTTTCTTAATGCCCCTTCGAGGGTTTTTTCTTTTTTTTATCTCCAATTTAAACACTGGCTGGGCTCCATAGCTTTATGGATAGATCAGCATTTTCCAATGGTCTTCATTTGCACAGTTCCTATTGTCCCTCAAAATAGAGATTTCGCTAGTAAATACTCTGGGCTCTAGAAACAATCTTGTCCACTCATATTGTAACACACCAAATTGGAACTAATTATCCCCAACAATTTGGAACCTCTCTATCAAGCCTATGGCTTCACTGATATGCTGTGTAACAGGAGGCTCTGTGATGTTCTTGATATTTGCTTCAATAGATTCTATTGCTTTCCCCTTATGAAAAATCCAATGGCTGATTAATGGAAACAGGACTACAAACTGATCTCTATGAGGTATGACAAAAGATAATTAACTCCTGATTTTATCATTTAGTTTCTAGAGCCATGTGCATTGCTGGTGGAGGATGTGGTGCCTCACAGTTGTGGTCAGTTGCTTGCCATCTAGAAAATCAAGAGATTCAATTTCTCCCCACTGTTTTCTTCCACAGCTGAAATTGACCTCATGATGAAATTGCTCCCATGACTTTTGAGTTGTATTAAAGTCCTGTCTGGGCAACTGGAGGAATGCGGCATTTCCACTGGTCAAATAGGGACAGACATGGGAGAACAGGCCAGGCAAGATGAGGATAAGAAAAATAATCAGTCCTCATTATAAGCGGATCTTTAGAAAATACAAAGATTATTAAATTCATGAAATGAAATACTTAATTACCTTCATATGTTTAAACTATTCAATCAAAAATTGACATTTTTGACATTTGTAGAATAGTCATTTAGAAAACTTTGAATAGTACTTTGTATAGTACTTTATTTAAGAAATGGACACTGTCATCACTCTAACTTGTGAGGCTGGGATTATTAGGATAATCAAGGTATGTTTTCCAAATCGTACATCAGCTGCAAACAAGCCTAGAAAAATTAGAAATTCACAGGATATCATTCTGAAAATCATTTTATTCTATTTAGCTCAAATTAATTTTTGAAAGGAATAATAATGCATAAATATTTTAGACCATTTATTCATATTTCCCTTTACAGACCAAACTACAGATGCTTCAGATATAGAACTAAAATTTATTTTTTGTTACTGTAGACTACAGGATCTATCCTACTGCAACATTTTTTCTTTCTTCTTAAACAAAAGAAGGATAAAAAAACAGATGTGTCACATGTTTTTCTGCCTATCTATGGAAATGACAATATTGTAAGACTTAAAGATATAAGCATCTACCATTGTTATAGCTATCTTATTCTATGCAATAAATCATACAAGAATTTTGAGGTATACAAATACAACAATCCTAAAATCTCTCAAGAGGTTTGTGGTTCAAGGGTTCAAGCTGAACTCTAGCTCGGTAGTCCTTTCTGAGAGTCTCTCATGTGGCTGAGGAAGTGGGAAGACAGTGGATAATGATGTGTGGATGGTCCTGACATCTTTTTCTCATATGAAAATTGAATTATATGAAAAAATTCAATGTGGTCCTTTTTCATATGCTAATTTTGGCTTCTGACCTTGGCAGTCACCTGATGGAGTTTGATTGCTTACCTTGCAGCTAAAGTCTTCATTATTCTCTGAAGAAAAATAGTGTTACTCTATCATAAGCTGCTACTATTAATGGTCCACTAAGCTCCAACAATGGAAGACATTGAACCCATCTCTTGATGACAGTTATGTTAACTATACCTTTCAGTAGAGGATGTGCAATGAAAAATATAGTAACAGCCTATTTGGATTCTGCAATTTGCTACAACCATGTCTAAATCTTCTAAATCAATGAAACAATAACCTTCCCATGAATATGGGATCATATAGTTGAATTCTGACAGAAGATATCCGCTTAATAGACAGATAATGCCTTTAAGTGTGATTTCAGATATTTATTTTTATATAATTTCAGGTAGGTGGGAGGATTAAAAAGATAAAGAATGACCAAAATGTGGTTTATGTTTTCTTCTCCTCTTCTTTTCCCAAACAGAGAATGAAATAAAATTCATTTGGAGGAAATGGAGCTTAATCACATATTTTGTTCATGACAAGTGCAACTGTAAAGCAGTGAAATGCTCTTGGCAACTTTTCATACTGTGTAGTAAGAGTGATGACAACCGCCTCCAGAGTGGGTGACCTAGTGGATATAAAATAGGCTGTTCATTAACAAAGAATCTTCGCAATGCCCCACTGGAAGATGTTAGAGGGCCCTTACAGCTGCTGGAAACGAATGTTCCAAAGCCATCCCCAGGAGGGGAACAGAGAAGAAGAAGAAGCCTCACGTTACATACTGAGGATATCAGTAAACACTCTTCAATCTTGCTGGAAAAAAAATGGGCTCATTCATAACTCCATCAATAGCGCAGTTTGGAGTTACCATTCTTTGTTATATGACCAACTTGGAAAAGGGCTTGCTTAAGTTTTCCACACCTGAGTAGCAATTGAGTGTTTTGTTTGTTTTACTTTTTGTAGCGTTTGATGAGTCTAATGGAAAACATCAGCGCTTGCATTTCATTACCTAGGTCTGAGTGTTCACAACCATCACGGCATTTTAGTGATTGAAAATGGATCTTGGTTTGTTTTTTTTTGTTTGTTTGTTTGTTTGTTTGTGTGTGTGTTTTGGTTTGGTTTGGTTTGGTTTATTCTCTCATCTATAAATGCCGGCTGTAGTTTCCAAATTCGAGGTCTTAGCAGTTTTCCTTGAGAACTAACTTTTAGAAAGTAACAGACTATTTCTTTTTGAGATGAAGTATGTCAATAAAGCATTGAAAATTCTTTGACTTGGCAGGCTCACCCTAGACTCCATAGTTCTGTAATACGGTGTTTACCTTGTAAAAATATTTCCTAATGGACATTTTGAAGGATGTGCATTTTAGAGTTCTTTCTATCTGCGGGCAGTTGTCTTCAGCGAAGTAATTTTGATGATTTGATTTCTTTTTTCACTTTGGTAAGTGACTCTCAGCTTCCACTGTTGGAGCAGTGAGTGAAAAAAAAACAATCTTGATACAGATGTCTTAAGGAAAATCATCACTGAAAGTCCAAATGTCACAGAAGGAGAGTTACGGTTTTGTAATATAGCCATAGTGTGAAGGACTGATTCCTGGGCATTTTCAATCTGCAACACCTTTTTAAGAAAACAGTAAGAAGAATAACCCTCCCCCCTTCTAATTCGTTTTCCCAACACTGATGTATTTGACTTAGCAGTGTCTGGATCTAAATTAAGATTAGTCTCTAAAGTGCCTTTTGGCGAAGGAAAACTATAATGATTTTATTACTCTTTTACATGAACCAGGAAAGGGAACTTTACAAGCATGAAGAGGTTTTTAAATAGAGTGGGTAATGGAGGGAAGAGAAAGAATGGGAAGAAAAGGTAAAATCGAGATCCTTCCCACGTGTCCTTTGGGCTCATCACGGGAAGGTGCCAGGGAGGCAGCCTGCGTCCTTGTTAATCTCAGTTTCTCATTATCAATCTGCAGGGTGCGTTTTCCACCCAGCACTAAGTTGAAGCTGCAAAATGGAATCTGGAGTAACGTTAGTGGGAACAAACGAAAGGGGCTCTTCTCCCCTCCAGTGTGTCATCCCCATTAATGTCAGCAGGATCACACACGTCCACGTAGGAAAATGTTTATAAATGGAGTCAGCGAGCCACTCTTCCCGTAACCACCGTTTCCATCCCTTGAAATCAGGAGGGATTCATATGCGATGTGTTTGCGTTCTCTTCAAAAAGACATTCTTTCAGAATGGGCTACTAATGTTGTAAACTAACGATGCCCCCCCCTTCCTCTATACTGTAAAGCATTGCAGCTGGCTTGTAAGAATTCATCTTCACTTTCTCTGCTCTACAACCTCAACTTAAAAAAAAAAAGAAAGAAAGAAAAGAAAAAAAAAGGCAGGCAAAGCAACTGTAGCAACTGTTTGACTTCAAGCTCATTTACATTATTTTTGTAAGGCAAGCCATTCAGTTGAGTGATGTTAAACTCAACAGATTGTAAATAGAACCTAAAGTACCTTATGACAAGATGTGTTTGCTGGCCAATAAAGTACTTCTTGTAGGTCGTAGTTTTTCCAGGATTATCTGAGTGTAAGTGATGTAGACAGTAATGCTTAAGCCAAAGAAATTGTTGTGACCTACATTTTCATATTTCAAATTAATTACTATTCTGATTAAAGTGTGTGTGTGTGTGTGTGTGTGTGTGTGTGTGTGTGTGTGTGAGAGAGAGAGAGAGGGGGGGGGATAGATATACTACTCATTCGTGCTTCATTCTTTCGAAGCAGGTAATTTGGGTGTTCCAGAAAGGTAGAAAAATAAAAGAATGGAAAAGAATAGCATTCTGTTAATATAAAAAACCCCAGGTTTCCAAGCCCCCTGCAAACATCTGTCGCTTGTCTTGCCGTCAAGCAAGAACACATCGGCATACTTAGCGAGGTACTGAGTCTGTTGGGTCACGTGCCCGTATGTATCTCTGTCTATCAGGGCAGCAGTCAATAAGGCTAAAATTATGCAGTCAGGGGTTGTTTACTTTAATGCTGCTTGCAAACTATCAGGGGACTTTTCAAAGCATTAGCAACCAATTTAAGAGAAAATGAGTGGTCGGGAGGTCAGGGGGAAATATTTACTTCAGAAGGTCAATTGAATATTTGAAAAGAGTAACCGGTTTGCTTTTTAGGGTCAGTTTAATGTATCTAGTGGTCTATTTGATCCTAAATTACGAAGCTGTAGAAGCAGGAGGTTTTCGAGGGGAGACTGTTTCTTGACAAAAAGCATGCTTAGCCTGGATAGTGGGAGAAAGACAGTTTCTGTCTCTAAGAAAAAGCAGTTCGTTGCTAGGACAGGTCAGAGCCTGTCTGTCGCCCTGGACCTTACTCTCAGCTTCTGCACCAGCAAAAGGGGACCATCAGTCTCGTCCTCCACAGTAAAGCCGTGCTTTTGATCCTTTGTCTGAGACGACCATAAATGCCACGGATTCTGCACAGACTTCTGGAAAGAAGTGTAGAACTCCTTGGCTTTCAGAAGCAGCTTCTGCAGTCTCTGAGTCGCTCACATTCTAACATGGCCGGCTTTCTTGAAACGGAAGTATAACCCTTAATTATGTTAATTGCAATTACTGCATTCGAATTATATCCATGATAAATGAAAAGAGCTGGAATGTATTAAATTAACTTTTTTCCCCCTCAGTAAAATTCATGTGTCATTTGAAGCAATTTTGATATCTGTAAGAACATTTAAAACTATTAAAATATGGGACTAGAGGCTTGTGCTTTTCCAATGGCAATTTCTCTGTGCTTATGGCACGCATAATTCTCACAGATGGGTGGCTTACTGTTCGTTTTTACACATCACACTTAGTGAATTAAGTGGACACAAACCTAATAACGATGAAAATAAACAAAATGCTGCGCTTTCTATTTTAATATTTATTTAACCATGTTTCGCAGTGTGCCAGATCCCAAAGCCTCTTTTCTCGTATTATACAACTTAAAAGTCAACTGTTCAACTGGAAAGTTAAATACTCTTCGAGCCTTTATTTTCTGATTTAAGCAAACTGGCCACAAAATGTATTTAACTCGTGGATTTGATTTTTAATATTAAAAATGATATGTTTGGCAAATCTTTGCTTGATACTTCTATGCCCCACACTCTCCTAGCCTTTTTGGAAAGGCACAGGGGAAAATTAAATAAAAAATCAGATATGAATCTTTCACCTATTCACAAGAAATCCTGAAGATGCTTTTATACTGGCATTTATGACCTAATTGCTTGCTGTAGGTTTTAAGCAAGGACTGAATTAACTAACCAAGTTCTGAAAGCAATTCGGTTACTAATATCCAGCCATGTGAAAGCTACACTTGGGTTAACGACAATACTTACACTAGGATATTAGGTGTTCCACGAAAAAGAAAGCAGACCAGCTTCTACTGAGTTCATCAAGTGAAACGGGTGGTTTGGGAATTTTTATTTTATTTTTGTTTTATTTTCAGAGTTTCATTTTTACACCCCCCCCAGAGCTCGCTCTCAAAGGTACTACTGAATGTGACTTAGGGATTGCCTTCACTCAAGTGTACGCGGGGTTTTGTAATAGCACGCACTGTCATCATGCGAGGCAGAAAGGGAGGAATCATCAGCCAGCCTGACTCTGGGATAATCATGATTTAAAATATATTTTAAGTTTAATAAAGGTAAATTATGTGTCGAAAGGCAAAGCAACCTATAATTAATAGCAACTTGGCTTGTGATAGCCAAAACACATCAAAGCAGTCTGTGTCTTATTGACTCATGTACATGCTCTGGGCAAATCCTCCCCGCAGCCTGTCTCCTCCATCACTTGGGGTCTTTTAAGTTTAATATTTAAGTTTAATAAATATAATCGTATAAGATGTCAATTGAAAGTTGTTCTTTAAATACATTATCTACCTGTTAAATTTAATATTCGGTGTGTAAACAGCAATCATTCGAGTTGGCGTTAAAATTGTGAGATAGAAAGATGTACATGTGGATTTGTGTGTGTGTGTGTTATGTGTGTATGTGTGTGTATGTGTGTTGTGTGTGTATGTGTGTGTGTGGTGTGTGTATGAGTATGTATGTGTATGTGTGTATGTGTGTATGTGTGTGTATGTGTGTATGTGCGTGTATGTGTGTTGTGTGTTATGTGTGTATGTGTGTATGTGTGTTGTGTGTTGTGTGTGTACAGATATATGTGAGCAGTGGAAAAGAGGAGAGATTTCATACCCCTCATTTATTTGCTAGATGAACAAGAACAAGATGCATTTTATTATCAGCTGTGTTTGTAAATGAATATTGTCTTCCTAAAGTCTGCATTTGTCCCTCCTTATACCAAACAGAGCCAAAACCGATCGATGTCCTGCAGGGCCTAAGGAGAAGTGTGTGCTATTCGCTTGATAAATGATCACAGAAAGATGGCCCTAGAGCCTAACCTATTTCCACTTGCTTTTTTAATCATATCAGAAAAGTTTGCAACATGTCGAGGTATTAAACACCTCAAAAACCAGAAGTAAATTACAACCCCTTGTTAGGAAGCAAAACGTAAAGTTGAAAAGCTTTTGCTAGTTTTGAAATGTTATTATTATTTTTTTGAACAAGGTTTGAGAATCAGATCACAATTATTGCCATCTCCTTCTGAAAATTGGAAGTCAATCAGAAATGCCCCTCTCCTTGATCCTAGTTACAGTAGATCCTCCTGCGTTGACACAGTGGAGTCTTCCTGTAACAGCCCCACAGTCCATAGGAAAACTACCTCTGCTGAGTGTCCTCGTTCCCTTGAAAAGGCCGTTATCAGGTAGCTAAGCAGGAAGCACAGTCCTTGGAGGAGTTTCTCTGCTTGCACATATTCCCATTTTGAGAAACTCTGTGACTAAGGCTTTATTTGCACAGGTAAAAGTCAGACTGGCAATGCTTGCGGCCTCCAGAACCGATCCTGCCTCCCAAGTCGCTTGCTTTATATCTTCCCAAATGACTTGTCTGTGACAATCATTTTTAATCGAATGAAAAGGCATTTCCCCTAATTCCTGCCAATCAACTGCAGGTGCTTTTTCGTCGTTTGTTAAATTTTTTTTCTTCAAGTAATTTCTTTCTTCCAAAGGTATTTTCTCTTACCATTTTCTTGTTGTTTTGGACACTACATAGGGCTGAAAAGAAAAACGGTTGCGTGTTTTGTACAACGGAGCAAACTCACTCTTCTCCAACTGAGCCTTACCTTCGTACAGAGAGGTTTAATTTCTCTTTTTCCTCGAAAGCTATTTTTGTCTGAATGGCAATCCCTATGTACGTCTGAAAAATGCCTTAACGTGCTCAGAGGAGGCTCGAGACACCCAAGAGCAAAGCTTGCTTCTCGGCGCTTCTTCACGAAGCCAAGGTGGCACGCGTTGTTTTACCAATGCTCCATGTCGGGTAAAGGATTCAGGCAGTGGCTGGTGAGTAGGTTAGTCGCGAGTGCAATATCAAAGGCACCATTTGTTATTTTCATCTCAAGTGAGGCTTATCATTATGGTCTCAAAAAAAAAAAAACAAAAAACAAAAAACAAAAACAAAAACAAAACAAAAAACACAACTCTTCTGTCTTTCAAAGTGTAAGTTTGTGTCCCGTTTTCTAACTTGAAATAATTGTTTTTCATTTGTTTGTCTGTCTGGTTTGGTTTTTTTTTTTTTTTTTTTTCAGATTCTGACCATCAGTCAAAAGTGGAATTATGTTAATAATGTTATCATTTACTAAACCAGTTTTAATCTGCTGAAGATATCAAAACAGTAAGCTTTTCCTTCTGCCTTTTTATTTTCCTACAAAGAAACAAAACAAAACAAATCAGAAATACCAATAAAAATATATTACTTTTAGATATGTCTAAGTTACTGTCACAGAAAGTTATATCAGCAGGAGAGGGACCGAGCACCCCTCATTTTGTAATTAACATCAAGGATGAAGTATCCCATCACCGTCCCACCCCCCAGGTAAATACAAGGCTTGGAATGTATGAATACAAGGATCGGGATGCACTTGTGATTTTTCATAAGTGATGACTTCAAAATCTGATAGCTAATTATATAAACATGTCATCAAGACCACTATCCTACAAATACTGTTTGGGGGCTTTTGGTTATTTTGTATTTGCTTTTGTTTTTTGTTTTTATTTTTATTTTCGATTTTTCTTTTAAAGAAACTACTAGTTCGTTTGCTGTTGTTGCTGTATTTAAATACTAAGAGTATTAATATGCTGGCTGTAGAAAATGTGATTCTCTTTTTCTCTTAATGAGAAAAAAGTTCATGTAAGTGAAAGAGTTTGAGAGTTAGTTGAAACTGTTCATTTAAAAAAAAATAACTGGAGTGTTAGAGGAAAGTGGTCTGGGATTTCTAATGTTAGCTACAAAAGTTTCCAAATCATAAAATGCTTTTTAAAGCAGAATACAAATGAAAAAAAATAGTAAGATTAAGCTTATTCTGGAAGAAATACGCATCCTATTTCAACCCGCCTGGTAATTCACATTAGGATCTGAAATTTATACTCAAGCTTTTCTTGATTCTGGGAATGTCGTAGAGCTGAGTGATTTTTTTAAACTTTTATGGCTTTCAATAGTCTGAATAATTTTCTTTTTTGTCTAAAACTTTTCCATAGCATCTCAGTCCAACAGTAATTTTTTGCATTTTAAGAAATATTTAAAAAAAGAAATTAATAGAACTGTTTTGGTAACTAATTTTAAACGGGGACCAACATATTTTCTTACACTTAAGTATTGTTCAAATAATTCAAAAATTCATTCTCAAATGCCAATCTTTCCTAAGGTGTTTAACTCAGTGTAGAATTATTGTTCTTTGAAACATAGCTCATGTAACAGGAAAGTATTGAAGCGCTCGATGTGTTTTGAAAATGTAAGTTCTGTGGAATGTCCAGGATCTCTAATCTGTCGGTTTTAGGAGCACATACTTGGACAGCATACATCCCTTTACAGTGTACCCCATTTATAGAGGAGGAAAAAAAATCTAGAAGACAGCATTGCCTCAAGGTAACAAAAATTGGAGAAAATCATAACTGTATTGCACCAACTTGATTTTTCTCTGATTAAAAAGAAAACCCTTAAAGTTGAAACAGTGAACATGAAAGACAATTTTACATGGCTAGTTGTAAGTGAAATATATGTAAATCAAAGTTGAAAAAATATTCTTTAGTAATTCAGACACATGTGATATGCTTTTAAATATTATTGCATTATGGTTAAATGAAAGACAGAAGGTAATAGTCATTTATGTATTTGGGATTCAAATAATTCGCTTAGTTATGTTCATAGTCACATTTTATGCAAACTCGTTTGAAACAATGCATGTGTCCTAGTTAAATAAAGCTCACTCAAGTACCTTGACCAGTACAGAGAAGTGAAGTGAAATAACCAGCATTAAAATACAAGTTTTGAGGGGGACTACCTTTCCGCAGAAAGAAACACATGATTCCAAAAATATTAAGCTGTTTTCTTTCCGTGAGTGCCATATGGGAGCAGGTGGACATACAGCTTTATAGCAACATTTTCCTGTCAATGACTTTATAATTTATGAAGGATTTAAAAGAAGCTAATTAACATAATTTCACTCATTCTATAACCATTAGTTCAATACTGCAAAGTATGTCACTTTCTTTCTTTCTTTCTTTCTTTCTTCCTTTCTTTCTCTCTTTTTTCTTTGTTTCTTCTTTCTTTCTTTTTGAGATTTCTACTCCCTATATTCTATGATGTTTTCATGAATTGACATCTTACTAAACATATGGATGGAAGTCACAGATAAATGTTCCAGTATTAAAAGATCCCCTTTAGTTGCATATGTATGACAGAGTGATATGAGAATACTCACAGCAATGGGAACATCAAATAGTTCTGTTTTTATAAAAGTGGTATTTTTAGGTTATTTAGAATATAAAACCAAGATTTAAGATCTCCATTTGGGAATAGTAAAAGAAAAATAAAAGTCAGAGAATAACATTCGCTTCTTTTTGTTGTTGTTGTTATAAAACCATTTAAGATATGAAATAAAATGTTTATGTCTTGATTTGTTTGGTCATTTGTCTAATATATTTCTTGAACCAAAGGATAATGTAAATTTTACTTTGTGTAAATATTTAATGGTATTTCTCCAGGCTAACGACTTTATTGTTAGAAATTGTTAGTTCAGTGTTAGTTTGGCCTATTTTCCAAAGCGTGAGAGCTAGAGCCATCAGTCGCCTAGTTTTGTTCCTGGGGAATCTTTCCTTTGTCTTTTATGCTCGTAACTTCTCTAAGCCCTTCCCCTTTCGGAGACGTGAACATAGTGTGACACTCTTCTTTGTGGCCTTCCAGTTCTTATTGGGGTGCTTCAGGAATATCTCTAAAGCCCTGGTTGTATGAAATGAAGCAACAGTGACCTAGTGAGCCTGGGAGCCAGGTAGAGACTTCCTGCCTCAAATCTTTATTGAGAGAGTTTGAGAGGATTATTTCCTCCAATCGGCCTCACAACTCTATTAATGCTCACGAGCAAGCACCATGTCAACGGAACGAACTCGTGGCCAGGTCATGGTAAAGACATTGAGATGAACAGTGAAATTCATACCAGCGACCAATTCTCCATCTCATGTCGCCCTGTTCCTGTCAGTCAGTGACACTTTATAGCTAGAAGCTTCTAAGTTCCTCACAGTAACCAGAGACTATGACATTTTCCTGGACACCTCTCCCAATCTCCATCTGATTTGTCAGTAAATCCTGTTAAACTTTTTAAACCACGACTAGAATATAGTTATTCTAGTCCCAGCTATTGATGTGTTTTACTCTCAGGATCTCTTGCCTCGATATCACCAGGGCTTTCTCTAGTGCTTCTCTGTACGAAATTCTCTCCATTACTGTCTACTTTTTGCCATATACATCTTCAGTTCCATCAGAAAAAGTTTATATTTCCACTTTCAGTCAACTTAGAAATATTTTATGCCTACCATTTTATCTGTGTAATTTTCCATGATGATCTTCAATTTTAACATGCTATTCTATATTTTTCTACAATTTGATCAGAACCATTTTCCATGTAAATCTTCAATTCTATCATAAAATGTTTCTACTTCCTTTTCAATTATTTTAGCAATGTTCTTTATGTCTACCATTTTACTCTTTAATTTTTCATGAAAATTGTCAATTTTAATGTGTTTTTCTTTATATTTTTTCAATTTTGTCAGAAATATTTTCCATGTAAATCTTCAATTTTATCATAAATTGTGTTTCCTTTCTTTTTCAATTAAAAAGGAAAGAAAAAGAAAAAAATAAACTGAGGGACCCGGGTGATTTTATAAATCACAGCATCAATGTGGCACAAATTCCTAACTCATTCTTTGCTTCTACTTTTGTTTTTTCGTTCCCTCTCTTTCCTGAAGCTTCATTCTCATGTGCCATCTCAGTGGTAAAATATATCCCAGGTCCCCCATGTACAATAGCAGCAGTGACTCATCCTGGCTTTTCTGACTGCCTTTAGAACGATAGCTGTTCCTTTTCTTTTCAGTTCCACTTACACAAACATACTCGGTCATTTACTATATATTCATCTTGTTTAAATCACGTCTGTCCAATCGGATGCAAAGTACATGAAGACAAAGGGGTTTTGCTGTTGTTTTCGGTTTCATTTCATAGACAAGAAAATGGGACACAATGGATATTTGCGGAATGATTGAATGGGTGATGAAAGGCCTACATGAGATACTGTCATCTGTATGCTAGCAAAAGGCAAATAGAAGGTAAATAATGTATTTGAGCATAGGAGGTCAGACTCATCTATCAGGAGTTGTGTTCTTGACCTCTTCTTTATGTGGCCTATCAAGCAAGAACAATCATTTCTAATCTTGGGTCTTTCTCATTTTTCCATATTGTCTGCCACATGGCACGTCCTATAAAAAACATATTTCCAAGCAAAGAGAACAGATAAAATAGCAAGTTAACTGTATAAAATATATTTGAGAACATGAGATAAATCAGACGTTTAAGAAGTGTCATCATGCAGGGCTGATGAGATGGCCCAGGAGGTGTAGGATTTTGCTGTCAAGTCGAACAAACTGAGTTTGATTCCTAGGACCTGTATGATGGAAAAATAATAGTAAAATCTACTGCAAGCTGTCCTCAGACTTCCATACATGCACTACGGTGCTCAAATGTTCTTTCTCCCCTTTTCTGTCTTACTGTCTCTGTCTTTCTTTTACATGCGCAAGGAAGACACAAATTAATATATAGACCTATTGAATTTTTTTCATATGGGTATTTACAATCCACATGCAACATCAAAGGTACTGCGATTGTCAGTGGGTCACTGCATTCTTACAGGGTTTATGACTCTGCAGAAGTTCCTGCCCTTCTCTGTATTTATGGGGATAAAATGAGGACAGGGATAAGGAAGAGTAAGGGTTGTCTGTGGTACTTAAAGCATTGGCCAGCATGTAGTAATTGCCAGAAGTTGTCTCTCTCTATTACTAGCCTTTGATGGCTAGTGCTATTATTTTAGACTAAACATAATAATTTACACCCGACCATAGCTTAAGTAGCTCTACAGGATCCTATATTAAACTCTCCAATTCACATCTTTCCTTTTCTCTATATACTCAGCCTCAGTGACGAGCCCCTCCTCAGTCTCTTGAAGAACTCATTTTCAGCTTGAGGCCCATACATAGGTGTTCCATAAAGAGAAATATTGAAGACCCCTGTTTTTCTTTTTTTTTTTTCTTCCAGATCGTACAAAAAAAAAATGTCAGCAGCCCGTAAACTCACTCCCCCAACTGATTGGCTTGAGTGGTGAATAGGGGTGTGTACCTGGGGTGAGTTGGAGGTCTGCAGCCTTGAATGGGGTGTTTTAAGGTGTCTATAAATTTACTTCACTGGAACCCCACACTGGTTGGTGCTTGAGTTTTATAATCTATGTGACCTAGACTGGCTTTCTGCTTAGGAGGGTTGGCTTCTTGACTCCCCTCAAGAATAAAGGATAACACGAAGAACTATTGAACGAGGTCCTGGTTCCTCTTGTAACCCTGTAGCTCGACCTATCTGTTTTGATGTGCACCTTTGTAGGGGTCAGCTCCAAGGATGGCAAGCCTCACTGTGGTGGGCAGTCAGGTATCTGCAGACGAATGATACCTAGGCCTGCTGTGCAGGACCATTGACGTCCTGTGCTGCAGCAGTAGGCACAGCAAATCACTTCTCTGGTGGATTAGATTGGCTAGCAGCTAGGAAGTGGGCTTTTGCAGAGATACCCGCAGTTGAATGGCTTTTTTAAACCATTGTTGTAGACAATGAGAAGGTAGTTTGTCCTCTTCATGTCTATTTCCCTTCCAGAGAGTTGCACCCAAGACAACTGTTTTGTCCACTCTCCTACTGTGCTCCTCTGTTAAAATAAAAACGGGGGTCGACTTATGTACCGCTTCTGAATACATATAAAATTTGTACAAAAAATATCTTTTCTATGAAAGTATTTGTAATCTGTATACATTACTTGGGAGATGTCTTGAGATGTAAAATCCCATCCTTTGCGTTGAGGGTTTTTGCTTTTCTCCAAATAAATCCAGTCTTTAAAGTTGGAAAATGAAAAGAAAGAAAGAAAAAAAAATGTCATCCCCCCTGGAGTGGCTTCCTCGGATGATCCTTTCTAAAGAGATTTCTGTCTACCATAGCAATCACTCTCTCCACTCCCTTTTGTGACGTGTCCCTCCTTGCTGGGACTTGTTCCACTTTACTCTTGTCTCAATGATCTGTCATTCCTAAGTTATGTAAACTCTAAGGGAACAGTAAACTCTCTTCAGCACAGCCCCTTGATAACTGAAGCCACACCTGCGTGTAGATGCCAAGAGTGTATGTGCAATGGCGGATGGAGGAAATGAAGACGTGTGGGGATGACACTTTTTTTCTTTCTTAGACTTCTTGGTCCCAATTAAGATTCTTGGACAACGTGTTACTTAAAATCACGTTTGATGGTTAATGCTTCACAAGGCAGAAACGAGATCTGCCACGATATACAACACATGGGCTTTCAGGTATAAATTCTACACTGAGTTTTAGATCCAGCCCTGACATCTCAGAGCATTGAAATGTGACATTCAAAAATGGTACAATTGCCGCTCATTTTGTAGCTCAGTTCTCATCTGTCTTGAAGGGTATTATTTTGGTACATGGCCCACTTTCACAAGGCTCTTTTCTCTAATGTAGCCAGCGTATCATCTGACCCCCTAATTACTGAAGAGAGTCAGAATCCCAGAGCTTTTGAAGTGCCTACAGGTAATGTGAATCATTAGAAGCATATGTCATAAAAACTGAAGACATTTTTCAAATCACTTAAATTATAATAATTAATTTAATATGCTTCATATGTTCAAACTATATTTAGTTTCAAGCCATATGCTTTCTTACATGAAATGGAGTTCCAGATTTTTCTATTTCTTTTTAAAATATAGGATTTAAATAGAAATTTATCCAGCACATTAAGAGTTAACATATGCTCACTAGGGAAACATGATGATATCTGCGATAACTATGAAGACTAAAGAAATTGTCTAAAACAATGACCTATATTTAATGACGGCAATATCATTAATTTGTTGTTCTACATCGATATAGACTCTATCCCTCTATCCAGAAGTCTGAGCTTTGTGTGTAGACAAAGACCTCGGTAGCTCACTGCTAAGAATATTGATAGCACAGCTTGAGCTATCTTATAGCCAAATGCTCTTAGCTCGACTTCGCAGACATTTCTTTTTTAGTTCTCAAAAAAAGTGTGGTTTTTCAAAATAGTTTAGGAATTGTGCTATATGTTTTATGGTCTCTCTTCAGATATTTCTAGTTCCCTTCACGGTTGTAGAGCGGAGCTTGCTGTCACAAAGCCTGCCCTGTCTCTCGTTTTTGTTCTGTACACTCTTTCACTAACTTTTTAAAACCACAAATTGCAGAGATTTAAGGTATACAATGCGCTGCTTTATGATCGCCCCTCTTTAATCCTTCCGTCCACTCTGTTACCATCCCAGGTCCACGTCACCAACTAAGCCAGGCCGTTGTGGCTAAGACGATAAATTAAGTAGAAGAGAAAAACTTCTGACAATCTACGCGGTGCCAAATAAAAGATTTTATGCCATAAACATAACTTAAAGTGGAAATAGTCATCATTCAGGCCTGACTTTGCTCTCTTAGACTGGCTTTTTTTTTTTTTTTTTTTTTCATCTTTTAAGATGGAATTTAATGTGTGGCCTATCTGGCAAACACAGAGGAGTTGATTCGTTTTAATTTGCTCTTCTTGCTGCTTTCCACAATTGTTAGGTAGCTGAACTGATGAGGAGATAAAATTAGGAAAGCGGATGACTTCTGACATGACAGGCTGTGATTGCAGGTATTATTAATTGTTTAAACCCAGGCGCCAGTTCTCTGGCTTTCATGGATTTACATGTGAAGAAACAGTGACATCATTTTAGGAAGCAGTTTTTTTTTTTTTTTTTTTGACAGACAGACAGACATGGGATTTTATTTTAAAGCTTTGACTCAGAACTTCTAATGATTCTCTGGTTTATGTAAGGGAAAAGAATGCCTCTTAGTTTCAATTTGCGTCCTCAAGTTACTTTACTGATAAAGTGAGCTGTGGTGATCTCTTCTAAAAGAGTTGTGTGTAAACTCACCCAAATTGATTCCCAGGAGACTCTGGCAACCAGAATTTACACCACTTACTTATCTAAATTTTGAAAGGTTCTTATTTCAACTACGCACTTATACTTTTTTTTTTTTTTTAAAAAAAATCTATAGACAGAAATGTAGTTTTTACCACATTTGTAAATCCTTGGGAATTTGGCTGACAGCATGATAGTCCCTCTTTAGTGTCTGTAAACTCAAATTAGCCACAGAAAGAGTTAGGTCCAAGCCAGCATGTAACACCACTAACCAGATGCCCGGATAGAACTGGCTACCTTTCCCTGCGCCCACAAGATCCACTAATATCCCTGCAACAAGAGACGAGGCAAGCATATTTTCATTTAGCAAAGTCTACTTCCTCGCAGGCCAGCTGTAACCTTAATGATCAACAGCTGTAGGCCCTCATCAGCCGAAAGGAAAGAAGAATTAAAGTGTAATAGAGATTTAGAAAATAGATGGATTGACAGGTGTTGGAACCATCCATCGTCCGTTATTGTTCAAAGTAATAGGTGATTTGCAGAAGTGTATTCTGATCAAATGTTTACATGAAGAACATCCCCAGGATTAAAAAGTACTAATAACGGGTATTTAGCACTAAGGGTGAACGCTGAGCCGTTGGTGTCTTCCTTAGCCCTAACCCTCATGAACTTATTCTTTTGTCTGAGTTCCGTTGGATATTGCTATTGGAGGAGTGTGAGTTCACTCAGTAGCATGCATGCTTTGAAAAAGTAAATTAGCTAATTGTCAAATATGAAAATAAAACAATCCATTTTAATCTTAAAGTGTTATTTACTAATGAGCACATTCTTCTGCTCAGAAAACAAAAGTTAAAGCTTCAGGTTTTTTTTTAAAGCTCCATTTTTTTTTTGCCAAGTTAATATATTGTGCTATCAGTTGGATTATTAAAATCTTGGAGAATATTTGAATATTACTAAATACCTTTGTCACACATTTATATTTTCTGGACTTTTTCTGTTTTGTACTTTTTTTTTTTTTTACTATTTTTGAATAACGTGTTTAAAAGCATTCTATCTATAAAAAACGAGTAATTATTATACGATCCCTGGAAACTAAATTCTGTTTGTCAAATGATTCTCTTTCTTGCGTTAAAGATGTGATCTCTGCACAGATTTTCAAATACAGTGAGTTACAAATTAATTGATTATATAAACTTACAAAACCTATAATTCACTCTCCCCAACTTTCTTTTTTTTTTGCCCGTCAACAAATGCCATTTTGAGATATCCCATTCACGTTCCGCAAACAAGCAAGTTACATGGCACACTCCGAATCCCTGTGTATAAGAGGTCATGCAGGTGAGAGCCGGGAATGTGAAATAGCAATTGGCGCTGCCAGGCAGTTGGGTGAGAACAGCAAGAAAGGACCCCCGCTCTGATCTGCCGCTGCTGACTATCTGCTTGCTTCTCGGGCCCGACAGACGCTGGGGTAGACATTTCTGGAACAGCGATTCAATTTGCTTCCCGGGACTCATCACACAGCGGTGCTCCATTAAAGCCTGAACATAGTTTGGAGCTTCTACATATCCTTTGCTCCTCTTCTCCTTGCCCCTCCTACCAGTACAGACACCACTGATGACTTTGGCAATCCGTGATGCTACACTGCTACTTCACGGAACATGGGAAACCTGCCAGCCTCAGACTAACCAGATCAACATACAGTGAGAGCTGTGCGAAGCCCTGACCTTTTGCACTGTTGTGCCAATCCAGATTGCTACTGAAGTACTTGGAGGTGGGATGGGGGGGTCACTAGTCTCCATCTCTCTTTAGAACTGTGTTCTTTAGTTTAAAGCCCTCTCTCCTGTTCCTGTGTTGTGCAATTAAATCAATGCAAGGGGACACAATGGACATAAATTACTGCACATTAAAAACACATCTATTTGCCTCTGTTTTACTCTTTTTGGTGTATATAACACATAACAGCAAGGCTCATGATGCCCTACTTGTGCTAGCTATTAAAAAACACTTTATAATTCATACTACAGAATATTCTGGTAAAGCCTCTGGCAAATGCATACAGTAAAAGCAATCCTGCCCTTGCAGAAGTTTAATTTGCCTGCCTATGTCTCTGGAAACATTACGGAGTCTTCTAAGAAAGCATTCCAGTGTCTGCCTCTATTAAGAGTCCATATGGCAAGTGCTTCCGAGATAACAGAACTTTCCTTGTTTAAAGCCAAACCTATCCCCTTTGTGTTTGGAATTCTCAGCTGGAACCTAACAAAGATTCTGGAAATTAGACAGAATAAAAGGCACAGTGAAGTCAAAAGAATGAAACTATACAAGAAGAACTCAATATGTGCTGAGAAGAGTCACTCATATAAGGTACATCTTAGAATGAAACTCCTTATACTTTGTAATAGAAATGACAATGAAGAATATATATATATGTATGTATGATGGAGTTTATTAGATTAGCAGTTTATCTTTAAAAATTAAATGGTCTTTGTTGAGACATAGTTTTGTTTTTTTTTTAATTTAATTTACCTGGGGATGCCAACTATGATTGAGTTTAAAATGAAAGAACTAGAACTTTTAAGAGAATTCTATTTGTTTTTCCTTTTGAAGGGTGTCCCTTTAAATTTCATGGGTGTGCAAACAAAACTATCAAGTGTGTGCTCACTAGTCTAGTTCTAAATGTAAAAGTCAGCTAGCCATGGCTCCAGAAAAAAACCCGAATCACTACATAAATCCTGACACTGTAAGGCAAAATTACAACTTTGGCCTCACACTTAGAGCTATGTGCTAAGGATGAAAGAAACTTGCAAGGAATAATGAAAGGAAAGTTCTTTCTAAGTGTGTCTGTTCCCCTATAAATTGGTGGTATCTATTCATTCCCTCAGCAGCCACCAGCATGTTGTCTATGCTACGTGCCCAAGATGATTACACCACAGTTTCTTAAAGAAATGCACAGTCTGTAGAGATAGCTAATAGATGATTATAAAACCACACCAAGAGAAAAAGATTGTGGTATCAAATCACCCTAGCCACCACTGTCTCTTAGTTGATGGGGTACAATGTCTTATGCAAATGAACTACCAAACTGACTCTCGAATACAGATATCAGCATAATAAATTGGTCTGAGATAAAGATGACAGAGAACAGAATATGTACAGGATTTAAAGGTAGGAAAAAAACAACCCACCAATAGCTTTCGACAGTGAATCCAGTAACTGGTGAGGAATGACATCATGAGAGTGATCTTTAAAATGTGATCAGGCACAAACCTGAATAAGTGAGTTCCTGAATGTTTATTAACGATTTGGATTGATTTATTATATGTTTAGAGGTTCAAAGACTTTACTAACTACACATGGCTCTGTTCCCCCTTACTATCCTTTAACTTATTTAATTGTACTATTTCAATAAATTCATGACCCTTGAAGCTCTATACATCACTGTTGGAGTCATGGCTTCGTTACTGTAAGTTTCGTAGATGACAAATTCGGGGTTGCAATGGAAGTGGAACAGAGCTGGATGGCGTGGACATACAAGGTGGAAGGTAAAGCAGACCTTCTAGTGTGGCTGTGCTGCTGATGTGGCCCCTTTCTTATTTGGTGACTTTGGACCACATTTTTTCTCAGCAGAACAGTGAATATAATCACAATTGCGGCATAGACCGTGCAATCATCACACGGAATCAAGCACATAAAGTCATTATTAAAGAAAGCACTACAAAACTCTAGTTACTGCTGCCATCTGTGAAATTTGAATCAACTGGAATTTTAATTCTATTCTCCTTATTCCTTAGCTGTCTTACTGGAATACATTTATGGGGAAATATTTAACGCAAGTATTATTCTTGAGTCATCTGGCCAATCCTAAAAAAAAAATGATCTGGTAACATTCTTTGCTTATTTTCTTCATTTAAAATTCCCTTACCTTTAGAAGAACAAGGTCACTCAAACAGGCAATCTTCATGACAAGTCATTTAGCCCAAGACATATAGCCACAGAACAGGCTATTTCATTGTCAACACACACACACACACACACACACACACACACACACATCACAAACACACACATACACCACAAACACCCATGCATACACATACATGGACATAAACAGACACACACACACACACACACACACACACACACACACACACAAATGCACACACATATACACATTCACACCATATATACATAGACACACAAATGCATGCATACACATGCATACACACACACACACACACACACACACACTTGCTTTGTGACAGTTTTTATTTCATTGTCAACCCCTTTTTGCAGTTCCATTGACATTTCACCTCTGGGGATATACACTTTTTTTTTTTGGCTGATTGCACAGCTTCCTACACAAAGTTCCATCAAGACTGGTTCTCATATTACTTACGTATAGGAAAGGAATGTTTTCCACTGCTTTCCAAGCCCTCAAAGATTTTTCCATAAGCCAGATTCTAAGGAATTCTTAATAGGAGCAAACTATTGGGGGGAAATGAATATGGTCGATAGACAGGCTGAGTGGAAATTAATGATGGTTGATCTAAAGGATAATGTCAGGGGAACTGGGGAGGGGGAAGGAAAATTGAAAGATGTATTCTGTAAGTTACCTACCATCATACCACATGCTTCCTTCATCTGTCTGTCATCATTATTTCCTTTATAAAATTATTCAGCCAAACATGGAAGAAGGGTGAAGTTATTTTCTTGGAGCCCAAGGAAGCAATGGGTTGGCTTCATGACTGATTCATGGTTATGCTCTTGACAACCGCTTTGCACGTCAAGTCCGAGGGAAGGCAGAGAAGATGTTCAAGAGTGCATCTGAGTTATTCACCTCAACAGACATGCTGGGAAAAAAAAAAACCTTTGCATTTCCAGATATTATCTCTAGGAAGGTTCTTGACACTCAAAGTGGATAACCCAAAACAGCAAAATTTACTGTCTTTGTTCCCGCTCCCTTCAAATATCTGTACTCAAATACTTCCTAGTATTTCCTGCCAAGAAGGAAGTGATCTTATCGACTAATCATGTTGAGGTGACTGTGACTAAAATTAATTTACTTTCTCTAGGTGATACTTAGGGTAGTATTTGAAACAACAGAATAAATCATGTCTGGTAAGCTTTCGGAGCAATAATATCAAAAGAAAAAATTTGAGAGCTTTTATGTTGCCCTTTCCTTATCTGTGGAAAAACCTAAAGAAAACACAAGGATCTCTTTCCCCATATCATCTGCTTCTTGATTTATGTGAAAATTAAATGAATTTCCTCATAGTTCTATAAGAACAGCAGTACACAGCCAAATTGTCAGCCTGATTGATCCTCACCTTCTTTGTCCTTAATATTCCCTTGAAATATAGTCCCAATTTATACTTTCCTTGGCAGTGAAGAAAGAATGAGAAACAGGAAAATAATAATGAAAAAATTCTTACCGGGGCTTATTTAGAAGTTGAAAGGGAAAATATTTTTGCCTTATCTGAAAACTATAAATGTGTGTGTTTATATTTGTTCGCTTAATGTATTTTTTAAAAAATTATATGTACAGTTGTGTTGACTGCTCGCATATGCCTGTGCACTACATGCATGCCTGGTTTGGGGAGGATGAGAAGTGGGGGGGGGGGTGTTCAATGGTTCGGACTTGCATTACAGATGATTGTAAGCTTCTAGGTCAATGCTGGAATAGAAACTTGATCCTCTGGGAGAGCAGTACTTAGTGCTTTAAACTGACGAGTCATCTTCTGACCCAACAGGGGGTTCATTTTATAAGTGTTTGCTGAGCAGAAAAGTCATCATATGAGAGCCCCAGCTAGTGGATTCTCACTATGTCTGCTACATACAGAATTCTGAAGAATTTGCTCTGGTAAAAGTTGTGGATCTAAAACCCGATTGCAGAATGGCAACTGAAATGCTGTGGATAAAGCAGCACTAATGGTATTTTACGTGGCTTACATATTTATTATATGCCTATTAAGTACCTCGTAGCTGAATTCCATGGCATTCATAAACTAGCAAAAAGACCTCTATCAAGTACTGCATCCGTCACAGTGGGAAGAATTTGTTAGCGTATA